>JAIXMO010000071.1:0-122792 GCA_025677825.1 Helicostylum pulchrum
AAACAAAAAATATTTTTGAATGTCTTTTTGTCTGTAAAAGTTGGTGTGTATATGCCAGTCAGATATACTAGAAAGAAGTGTCGATCTACTTTAAACGTATTACCGATCTGAAACAGCTTTTGGAATCAACGAATTGCCATCAGTACTTCAAATACGGAAGTTTGACTCAAACACTATTCTTCGAAACTACGACCAAAGTAAATGAGCTAGTACCAGAGAACTTTAGTGTGCACCAAGTCACGCAGTTAATGCGATGTTTTCCTAACCTGCAAGAGATTAAGATGCAGGAAATTTAATATGTGGTTCGACACCTTTTTGCTTTGTTCATAAATATAAGGAGCTGCGCCTGGATTAGAATGAAAAAACAAAAAGTAGAGATAGAACAATTTTTGGGTTATAGGTACCTTTATAATAAGCTCCTTTTTTTCTTATTTATTTCTTTCTTTTTTTCTTTATGTAATAGCTTATACCCAGCGGTTGCTTTAGAAAGAAATGTATTCTTTTGTATGAACGGAGCCACTAAGTTTACTTTTTATCAGCTCTAAAAAAAAAGGCAGTATAATAAATGAATATATGATATAAACTCCATTAAAAAGTACACGTATAAAAAGAAATTACTTACCAGTGTTATGCATAGTAAAGAAAAAGATAAAGAGAAGCGATTTATTCTACAAAAAAAAAAAGATAGAATAAATACATATTGGGCTGATAAAATGGGTTGTCATTTTTACTCATGTGGTCTATTTAATCATTTTGTTTCACACCTGTTTTGCGCAAGGAATCAGTAGCGACTCAATTTAAGTGTGTGTAAAAACAGCAATAATAAGGCTGCTGCTGCTGTTCTATTTTGCACCTGACGGTGACCATAGCTTTCTACGGTACTCTAAACCAATAAGTTGCACATATAATGTCGTAATTTGTAGTGTGATAATTATTTAAAAAAAAGGCCATTTTTTTACACTCGACTGCGATCACGGCTTTCCATGGTATTGGTTACCAATGAGCATTTATTTTTCTGAAGGGGACTATGTTGTTTCTTTTTTTTTTAAAAAAAAAACTGTGGTTGGCTTGTACATCCGTATTTGAAGACATTTTTATAGTATAATTATCTCATTGGGCCATCATTTGTTTTGATCTACGATACGGCTCCCCCAGCGCCTTAAAAAGCATTTCACCGCTGTGACAATGTTAGGGTTGGACGGTCCTGACCGCCTTAATAAAAAGAAATGATCGTAAGAGGTAGAAGACTCAGGAGTTATACAAATAGCGTTAGTTTTATAAAAATGAGTCTTTTACCGCCTCAATTTTTAGAATAGAATCAAGGGTCCGTAGTTCTCGGGTTTGTAGGTATAAGTATTTAAAATGATAACGTAAGATGGTTTTAATAAGAAAAGGAGCTTCGTATATTTTAGAATAACCAGTAATGGTACATCACGCTCTATTGTTGATAAGGAAAAAATATATTTAACTTGAAGTGTCCTTTAATTTCAAAATAAAATAAAATAAAAAGCGACTGCCCTCAAGTAGGAAATAGAGATTTTGGTGGGCGTCAAGAAGTCGACTTTTCTATTTCTTTCAAAAACAAGTACATATTAAAGGTAATTATTTTAATTACTTAATGAATCAATTGTTCTAGGGCATATTTGATGGATGCGACTAGTCTCCAGAAGAGGATGGATTGCTAGGTATGACTAGACTCTGCCGTTTTGAGCATGCTTGAAGCTATTGTTGAAGGGCCAGGTTTGATGCGACTGAGGTGATAATAAACTTAGGATGTGTCTATTTAATTTATGAAAAATTGTACGGAGGCGTTTAGTATTATCAATCGATGCTATTTATAAACAAAGGGATAATAATCAAGTTGATAGAGAGAAAATAATGCAATAAACCTTACAAATTAATTAAATTCGAATGGAGCGTGAATCTTTAGAAAATTAACTAGATACAGAGGATTGCTAAGCGATGAAATATTGAAAAGGGATACAGTAAAAACCAAATAAAGTGAACATAAAGATACTTTTTAGTCCTATATACCATAGCTAGCAGTTTTTTAAATGTATTGTTATGTGGTATTCGTAACTGATAGGAATAAAAAAATTAATACAATTTAAAATGATTCTAATTTTTGAGCTCTTGCAGAAAAAGATACAAAGCATAATTTTTGCACAATATCTTAGGTGGGCTCAGAGTGTCGTAGTCCGTCATTGTTCATATTTAAAACGGGTGTTTTGAAGTGAATATTTAGATACTTAGACATCACTTCTATAAAAAAAGGTGATCAAAATCAGGTGTTTTCTTTATGTAATTAATTTGCACAAGTTGCTTAGTAAAAGTTAGTCTTTAGGATGTTATATTTAATATCTATTATTGAAAACTGCTTGTTGTTTTACACCTTTATCGATGTTTTTTTTCGGTTGGTCATTTTTGATAATTTTGGGGGGTTAATCCCTTTGGTGTTTTAGTAATTACACCCGATCCACTTTGCCTTTTTTCTTGGAAAAAAACAATAATTATGTAGCACTCGTTTAGCTTCATTTAATACATTAAAAAGTATTCAAAACAACTATTTTGTATTATACAACTTGGGTCTAAAACGCGTTTCCTGTTTCTTAATAACTATAACTGCTAAAATTAGCAATGAACGATTTTCTTACATGATATATCTCAGTGATCTTTTTTCTTCAGCAGTCATCATAATTGCTCTCTTCTTCAAACTTCAATTGAAAGTTATATGCATTATTTTTTTCATTAAGAAACCCATACAAGCGACACTACAGCGTCCATTTCTCGCAGCTAAAATGACATTCTAGTCTCTTTATTATCAACACAATGAAGCAGTTATTAGGTTTCAAGTCATAACTCGCAGCAGAGTTTGCAGACTTATTCTAATATAACTTTCGGAGGTTCGTATTCCGGATTCATTTTTAAATTTATGAAAGCAGGCCCTGAATATTTTTTTTAGTTAGTTACAGCATAAATTCATGGATTCGGGTTGATGTTTTGTCCGCAGATGTTACGAGTGCGCGTAATGTAGTGAAAGGTAGATAGTATGCGCCTACTAGCTGTTTGTGATAAATACATACTTACTGACAGCATTGAAAAGTTTTCGCTAAAAAAATAAAATATCGGCGCTTTTAATACACTTGAAAGATATAAACCCTATTTTGACAGTTTTACGTCGAAGCAGTTTAATTTTGTAATAGTATACAACACTTTTTATAATTGAATGATTACCTAAAAGAGAGCAACCTTTTTTCAGTACAAACAATAACAAGCAAACTTTATTGCTTGATATAAACACGAACGGTAAAATAGATAAACCGTATCCAGTTTTTAATTGTTCTCTGGTTTCTACAGATAAAAACTTTTTTTTTTCTTTTTCCTTTCTTTCTTTTTTTTTCCTACTCATTACTCATTACTCATGGTGTGGCCATTTAACAAAGAAAATAAAGTGGATCAGGAGAGTCAAGGTGGGTCTTCGAGTGAACTTTTACAGAACCGACAAAATACCGAGAACAAAGAAGAAGAAGAAGACGACGACGAATATCAAAATAAATTTAAATACGCTCCGAAACGACAAGATGAAGAAGTAGCTATGGATTTAGGCACATTACTAGATATCTTTAGTTTTGGGTTTCTGCGAGGCCGTCCTATACTTAATTTTTTCATCGCAATCCTATGGAGCATTGGCTTGCCTATTTTACTGTATAATATTTTAAAGCCTCTCATAGGTCAAGTACTTGCTATGATTGTCGCGTCTGCACCTCCTTTGGGTATTGTGATTGTGTAAGGATGACTTATAATTGTTATCATGGTACCGGTTATTTACATTTTTTTTTTGTTATTGTTATTATTAGTCGCATGCTCAAAGATCGTACATTTGATCCTCTCGGATGTGTGGCTGGTACAAGTTTTCTTATTTCCGGTATTGTGGTAATACAAGCTAGTAAATTGATGATCTTTTTTTTTCTTTTTTTTTATTCTAATTCCTATTTTGTAGTCAATTGCTGAGCCTGAAGAAAAAACCGCCGCTATTTGTGAGTCAATTGTACCTTTAGTTGTAGGATTACTTTGTGTATTATCGGCATTACCTATAAAGATTGGATCATTTGAGCTAAAGCCTCTTGTGTTTCAAATGGCAAATCAGATTATGCCAAGAAACGAATGCGAAGATTTACAAAAACAAGATGATTTACGTTTAACAAAAACACAGCCACCTTCTCCCCAAAAGAGACTAGATTATTTATACCATAATATGTCAAAATTTAGGCATGATATGAGATTTATGACTATTTCTTGGGGTGTCATCTTGATTATTTCATTTATTGTCAAGGTTATTATTGTAATGACAAGTACTGATGTTGGTAACTATCAATTAATGGGCGTTATTATACTCGGGTTAGCTTCCGTGTCCATTATTGTATTTACTTGGTTTTATACCAATATCATTAAGGGACACGTATTCACTCAAATTGCCTTTTGGAGAGAAGAAGAAGAAAATAAAAAGATGGATAAAGATGTAGAAATCGCTGAAAACGTCAGTTGGGGTATTAACGGTTTAAACAATTCCTTCTCGACAGTGTTGGGTTAATTCGACACAGTCACGTTTACCCAGATATATCTCATCATGCTCTAAATTTGTATTCCCCCCCTTTTTTTCTTCTTTTTCTTCTGCACCCCCAAAACCTAACAATAAATAAAAAAAAAAGAGACAATGTCCTCTAATCCTGCTGTGAAACAATATAAAGCTTTAGGTGATGAAGTCTGGAAGTCGAAAGTAGACAAGATTGTAAGTAGACTATTTTTTTTTAAAAAAGAAAGAAAGAAAGACGCGCAAGTTGTTAAGGTCAAATAATAGAATGCCGAACTTTTTACTTTAACTTATGGTTCCATGGTGGTTCAACTCGTTAAAGATTTTGAAGATTATACTGAAGTCAATAAGCAACTCGAGAAAATGTAAGGCCTAGATGAAAGTAACTTTTTTTTTTCTAAAAAAAAACCATGACTTTAACCTGTGTTTATGTTTATTAGGGGTTATAATATTGGACAACGTATGATTGAAGATTTTTTAGCTAGATCTGGTATTGGTCGTTGTTCTGAATTTAGAGATACTGCAGAAGCCGTATCAAAGGTAATCATTATATGCACAAAAGGAGAGAGAGAGGGTAGAAATTAAGCTCATTTTTTTGTGTAAAAAGGTTGGCTTCAAAATGTTTCTTAATATTACACCAAACATCACCAATTGGTCGAGCGATAACAAGGAATTCTCACTGATTTTTGATGAGAATCCATTAACTGATTTTGTAGAATTACCTGATGAAGCTTTAGAGGGCGGTTTATGGTATTCAAATGTTTATTGTGGTGTTTTACGTGGTGCTCTTGAGATGGTACAAATGCAAGTGGAAGCACATTTTGTTAGCGATACTCTTCGTGGTGATGATGTAACTGAGATGCGTATAAAGTTGATTCGTTATTTGGAAGAAGAAGTACCTGTTGGTGAAGATTAAAAAAAAAAAGATGATGATACCAAAAATTTAGTGCGCAAAAGAAAGAAAGAAAAAAAAACCTCCTCCGTTGTATAATACACTTCTTTTTTTTTATGGTTATTGTATATCCTTTTTGACGTTAAATATACTTTTTTATTATTCAATTGGTATGGGGTTATTATTATTGTGTTTTGTTACCACGGAAGCGCATACGAGGATCCATCTATTTTTTTTTAAAAAAAAGAATCAGAAGCCGTACATGTAAAAGCTCACTGTTCAAAACTTACCATGCCACGACGACAATCGCCAAAACTCTTCTTGATACTTAAACATTCAGAAGGAACGTCAGGTTTATGCTCTTCCTTGAAGCATTCTTTTACAGTATTACGTTTTTTTAAAACACAATCGGACTTGAGCATACATTCAATGAGCTCTTCTCTAATTTCTTTGCATGAAGAAGGCATAGTTTTTTTAATAAAATAAAGTAAAGAAAGAGAAAAGGAAAACCGGGGATTTCGGTTCCCTGGGTTCAAATGATATAATTATATAATTTTCTATTTTATTTTATTTTTTTTTAAAAAGAAAAAGTCAAAAAGTCTATGTATTTTGTTTACATTCTAAAGACACCAAAGTTTGTCTTTTCGATAGGAGCGTTCAAAGAAGCGCTAAGGGCTAAACCGAGAACGGTACGTGTATCACGAGGGTTGATAACACCATCATCCCATAATCTGGCACTGGAGAAGTAAGGGTGACCTTCAGCTTCATACTTTTCAACAATAGGTTCCATGAACTTCTCTTCTTCTTCTTCAGACCAAGATTCTCCTTTCTTTGCTTTACTTTCTCTTGTAATTTGAGCTAATACCTTGGCACTTTGTTCACCACCCATGACAGAAATACGAGCATTAGGCCACATCCACAAGAATCTAGGAGAGTATGCACGGCCACACATACCGTAGTTACCAGCTCCGAAACTACCACCAGTGATAATAGTGAACTTGGGAACCTTGGCACAAGAAACAGCATTGACAAGCTTAGCACCATTCTTTGCAATACCACCAGCTTCAGCAGAAGAACCTACCATGAAACCAGTAATGTTTTGAAGGAACACAAGAGGAATACCACGTTGAGAACACAATTGAATGAAATGAGCACCCTTGAGAGCAGATTCAGAAAAGAGGATACCGTTGTTAGCAACAATACCAACGGGGTTACCATGAATATGTGCAAAACCAGTAACAAGTGTGGTGCCATAGTTTTCTTTGAATTCAGCAAACTTACTACCATCAACAATACGAGAAATAATGTTCTTGCTGTCAAAAGGCTTTCTCAAGTTATCACCAACAATACCACCGATTTCTTCAGAAGAGTATAAAGGCTCTTCAGGAACACGAGTGTCCAATTGAGGCTTCTTGACTCTGTTTAAAGTACCAATGGCTCTACGAGCTAATACAAGCGCATGCTCATCATCAAGAGCATAGTGATCAGTAACACCGGAGGTTCTACAATGGAGATCAGCACCACCTAATTCTTCACCGCTAATCACTTCACCAATAGCGGCTTTGACAAGAGGAGGACCAGCCAAGAAAATGGTGCCTTGGTTCTTGACAATAATACTTTCATCAGCCATAGCAGGGACATAGGCACCACCAGCAGTACATGAACCCATAACAGCAGCAATTTGAGGAATACCTTGAGAAGACATGTTGGCTTGGTTATAGAAAATACGACCAAAATGTTCACGATCAGGGAACACATCAGCTTGTCTAGGAAGGTTAGCTCCTCCAGAATCAACTAATAAAAAAAAAGGGGGGCGGGGTCTGTTATTAATTATTGTTAAAAGATAAATAAAAATAACAACTTACCAAGGTAGATACAAGGAAGGTTGTTCTCCTTTGCGATTTCTTGAGCACGAAGATGCTTCTTGACTGTTAATAGTATTAGTAAGAATGAATGAATAACAATCTTTTTTTTATAAAAAGTTTACCTGTAATTGGGTAATAAGATCCACCCTAAGAAATAATAATGATTGTGAGAAAAAAAGTACTGCCTAGAAATTATCTTTTATGTTACCTTGACAGTGGGATCGTTGGCGACAACCATACATTCGACACTATTAAAACTCAGTTTTAGTTTCCCACGACCCACTTCAAAATTTAAATATATTACCCATTCACGCGTCCAATACCAGTGATAATACTACCAGCAGGGACAACATCATCGTATAATTCATAACCTGCTAAAGCAGAAAGTTCAAGGAAAGGAGAGCTACAAACAAAGGTTAATTTACACATATAGAATACACATACAGTGTTAACTTACTTGGGATCCAATAAACGGTTAATTCTACAAAAAAAAAGATTTAATACCGGGAAAAACAAAAAACGAGATATTTTTTTAAACACTGTACCTTTCTCTAGGAAGCATCTTCTTTCTGGATAAATGTCTCTTGCGTGCAGCCTCTCCACCACCTAAGAAAATGATATAAGTCCTTACTCATGCTTTTTCTCTTTCTCTCTTTCTTACCAAGTTTAATCTTTTCGGTTGTCAAGTTTAAATCATCAACCAATCTTTGCATTTTTTCGGCATTTTCCTAAATATACGCGCATCAGTATCTCTTTTAATTTTACGTCAAACCATTTTTTATTTATTTTTTACCTTGAAGGAAGCACTAGCAGTTTCAACATTATTAGGCAACACAGAGGAACTGTCTTCGTGGAGAGAATGGAACTTGGCTCTAAGTAAAGTATTAAAAGCAGGTCTTGAAATACGAGAAGTATGTTGAATTAATCTTTGAGATAACATTTTCGTACTATGTGTTTATATAAAAAGGAAACAAAGAAGAAAACCCTATCTTTTTTTTTTTTTTTTTTTTTTAATCCTTTATGGATTTTCCCACGACCTTTATGCTATCATTTGGACACGTGACACGAAATATGGATTTAGCTCTGTATTAGATGGATCCATTGGACAATCTATTACTTGATGCCTGGAAGAATTACTCACGGTGGTGTTCTATCTTCGTTTTAGGTGTCACCAACACTCGTATCTATTTTATCTTTCGGTGTATTTGCGTTCCTGAAAAAAAAGATCAAAAGTTCGTACTGGTTTAATTTTATTCTTCGTTTTTTACTTCCTTGTTATAAAAGAAAGGTTGAAAAGTAAGGTTCATGTGTATACATAGGATGTTGATAGTTTTGTTGGAATTAAACCACTTGATAAGTTACTGGTATTTATGATAATTTCTCGATGTTATACTCTTCAAAAAGTAAAAAGTATACTACATAAACTCGAGCCTGTACGTATATAAGCGCGTATATATAGTATATGTACTCCCACACTTCATTTCTAAATTTTGTTTGTGTGTTTCGATGTCACTTTCCCCCTACCGACATATTTTGGATTGTACTTTAATATCACATGACGTTGAGAGTAAGCAGGTCACATTCAAAAGTAAAACCTGCTTCGTAACAAAGAAAAAAAAATTGTATTTCTTTTTTACTGCAGTTTGAACCGATGGGGAACAATATATCAAACTTTACAGACATTGCTGCCATTGGAAGCTATGTAAGCGAATTAGGCGACGTGTATTATGAAAAGAGGCAACTATCTTTCTCTCCTTCTTTGAATCCCCCCATGTAATTTTTTAACCATTTATGCAAAACTTTAGTATTGGAGCAGCTCGATTTATGAAAACTTTACGTGGAAGACATAAAGATGGTTATGTTGTTATCAAATTATTTGTTAAACCTGAATCGGGCATGTCTGTATTAAAACAAATAAAAAAGTTTAACGGTAATAATAATAAAAAGTTGTTTTCTTTTTCTTTTTTTTATTATTATCTCCATCTAACAATGTATAATAGAGGAGCAAGAAGCGTTACAACAAGTACCCAACGCTTTTTATTTTCAAAGAATATTAAATACAAAGCAAGCAACATTATTGGTTCGACAATACCTTTACAGTAGTTTATACGATAGAATCAGGTACAAAGAAAACTCTATACAAATATTTCCTTTTAAGCTTAAATATTTTATAATGCAGCACTCGACCTTTTTTAACTATCATTGAAAAAAAATGGATTGCATATCAATTATTAAAAGGTGTTGCAGACTCACACGCCAAAAATGTTTATCATGGTGATATCAAGACAGAGAATGTTCTAGTAACATCTTGGAATTGGGTTTTTTTAGTGGATTATGCGTTTTATAAACCAACTTATCTACCAGAGGTAAAAACAACAGATTGTCCCCTAATCATCTTTTTTTTTATACCGCTGATCCCATTTTTTGAAATAGGATAATCCCGCGGATTTTTCCTTCTTTTTCGATACATCTCACAGAAGAACTTGCTACATTGCTCCCGAGCGATTTTATAAATCTGGCACTGAGATAGATCATAGAATGGTAAATGTTCCTTTATCGTATATATATATAAACGAAAATTCATAACACATTAATGAAATAGAAAGAATTGGCAGCAAATAATTATAAAAGTGAACTTACACCTGCAATGGATATTTTCTCGGTTGGGTAAGTTAACCATGACAAAAAACAAGGCGCATTTTGCCAACTTGATTTTATTTAGATGTGTAATCGCCGAACTATTTTTGGAAGGTACTCCCCTATTTACCTTATCGCAACTTTTCAAGTATCGAAGTGGAGACTATAGTCCCAACGCAAGTTTAGAAAAGATTGAAGATAAAAACATAAGAGTAAGTTTCTAAGTAAAGTAAGTTTCTTTTTTTTTACTTGCGCTTTAACTCTCTCTCTTTTTAGGATATGGTGAAACAAATGATTCAAATCGATCCAACATCTCGGTTGACAGCAGAGGAATACCTTTCAGAATGGCACGGAAAAGCATTTCCACATTATTTTTATTCGTTCTTGTACCAGTATATGAGTTCTTTGGTCGACAAAGTGGATAACCAGCAGCAACAGCCAGATTCCACCATCATGTCTGCTGTATCATCTGCTTATCCAAGTGTCAACAGAAAAAAAATAACTGATGCTGATGAAAAGATTGAATCTATATTTTATGATTTTGAAAAAATCATGTATTTTATATCGTTTCCTTGTGATGATACAAACGAAGGTGAAAAACGCAGAGCAAGAACTGAACTATCTAATACAACCACCGCTTCTTCTGTAAGTTAGAGGGGGGAAAAGTTGGTATAAAGAAAACAAGTGTTCTTATTTTATTTTTTACGTAGATTTTATTCCCACCTAGTTCGAATATACTCAGCTATTCTTCTAACGATGCTGAGAGTCCACCTGTTTCTTATAATCCTGGAGGTAAGTTACTCAATACAGATTATTTCTTTAGAAGAAAAAAAAATACTTACGTATAAAAATTAGAAGAAGGATCGTTAATCCTGTTATCGTTCGTTTGCTCTTTGATAAGAAATACACTTTATCCCGGCTCGAAATTAAAAGCGCTTGATATCCTATTGGGTTTAGCTGAACGACTTCCTGACGATGTAAAGCTGGATCGATTACTACCTTATATAATAGTACTATTAACCGATGAATCATCCTTAGTAAGAGCTAATACTATCAAGACATTAACTCAAGTCGTAAGTAAAATCTATATAATCTTAGCTTTTTATTTATTTATCAAACACCCTTTTTTTTGTAGTTGTGTATGGTCGAATCCATTTCTCCTATTAATGCTCGCATTTTTCCAGAATATATTATACCCAGCATTCGATCCTTCTCTACTGACCCTGATGTCCTTGTTCGATCTACTTATGCTAGTTGTATTGCCTTATTAGCTGAAACTGCCCTTCGATTTTTAGAAATGACACAATTGTTGAAAGCCGACAATGTGTATCCTATAAATGATATGGATTCGGAAGACCTTAACTTTGAGGTAAACTTTCCCCTCCCCCCTCCCTAAATACTTTAACATATACTCATATTAGATATCTAGTCAGCATACGATTCTTCACTTCAAGATTTACACGCTGTCATTCAAGAACAAGCAACCATTTTATTGATTGATAGCGAAAGTTCTGTAAAGAGAGCATTATTGACGAACATTACTGGCTTATGTATCTTTTTCGGAAGGCAAAAGGCCAACGATGTATTACTAAGTCATATGATTACCTACCTGAACGATAAAGATTGGATGCTTCGTAGTGCATTTTTCGAAAGTATTAAAGGAGTTGGTACATTTGTAGGTGCTAGAAGTTTAGAAGAATATATTTTACCGCTGATGATTCAAGCACTTACAGGTAAACAAAATCTTTTTTTTTTAAAAAAAAATATTATATATTTGGTATAAAAAGTTATTTAATTATATAATATATATATAGATGCCGAGGAATTCGTTGTTGAAAAAGTTTTAAATTCGTTAACGAGTTTAGCTGACCTTGGTTTATTTCAGAAAATGAAACTTTGGGAATTGGTTGGGGTTATTTGGCCGTTACTGTGTCATCCCAATGCTTGGATTCGAAATGGTGCTGTAGGGTTTATTGCTTCCACTGCTAAACATTTGCCGAAAACAGATATTTGGTGCATTGTGTACCCTATGATTCGTCCCTTTTTACGATCGGATATTGCAGAGATAAACGAAGAGACTTTACTTGAAAATATAGAGACTCCGGTAAGTAAAATTGATGAGCAAATCCATGATAGAATGAACTCACTTTTTTTTTAAAAAAAAAACCCCCCTCCGGTAGGTTCCTCGTCAAGTATACGAGCAGGCCATTGTTTGGGCTACAAAAGCTACCGCTAAATCTAACTTTTGGAAACTTCAAAATACAAAACCTCCTAAAAGCACATCAAAGAGATCGCCTCGATCCGCGTCTTCTAGCTCAACGCACCGACAAAGTAAAACATTTTGTAACTGGTCTTACTAAATATTTTGATTCGCTAATACAATATATACATAGCTTCTTTATTCAATAGCTTTATGGTTGAAGAACACCACGACAACTCACAAGAGTATGTATATAAATCTTTGCAAATATACAAAAAAAAACTAAAAAAAGTTTAAATGTTATAGGGATGAAATGTATCTTGAGCGACTAAGAACATTCGGTATGTCTACTGACGACGAAGAAAAATTACGATTTATGCGTGAATATGTATTCAAAGTATCCAAAACAAAAATGAGGTAAAGTATACGTAAAACACTATATTACCACTATATATTCACCTTTTTTTTTTTTTTTTTTTTTTTTTTTTTGAAAAGTCGACCTAAAACTACGGATGATTTTGGAATGGAACGTGGTGAAGTTCTTTTAAAGAATCTTAACGTGACTCCCATGACAGTCTTTTTACAAGATCTATTACGACAGTTACGTGCTACAAAGTCAAAAACGACCCCCACGTTACCTATCAAAGCTTCCGCTCATTCGTAAGTAATTTATATACATGCTACCCCTTCTTTTTTTTTAATTGGCATTCTATTTTTCCTCAGCCAAAAAGCATCTACGTCCGTAATACCGAGATCAATTACAGAATCTCGTCCTCGAGAAGATGTGTGTAAACTAAGTCGAGTTGCTAACCAGCCTCATATTCAAGCGCTTTCTCCTAATACTGCCGGTAGAGAATCTCATTACCACCATGAACGTTCATCCTCAATTCCTATCATAAAAAGTGGCAGTCGTACGTTTAATTCACCTATACCCAGCCCCTCTGATTATGCTTACGGATCAAGTATACCCAAAAGTCTCGAAAGACCTAAAAGTAAAACAGCTGCAAAAAAATCACTTTTTTTTTTATAAAGAAAAAACTAATGCAAAATTCTAGGTATTATTTTGACAATGGATGCTATTAAAGGTAAAAATGCTCGTATTGGAGATCCTGTAGAGTTGAGTCTATTATCGCAAGATAAACAAAGTAGTAATGACGAAACTTATCCCAAAGAGTATTTGGAAGATATTAGTTCAGGTTAGTTTTATATATCAATTGAAAAGTTTTTTTTTTACTAAGTGATTTTTAAATCATAGTCGGCTATGCTCATTTACAAAAACTATTGCGTAAAACGGCTATGGAAGCATTTCCACCTCATATACCAGGTAAAAAAAAAAAAAAAAAATGATTTTGAACATGTATTCAAAAAAAAGTCTTTTATAGAGTTTTCTGTAGATCCAGCAGTAATGGAACGTATTCGACGATTGACACAAGGAATTGCCGTCTCTAAAAACATCAATAATTGGAAACCAGAGGGTACACTTGTTGCTCATTTCACTGAACATACTGCTACTATTAACCAACTTGCCATCTCTTGGGATAATTTATTGTTTGCATCTTGCTCTGATGATGGATCTGTCCGTATCTGGGATTGCTCTAGATTAGAAAGAAACGTAACCAATCGGTCTCGAGCCACATATAATCAGCAAGGCGGAAGAATTAAATGTTTAACATTTATTGAGCAAACCTACAGTATTGCTGCTGCTTCTGATAATGGAAGTATTCACGTATTCCGGTAAAGTATGATGTATTCTTATGATATGTTTAAATCGCTAAACATTTTTGTGTAGTGTGGATATTCGTAACTCAGGTCCTGCTTTAAAGTTTTCTAAATGTGTTACTGTACGTGAATATCAGTTGGCAGATGAACACGCTATTATATTAAAACACTTTACCAGTAGTAAGTTATATATATAATCACATGTAAGATAATAGAGAGATTTTAATTTATAATAATGTTTTAGATGCATCAAATACAATGGCTGGTTCGAAATCTATATTAATGTTTGCAACTACCAAAGGAAATATTTATGCACTGGATCTGCTAAAAATGGAAATCATTTGGAAATTACAAAATGCCAAGAGCCATGGTATTATTACAGCTATGACAATGGATAGATTACATACATGGCTTCTGGTTGGTACCATGCGAGGTATTTTAACCATGTACGATTTAAGATTCCAAATCCCCTTAAGATCGTGGCTTCATCCCAGCAAGAGTCGAATTAGTGCCTTGGTACTGAATCATGATCCGCGTACTGAAAGCAAGCACGTTATGATTGCAGCAGGTAGAAATGAAATATCTGTATGGGACATTGTTACATTACAATGTGTAGAAGTATTTGCGGTAAAAGCAGGAGATGAAAAAACGACTGGAGTTATGTTGGAAGCTTACAAGGCGTTAGAAGCACCTAGTGATACAGATATACTAGTGAACTCGTTTACGAATAATGAATCGAATTTTACTGAAAACTCAGTGCGAGCTATTGCATCACCTTTTGATTGCAAGTTTATGATTACAGGTGGATCAGATCGAAAGATTCGATTCTGGGATACATCGCGAGTTGAAAATTCCGGAGTAGTACTTGGATTAGATATTGATGAAGCTAAGCCTAGATACAGGTACATATACAACAACTTGAATTCTCTTTTAAAAACTAATAATAATCGAAACATAGTACAAATACATTTGAAAATATGAAATTTCACTTTGAATTTACACATTCCAATAGAAATCAAAACACGACAAATGTAGGAAGTCGTACAGGATTTAATGCATCAAATCAAGCTGGAAATAATAATGCAATTGCGCAACAACAATATTTATTGAGAAATCATACAGATGCAATTACGGATATTATTTTAGTGACAGAAACAACCTACCCTTTGATAATTAGTGCTGATAGAGATGGTGTTATTAAAGTTGTATCTTAATCTTGCGTTTCGCTAAAGGATTTTAATTGCTCTTGTATTGCTAATCTCATTTGAAATGTTCTCTCTTCTGGTTTGACGTCTTTAAAATTATCTTGTAATATAGGAAGTGCTAGCAATACCGCTTTTTTTAATTTTTTCAAGCTTCCCTTTACATTTTCAGTTGAAAACTCGATATCAATCACTATAATATATCAATTGTTTATTTTTATTTTTATAAACCTCTTAAACTTTGAATTATATATATATTTACCTTCATGCTTTTCAGGTACTTGAGATAAAAATGATAAAATTTGACTGTATTCATCCATTGAGCTCAATTCACCTTGCATACTAGATGCCTTCTTTTTAAGAAAGTGATTCAGCCTTTTTTGCTAAACGTAAAATATATCTATAAATTAATCACATAAAATACATAAAAAAAAGGGGGGACTTACTGCTATAATTTTTTTTCGAAGTACATCTAAACTTTCGTCTAGAACTTCTTCGTGTTCTTCAGATAAATCAGTTCGAATGCCTGTGATATCATCATATCTTACATCTATAGTACGTGGTACAGCTAGCACAGAACCTAGTAAATAATCTTGAAAGGTATTAAAAGCAGCATCCAATTCCATTTCTATTTGTTTTTCAAAAGAACGAAGTGCCTACAGAATTAGAAAAAAAAAAGAAAATAGTTGGACAAAGTATAAAGCTTCTTTTTTTTTTTTGTTGCTGTTGCTGTCGTTGTTGTTGTTGTTGTACCTCTTCTATTTCAAACTCTTTTTCAGGACAAGTGGAAGTAAGTTTTTCGGTGATACCATCGAAAACATTGTATATACATGCGTTCATAAGATCGTAAAGCCCATCAGAGAGACGAGTTGGAAAGAAACCAAACAAGTCAGACAATAGTTCTTGATCAGAATAAGTATGAGGTTCCATTCGATTCAACAAGGTAATAAAGAAAAAGGGGATAGTTGTGAAAAAGTCACACTTTACTTTTCAAAGAAAAAAGTCGGTCATTTAAACAATAAAAACAACGAACACACGCGTCTTTGTAAATTTGGAGTTTTTTTTTTTTTTTTGTTATTATTTTTTTACTCTTTTGGTGTACCATATTTTACATATAAAACTACATATTTTTTTACAGCTTAAAAAAAAAAATTACAAATAATAATTAAAAAAAAAACAAAAAAATAGTGGGCATGGATCCAATAGTACCAATCAATTATAATAACGAACATTATAAAGCAGTTAACTTTATGAATGGTAATGAGTATCAACAACATCCTCCACCTTTACGACATCAACAACAGATGAATATGGGTTTTGCAATGCCAATGATAAGTCATCTCATGCCACCTCATCACCCTTCCCACCAACCACCTAATTTCTTTCATCCGCCTCCTCCACCTCCTCCTCCTCCTCCAATGTATTCTAATGACCAAACCAACGGACAATACATGGACTATGGATACCACCCTAATGTACCATTTATGCAACCAGGTAAATTACTGATATAAGTTTTTTTTTTCTTTTTCTTTTTTTTTTTTGATAGAATAACAACAACAAAAAATAATCTCACACTTAAATTAGGATACTATTCAGACATTACAGTATTTGTTCCTACTTTACAGAAATCGTTTGCATTGAACTCAAACATTCTTAAACGATCCCCTATACTTCGTCAACGTATCATTGAAGAACAATCATCTACACTTGAGCTGGATCTCTATGTACTTCTTGAAACTTTTCAAACCATTATGGGTCACTTGAATCATCCTTTAACTCCACAAGATATTTTATTCCTAGCTTCAGAAAAACCTCAAATTGCAATTGAATTATTGGAAGCATCGGAAGAATTAGGTATTAATGACTTGTTGATAGCAATCTTGGCAGTTTTGAAACAAAACTTGGTTCATTTAAAGACGGCAATGATTTATGTGAATGCCATGGAACCTTATCAACCTTTGGAAGATGAAGAACCTCGTCATTGGGTAGAAGCGTTAGAGGAACATGTCGTTTCGTTTATGGTTCGAGTGTTACCTGCTCAATTAGACGCTTTTTCAACTAGCGTAAAAGTAAGTGGTAATGTATTAATTGGTCAAATTAGTGCTTGTGGTTATATGCCTTCTCGTACTCCTCCAAAACAAGGTTTGACATCCTTGGCTCGCGCATATGCTGCTTTACCTCAACATTTAATGATTCGCTGTTTAGAACATCCCGCTTTACCTGCTCAAGATGCTATTCAAAGATCCTATTTTGCTAAACGCGTATTATCCATTGTCGATAGTATGAATCAACAACAACATCAACAGCATCAACAACAACAACAACAACATCAACAACAACCACAGCAACGTCAAAATATACATTCTAGCAGTAACAATAATAATCTTATGGCTGTTATGAAATTTGAAAAAGGTATCGAGACAATTGCTATAGTTAGACAAACTGGATTAAAGAAAGGCTGCTGGAATCCAAAGCTTTATGGTACAATTTAGCCTAAGCTTAAAGACAAAATAAAATATACATTTAAAAAGAGAGAGAGAGAGAGAGTCTATTTTTTATTTATTTTTTGGAGGAAGAGATATATTCAGGTTTCAATAGATTCAAGGTGAAATCAAGCAGGGCGTACTGAACAAATTCAGTAAAAGCGCTTGATTCAGCAGGGAAGTTTATAATTGCCTTCTTCATCTTCAGATGATCTTGGATTTGCAGAATCACTAGTAGTTTGTCATAAATTTCACCAGGCACTTCTTTAAGAGACTTGTGCAATTTTTTTTTTCATTCATGCAAACCATAAACTCTTGCTTGGTTTCTTCGATAGCCTTATCTTGATTCGTCCCAATGCAGATGTCAAAATAGTCTTTCAGAACACCTAAATCGCTTGCTTTGTGAGGTGAAATGATATTTTGCGCTGGGGCTTGGTACTTGTATATGTTTTCTCTTTAACGACCTTCAGAGTTGGGAACTAATTTTAATCGTTAGAACTCATGTCCATAATGTAAAATGCGTGAACTTACCTCTTCTTCTTCTATGAATGGGCCTTCAATATGGACGTTGGAAGCATTAGTGGCGTTACCAGCTTCAGGCTCATCAGTGAACGATCGTGTAGATGCGAATGGTTAAAGTCAAAATTTAGTGTTAAAATATGCATTTCTCATACTCTAGTGAATACAGAAGTCTACAACAGACTGACTTGCCTGAACACCTGCTGTTTCTTCTTCATTAAGGATATTACTGTTATGAACAACTCTCTATTTTACCATCATCTGATTCAACTGTCATTGAAATCTTCTCTTTTTATGTAAATAGCCATTTTTTTTTTCATTTAAATAATAAAATATATTACTCTACTTTTATCAATTTTAATATATTTAGCAAATATATCAGTCATGAGGATCCGGCCGGGAATATGAGCTTCAGTCTGCGCTTCTTCTTCAAGCTCTCCAGGTTGATAGTCGTGGAGAAGCTTCCTGTATTACATGTTGAGTTTCTGTTTGCTTTTTTCTGTCTCGAATTGTCGAATGAGAGCAGTGCTGTAATTTTTTAGTTTTGCATCTGCATTCTTATTGTTGATTATTTAGTGAAGAGTTGATATGGTCTCCGGCATATCTATATGCTGAAAGTAAGAGCGAACCAAGGAATCCTCCTGCTTCCATTGTCGTGCCTCTAATGTAGCAATGAAAACAGGCGCCTTTTACTTCCTAGCGAGATCCTTGGTTAAAACAGTGTTCCTAGGAAGGTTCGCGAGACAGGCTCTCTTGCTGCTAATTGGTGTTGATTGCAATGCGGTTTCCTTTTGCTTCTTTTTATTCGTGGCCATGATGAGTGATGAAATAGATAGAATGTGAAGGAGAGAAAAAAGAAGGAACGAGAAAAAGTGGACCTAAACTCCAATCAAAAGTTCAGTATATCATTGTTTGATTAGCTCGTTACAGAAATTGTACCTTAGAAAGAGTTTTGAAGAGAAGTATGAAGAATGGCGCAATTTTTCTGAAGCCACAGGACCTGATGACATGATGTACCATTGATCCCAAGGAAAAATGTGGAGGAGTATCCTTTCTACTGATGGAAATATACCTTTTGTAAATGACAATCGTACCCTTTGTTTCACTCTTAACGCAGGTAAAAAAAAATACGATTCCTTTTTTTTTCTTACTTACAAAATGATATTAATAGACGGCTTCCGACCTTTTGATAATACTTCAGCCTCATGAGTTGTATACTATATTCAAGTAAACTTGCCAGTAGATGAAAGAATAAAAAAAGAGAATACCATTCTTCTTTGTCTTGTGGAAGGGCCTGGTGAAGCTAATTGTAATCAGACACAAAGAGTGTTAGAAATCGTAACAAAACAACTGCGTAATTTACTATAACGATGATGGTGAGATTTTTAAAGCCTGTCTAATTCAAGTTCTTGCTGATATACATATGCAGCGTAAGCTGAGTGCCTTCACTGGTTTCTCCTCTACTCGATCTTGCTTTCGTTGTGGACCACGTTTGGGGGCTTGTAACTAGTGCTCTTGTGCACGGCTGTTGCTAAAAGCAGAAAGGTATACTTTTGTACGGACATAAAAAAGAAAAAGAGAAAGAAAAGTGGTTAATTTTATTACGTACTTTTGATATTTTCTCATGCGATGTATTTAATCAATGCTGCCGGTTTACAGAGTTACCATATTTTACGGACTCTATATTTTTCTTATATGATCTACTTTCCTAGGGGATACAGTAGCGGCTATATTTAAGGGTGGCCGAAATGTGGAAGAAATCCACTCTTATATCGAACATACCCTTAAATCGAACAGTGAATAATTACTTCTAAAAAGAAAAAAACTCACTGAGATACCTGGGTTTAAATAATCGCTCACATAAAAAATCACTGCAGTTATAATAAATGTCGGGTTTTATTTTTTAAAGAAACAGGAAATGTGTTTTAGACCCAAGCTACTTAGTACGGAATGGCTGTTTTAAATATATCTTTCATAAAAAAAATTAAAAAACGAATTGTTTTGTTTTTTTCGATTTTCATTTTTGGGGGTCAACCCCTTTTGTGTTTTGTGGTTATTTTGCCATTACTCCGGATCTAATTTTCCTATCTTTGTGGAAAAAACATGGATGACCTAGAACTCGTTTAGAAACCTCTAATCTATTTTAAATCATACTTCTACTGCAAAAACTGAGAGTAATCTCTGTTTTAGACGTTTTTTTTTTTAGGTAAAAAAATACGCTTTTTTAGTGTAACGTCGTGTAACCATTTTCAGAGCTTCGCGATTACATAAAATGTAGTTTTTTATTACCGTGTTTGGTTATAGCGCCGAATGTAGATATTTAAAAACTATATATTGGATGTTTATAAAAGAAAGTGCAACATCGAAAACTGGGCGAGAAACGCGCTTTAAAGAAATCGCTATTTTAAGGACCACTTAACTCGAATTTCAGCGTCTAAAACGGTGATTACTCGTTCAATGTTTTTATTAAAAATATGATGTTAGATGGATTAGATGCGCCGCAAAGAGCTCTTTATTATCATTGCTTTTTCCACAAAGAAAGCCAAATTGGATCGGAAGTAATTTTAAAATAACCTCAAAAACACAAAAGGGGTTGACCCCAAAACCATCAAAAACGCCAAAAATGACCAACCGAAAAAAAAAAAAAAAATCGAGAAAGATATGAAACTGCAAGCAGTTTTCAATTTTGGTATTAAAGACAACATCCTAAGGAGTAACTTTTACTAAGTAACTTAGAAAAAAGAATCATTTCTTGATAGAGGTGTTAAAACGGGGCACCAAAGATGTTCTGGAGAAATCCACCCTTAAATCGATCTTACCCTTAAATCAGGTCACCCTTAAATAAGAGCCGTACATTGTTCCAAAGGTTAATAAAAAGGCACGTAATCAATTGAAAAGTACTATTAAAAAGAATCCTTTTGCTTCTTTACTAATTCTGATCTTAGTACTTTGTAATTCCAATCTTAATCTATTGTAAGAATGCAATCGCTTATATTAAGAATCTCGGGTTTGGATCGTTTATTGGAGTACGGAATCTCTTGCTGAAAGAAGAAAATTTGAAATGTAGGGAATGGGTTAGGATCATATGAATCGGGCGAGTCAGAAATGGAACATTGTCATTTGGTCAGATGAGTTTCGTTACCCTTTGAGAGGCAGTGGTAATTCAAAAGGAGTTGTTGAAGTACCAGGAGAACGATACCAGATGGGAAATCCCGTATCAGCGATGCAATGGAAAGGTGAAGAAGTAAAAGCTTGGCTGCTTTTGGGGTAAAGGCTTTGGGTCCCTGGTTGTTGCTCATGGTACTGAAGACCTGGGTGTTTACATGACCGAGTTTCATCCATGGTTCTCAAAAGTTATCGAAAAAAAGAAGGAGCAACCAGCTCAAGTGGATAGAACTCTTGCCTGCTCCAAACCCATATCTTAATCCCTTTGAGCATTTTTGGCATGCTCTAGAGAGGTTGGTAGATACAACAAAACACGAGATTGGTTTTATCCAAGATTCGATGAATGGAAATGGCTATGTATCGAGTATACCGGTCGTTTATTAGTTGATAGTGTGAAGGAAAGATACCAAGCCAAAGACGGTCCAACTATTAAAACAACTAAGCCAGCAACACTACAATATCTTTTTCAAAGTTTATTATTTTTATATATAAAAAAATTTGTCCATATCTATTTTGTCCCGTTGTATATATTTATATAAAAAAGAGAAAAAAAAAGGCGGGGGGAGGAGGCTTAAGGGTAAAGATGTATGCTCTTTTTGAAATCGTCTACATAAACTCTCAGTCTGGCATACTCGGGTGCAATAATATCATCTACATAATAATTTTTAATAAAATATGTATAATAAAGAAAAAAAAAGTAACAAACCTTCGCTATAAGCCCTTCCTTGTACACCATATGCTTTTACTAGATAACTCCAAAGCTTTTCACTTACGATATCACCATGAGTTTCTGGTGCCGGACGAAATTTATCCATTGGTAATCTGATATTTGGATCTAATGTACCATTGCTACGTGCCAATTTATTGTTGGCAATCTTTCCAGGTAATGGGGATCCTTCACCTACAAGAAAAAAAAAATTGAGTAAATATGTATTTAGAATAAATAAATAAATAAAACTTACGTGTTCTAAATAACATCCAAGTTCTACCCCATTGCTTTTCCACTAAATAGTGTTTCAATGACATATCTTCTCTTCTCAATTCTTGAACATAAAGTTGGTGTTCTGCTTTACGTCTTTTATCTAAATCATCACTGGATACAGGTGCTGTGATATATTCTACAATACTATCTACTTTTTCCGAGTTAATAAGTTTAAGAGGAGAATGGTCTTGTTTACATTCGAAACAATACAAATCTCCTGTTGATAATTCTAGTTGAATAGGAAAATGTTCTTCGTCTTGTACATCGTTATTTTCTAAACAGGATTGACATGCTACAATACTTTTGATAAGTATTTTTCTTTTCTATTATGTTTATTTATATACGTGTACACTACCTTCATTATGACAGTTATCACTCATATTCAAATAAGCACCTGTTTGTGACAAACAGAGATCGCATAAAGATGTATGACCACTTTTATAGATGATTCGCTTGATCTCATTCACTGAATCAGAAAGTTGCTCTAAATGAGGACAAGGCTGACCTTCTGTTTCTGTAGCAACACTAGCAGCAGGAATATCTTGCTCTACGGTTTCCATAACAACGTCCTCGACAATAAGCTGTTGCTCTTCTTGTGTGGTATGTGTGACTTGTGGTTCAGTAGCAACTGTACTCGATCTTTGCTTATATAACTCTAACCAAGATTGATCTGGTTCCTTTTCTGTAACGTGGTAATCACGTTCTGCCAATTGCTTAAACACCAATTCATCCTTGATGAGGTGACTGAACGCCTTTGAGGTAAGAGAAAGTTGTAATATTGAAGTAACGTTCAAAAAGGAAGTAATATTTATCAAAACTTCTGTAGTCAATTTTTCTATACTTGTTTGACTAGTAAACATCGCGTCTTTTCTTTATTATTATTTTATTTATCCAGGTTTCCTTTATTTTATTTTTTTCTAAGAAAAAGAAAAAGAGAGAGAGAGAGAGAGAAAAAAAAAGAAATGTTCGCCCTTGTTAAAGAGAAAAAAAAAATGTTGGGATTCAACTTTAGATGATTGGATTGGCTAAAAGATGGTACAACTGTTAATTTTTAAAAGAGACGCGTAAACGAAGACTTTATTAAAAAAAATAACAAAGAAGCCTATTTATTCTACATCATCGCTTGAAGGTTGAACAAGAGCTCTAACAGTAAAAAGATAATTTTCAATAGTTTTGGAAGTCTAGTTTATCCGAAGTTAATTTTTTTTTTTTTTAATTATAATATTTTTTTTTACCTCAATCTTTGACTGTAATAATTCAATCTGTTTGTTGGTTTCTATGATTTCCTTTTCCACTTCCATTGTGTCTGCTACAGCCGTAAGATGGTCCTTAGTCATTTGTTTCGATAACAAATCCATATAATGCACTGCGGCACTAGCTTCTACGTATGCTTGATATTCAACATCATACTCATTAAATGTACTCATCAGTCTAGAATAAAAATCTTCAATAGCACTGCGTACTAATGGATCCTGCGTGGAATTTCTAAACTCCACACACAATTTAGTTACAATAAAACATTCTAAAACAAACAACATATATTACCTAGTTTCCCGCATTGGACCATAGCACGTCTTTTCCAGCGCCTCAATATGTAAAAATCCAAGTCTACTCAATCGAGTATATTTTTTTGTCTTTTTAAATAAAGCCCCCATTTCTTCCATTTCTGCTAATATTTGTGCTTCAGTGATACCGTTTTCATCTTCTTCATCTTCTTGTATGAGTTCTTGTTCATCTTCTTGTTCGTCTTCCTGTTCGTGTCCATGTACTTGATCATGTTCTTGTGTGCGTTCTTGTTCGTGATCATGTTCTTGTGTATGCGCTTGGCCCTGTTCATGTTCATGCGTTTGCGGTTGTGTTTGTGTTTGTTCTTGTTCAAAATCAGAATCGAAGTTATTATCATTTGGGTCATACATATCTACATCTGCCATAGCTTGAAATCCGTCCATTTCGATATTCGTTAATTCAGGCTCTCCTGCTTCATCTACCGTAGGTATATTTTCTTCAATGTCTCCAGTAACAGATTGTTCCCTATCCTGTACAGTAGGTATATCTTCTTCATTCGTTACAGGTGCATGTATTGGTAACTCTTCACCCTGTACTATATCCATTGCATCGTCACGTTGTTCTTGAGGAGAAGTATCTCTTTCCATGTCTACATCATTGTCAGCAATATCCGTGGTTGTATTAGGTTCAGCGAGCAATTCGGTATTTTGTAACGAAGCATTACTATAAACGGTATATGTAGATCTAACAGGTGAATCGATTCTTTCTGGTGTCAGCATACCTGTATTTGACGTGATGGAGGCACCAGGACTTATAATAGCGGTTGGTTCTATTCGTATCATTTTTTTTTTAAAAAAAAGGGTTTTTTTTTCTGACAAAAGTAATCTTTTATACGTATATGTATATACCTGGAGGTTCTACTGTGGAATGAACTCGAAATGGTTCATTTATTAATGATCGACTTCGTGTTGATTCACTTATGACTGATCGACTTATGGAAACTGGATGCTCTTTGGTAGAAGGTTCAGTCGTAATAGAGTAGGTGGAACTTGTTTCTGGTATAAAAACTGACGGTCTGTCTATAAGGTAATTAGCTCGAGTTCAACATGTGGTCATACCAAATACGATACCAGTATCGACCACCACAAAACGTGGTATTGGGCGCATACGCCTATCATTATAATTATATCATTAATGCTTGAGTTCGCAATGGTGTTTGTATTATTCAACATACCATGAGCCTCTTCTTTTTTGTTGACGTCTTAGGGCGGTATAATTTTTGAAGGATTCCATTTTTATCTTACGTTTTGCAAGTGAAAGAAAGATGAAAAAATATGAAACGACTGCTTTTTTTGCCATTTATTAAAAAAAAACAGAGAAAGAGAGGGGGAATATGAACAAGCTATACGATAGGAATAGTTGTATTTAGCATGGAAGATATAGTAGGCTCCTTTTGCCAGTATTCGTCATTGCTAGAAGTGGTTGTTGGATGAGATTGCATAGGAGGTAGATGCGGAACAGGTGAAGATACAGTCGGTGGAGAAGGTATAATATTATTTTGATAATAAGAGAATAATTCTTCACCGGGCAAAATATCTTTTTTACTCCAACAAACAATTTGGTTGATGTGCTCTCCTTCATAAAACACGACATTTACTTTTTCAAGTATCGATGTTTCTTTTATATAGTGAAACGGGCAAAGAGGACCACCATTATAGTAATAAATTCTACCATTTTCATCTGTTGGATCTATCACGGTTTTACGATACATGTAACTATAATCGGATGCTTGTCCAATACCATCCTTCATAGAGTCAAACTCATCTTCAGTCATTGGTACACCAAAGTAAAATCCTAATGGTGTATTATTTGGTAATTTAAGATTAGCAAATAATCCATAATAGTTGTTATTGTTATAATAACAATAATTGTCGTTTATAGACACAGTCGATTTCTTTAACAATACAATGTCTTGCCATTTCTTTGGATAAAGGCTTGTATCGTGTACTATTAATTTACTTTCAACTGTTGTGTTTGCTTTTTCGGATCTTGCTCTTTTACGTTTTGCAATAAACTCGTCAAATTCAGTCGGGTACACTTGTAAAACTTCCAAATCCTGTACTATATTTTCTTGTTTTTCGCCGCCAAAACAAAAAGGCCAATCATTTCGCACTAAGTTTTCCTGCCATTCGTTATATTCTTTAAAGGCGTCTTCGAAATTTCCTGGCTCAAACGATAGTCTGAAATGCATAGACTTACTTCCATCTGGTTTAAAAGGTATAAAGTAGCGATCACTATTATTAGTTAAAATGGCGGATGCAGAGTTCATTGGTGTCTAGTTTTAATATACACTTTTTTAATTATTTTTTTTTAGAAAAACAAAACTGATAACTTTCAAAAATATACCTTTCCTCGAAAGACTTTTGGTACTAATCTTTCTTCACTTATTCTTTTATCAATTGCCAATGCAGACTTTATAAGGTCAGTACGTGCCATTGTTTTTTCATTATGTTGTCGAAGTGCCAAAAATAACATGTAAGCTTGATTATGCCACCTTGGTTGCTGATTAGTTGAACTAAACCTATTAATCTTTTTTCTCTTTTGCGCTTCACTTAAACTAGATCTTTCCATCTTGCTATACAATTCTAGCGACCGCTTTAAAGACTTGCCATCTTCTAGTGTGGCAGGTGTACTACATTGACTGTCAGGCATTATTTTTTTTTTGGAAGAAAAAAAAAAAGGTGTATGTTTGCCGTTTCGGATTTTATACTAGACGCGCACGGTTATGAAGAAATACCTCTCAAACACTACAAGCAGTAATTATTTTCTTTTTTGTTAAAGGAAGAAGAGGGGGAAAAGAAAAATGAAAAAAAATGGGTCAAAATGAAAATATACAAATAAAGTCACTTTTTTTTATTTAGAACGCTTTACGACAGCGGCAACAAGAGCAGCACCTACAGCAACAACACCACTAACAATAGCTAATCCGATAACACCCTCTGTTTATAATTATAAGTAAAGAAACCACATTTTCATTTAAAAAAATAATTTACCTGTTGATACTTTCTCATCGATCATTTGCTTTAAACTCGTTGCTTGGTCGTTACGTGGTTCCAACTTTAATAATTGCTCGTTAAACCTTCTTGCTTCCGAATAATTTTTGATTTTAAAGTTTCCAATAGCAAGAAAGTATAAACACTCTCTTCTTCTTTCAGGTGCATCTGTATAGATTTCTACTTTCCCTAGTTTAATATACATTGCTCATTGACCACAAAAGAAAAGAAAAAAAAACTAACCTGTGAGTAACTTAATACCGAGCTCAATATGATCACTTTTTGAAGACTTTATAAGTCCCCATGCATAGTTGAATTTAGTTTGAATGGTTACATATTCGCCTTCTTTAATGTATTGTCGTCGAAGTACCTGAAACAAAGAAAATAAGTATCTGCTTTCTTTTTTTTTTTTTAGAAAAGACTGAGCTAGTATGCTACTTACTTCGAGTTCAGCAGGACTAAGAGGAATCTCAGCATCTTGTATTAATGGTGCAGAATCTGGTCTCATTTGTATATATAATTTGTTTCGAAGAAGACCCTAAAGAAAGAAAAAGAAAAGAAATCGGTCAATAAATATCACTCTCAGATGACGTATTTTTTACTGCGATTACACGTATTACTTTTTCATGCGTTCACTCAAATTTCGTTTATCCACATGAAAAGGTGGGTTGTGGCTCGATTCGGTTACGCGCGGATTTGACTTTCGTATGATTTATTTACACGTTCAATTTCGTTCTATCCGCATAAAAAGGAAACTTATCAAGTCGGGGACAGCAGGTGTAAATACGAGTATTATGAAGCTAATGGGAGTAGTATAACTACACCATGATTAGCAAATAGATCATATGAATATATAAAAGTGACTCCCAAAGCATCGATTAAAAATATTGAGCCAGACATTTATATGTATAGATTTTTTTGTAATACATATTTATTATCGAGAGGTGGAACTATTACCGGGAGAGTAAAACAATTAAAACTTATTCTACGTTGTTATGTTTGGGAAGGAGATCTCGGCCAAGAGATGAGGTATCCAGAAGACGTGAGATCCTTGGGATCAAAAAGGGAGCTTTAAATTGGATAGGAAATTAGACCTAAAAAAATAAAAAATCGCTTCATATAATTGAACACCATAATACATATATTATACTTAACCGTTCATATTTGAGTATTCAAGTTGATACATAAGAGAATAACCCTGAAACTAGGTCAATACAGTAAACAAACACTTTCTGTTATTCTAAGCCACAGAGCATCATCCCTTTCTGTTTCTTCATAAGAAATTTCAGGTTGACTTCAATAGGACAAAAGTACATAACGTAATTTTGTTGTTCAACTATTTACAGAGCTGCCCAAACAGACAGACCTATAGCCCCAGTCTTAATTAGTCGACCACGAACTATAGAACCTCCATGTCAGATCAAAGGTTATCCACGTATACCCTCTTTACTTCCTAGCTTATATATATATAATATATATATATATATTATATATATTATATAAGCCTTCCGATGACTACCATCAATAATGGGCATTACTGCTATTCAACATTATTGTAAGCTGTCCAAGAAAAACAGATCTATAATCCCCAGACGATAAACGTCCACGAACTAAAGTACCTTAGTAGTGCAAGACGTATAGAGCCATAACAATGCCGAATAGAAAGTGTTTGTTTAAAGATTGTTTCCAATTTCAATATGATAATGCAGATACTAAAGACTAGTTTTTAATGCATTTGTATAAATATTTATATTGAAGAATTAGTCTATTACCAAGTATATCTTCAATATATTTAGGTCGATTATATTTAGACATGGTGGAGTTATTTTCAAGGATATCTGTAGCTAGAAAGTTCTTGATGTCCTAATAATCTGCATCACTTCCATCTCGCTGCGAAGTTAACTAAAAAAAAAGACTTGGTATCAAAAAATTCATAAGTGGCCCTATTATAATTTTTTGATTGGATAAATAAATGATGACGTTGGTAATGACTTTTTTAGGCAGGAAAAAATAAAGTAAGAAGTGCATTATAGTCTTCAAAGTAGCATGTCTATAATTGATATTGTAGCTATTGTTAAAATAATCCACAAAAATTGAAGGAATATTCAATGCCGCATTAATATCTCCGTCCTAAACCTATTATTTTTTTGAAAAACGTGTTAGTAATTTTTTTTTAAAGAAGAAATAAATATACTATTTACCGTAATAACTGGGGCATATCTAGCGATAACTAGGAAGCACTTCTTTATTTCAGAAATCGAAAAAAAATAAAGAGTAATGGTCCACATACTGTAGAAACTTCCTCTGTATGTAATCGCAACAGACAAATTAAACACAGCATTTTTTTTTTTTATAACTATTAAAGATTATGAGAAGGCATACAAAGCTCTTTTATTACGATTGAATATGGTAAAGAGCGATTTGATTGTCAAATAAATCAATTTCGTTCGATCTGCATAAAAAAAACAAGTTTTGGAATTTATTGAATTGACTGCATTCTTAGTGCTGCGCTTAGAGGAAACAGCTAGATTTACACTCGGAATTGAGATTTTCTTTTTTGTTTGCAACCAAATTAAAAAAAAATCTACGGGTGCCTTGACGAAGAATTAGGCTTAAGGTAGATGTTATTCCTACACATCATTTTTGTTTTACGTTGTTCGTCCGAAATAAAAAATCATTTCGTCTTAAAATCCCGTAGCATCTCAAATTTGATCAAAACTCTTGTGTGGTGAAGTTTAGAAAACACTGTCTAACTCTTTCCTTTAATAAATTGGTCCCTTTATTCTTTTCTGTGATTTTTATTGTATCTTTAACGTGTAGCTTTAGTCTTACGTTACCGTAGTATATTGAATCAATAGTACTACAGAGAATAATACACAACCATTTCATATTATTGTCTTTATAGTATTATATAGAAGTCAATCAAGTTTATTTATATTTCATTTCAATCCTGTTAGATCACCGAGTTCTATTTAACACCGCTCTATCTTCAACATTGATAAACTACTATATTTCAAGGATTATGGGAAACTTATCAAGCTAATGGTAGTAACTATACCATGATTAGTAAATACATCACATGAGTACATAAAAGTGACGGCACGTTAAATTATCACTGGCCAACGCGTATAAAATATATTATTTTTTCTTTTTTTTTTTCTTGCCTTTTCTTTTCTCAACAACTTTTTTTTCTAATGCCTGAAAGTGATTATCTGGAGAGAACAAATAGCTCTTACTGGGATCTAGAGGAGGCCGTTGCTTCTTTTATGAATGATGGTAACTGCTCTTTTGATCAAGCCGTACCCACGATACGATCAAATCTTGACAAATATAATTACGGTGTCGCAAAAACATGGAAAAAAAATTGGAAGGTATGTGGTATATTTGAATGAAAAATCATAATTTGACGACTTTTATAACTAGGAGTATACAAAAGCGGTAAAAGATAAATTTGTTCCTTTAAGACAAGAGGCGGAAAGGTTTGTGTCTACAGTTCTAAAAAAGATTAATGTGATATTCAAATATGTCTTTAGTTCTAGTACCGTTTCATATAATCAAAATTTTAACGCCAACACATATAATAATCAGGTGTGATGATAATTAAAATTACCAAAAAAAATAATAATAACATGGAGTCACCCTATATATAAGACCACGGTAATCACCAAGAAAAATACCGGCATAAAGTAAGCCTAACCTTTCAGTCAAATCAATAAAAATTTATCTGTTTCAGGCAAGATCCACGGATCACAATCAGTGCATGAATAATTTGTTTGACGACGATATTAATCTCGAAGAGGTAAGATTCACTATTTTTTGAGGTGAGACTAAATACTTAAAATAAACCATTCCTTTAGGTTGCCGAAAGAAATAAAAGGTAAGTGGCCAAGTCATTTTACAGACATTGGTTATTATTAACTAACCTTCATGAATATAACAGAAGGCATAAAGGTGCAGAAAAAGATGGTTCAAAAAAAAGTAAAACCCACGGGTAAGATATATATTTTTTTTTTCCATTGTCAACATTATTATAACTTTTGTTTATTAACTAGTCGATCATTACACTTGCCAAGACTGCCAACACAATCGAATATTAGCGCAGAGGACTACGTCCGAAACCCTCCCACTAATGCCATAAAGTTACCGAGTAATAGCACGCACGATGAATTATTCATTTTGTACCAAGTAGAATCCGCAAAAAAACTGAAACAAATGATTTTAATTGAAAATGATACACATAAGGTTTTCGCTATTGATAATATCCTTTTAATTAAAAACTACCAACATTCAAAGCTCTTGTTAGATGTATTTGGCGAACAGAACTTGGATTTTATTAAGCAAATGGTATTCGAAAAATTTGGTGTGAAGAGTGTGGTGAAATCACCACATAAAATAAATGTAATTAATATAATCGATGAACCATCTATTATAAAACATAACATAAGTAAAATAACACTGGATCTAGTAAAGCAAGATCTTCAGTCTATAAAAGTGATTAATTGTAACAATCAATCACAATAGGGTGACCACTATTAAAATTAGTATAAATAACAAAGAATAAGCAATAAACATTATCACACTTTTAATCTTATTCCTTCTGTTTTATTAATTTTTCCGTGTCAAATATAAAAGTATTTTTCCACAAAGAGTACGCCCCAACTACCAAGCATTGTACGGGACAACATTTGTATGGTTTTACAGGTATATTATATTCTTATATTTCGTTATTTAACTCAAACTGACCATTTACTCACTTAAATAGAGCTTGAAAGAGAGAAAAATTAGTTCGAGGGTAGCTTCGAAACAATTAACTAATTTAACATCTGATGAAGACAATAACTATGTCGATTCTTTAGTCCTCTCTGTTAGAAATTTGTAAGTATAGTAAAACTCAGTTAGTACTATAGTTCTAAATAGTATCAAAATAGGATTGAACATACCCCGAACAAGAAAATGAACGAAGTGATTCGTGAGGACAACATCTCTTACAATCATCTACATCAAATAATCAACCCTCTTTTTACTCGTCCTGAAAAAAAACTCGTATCTCTCTTGGTTGAATACTCAAGTTTTAGAAATCAGTTCTAAACAGCCTGACTTTGGTGTGTCTCGTATCAATAATGCCACTTGGACCAGTCCATTAGTCGTCGGAGAAGTAAAAGGAGATGATAAAAAAGATGATTTATATCTTTGTTTGAGTGATTTGCTTCGAGTTGGTATGCTGTCTGTTGATATAATCAACGTTGCTCGCTATACTGGTATAATAGGGGTTCATGTTGTTGGCCTTCAAGTCACTTTTTACGTTACGACCTTATTATCAAAGTATATTTACATTATGGTAGAAATTTGTTCCATTACCATGCCTCGTGATACTACAGAACTAAGAAAATATGTTTCATGTATGGAAGATTTGCTACCCGTTTCAACAATATTTGATAATTGTTCTACTGTTACCGATGCTGAACTCACAGAATTTGGAGAAAATATGAATAAAGATATTATCCGTACGCCCGAATTCAAGCGAATTCTTGAACAAACACGAGATCGTACCCGCTCTACTCCAATCGTGTATAACCATTAGCTTTTTTTATTTTATTTTTTATTTTATTTTTAAGTTATTTAAATAGTTTAACAGATATTATCGAACAGCTTTTTTTAAAAAAAAAAACTAATTAAATTATACCAAATCTTAAGGATGTGTAAAGCTACTTGTGTAATCCTATTAATGTAAGTCGTACTGTAAACGCTAAATTTAATCAATTATGCAGCTAAACGAATGATTAACAGTAAATTGACACCAAAAATAATTGGATTTGATGAACGAACCGCTTTCGCTTTGAATGTTACACGTAAAAATTGTGCTAAATATGTACAAGGCGTGGTTCAGCAAGAGACTACAGCTCTCACTGCAACGGCATTGGATAATGACCCCCTTTGGAGCCATGTATATTCAAGGACACCAACTTAGTCGAGTCATACACACAATTTCAGCAAGTAGTTCGCCAGAATGACCGCCATTCAATTTGTTTTTTTAAAAAAAGAACTTTCTATTCACGAGCTTTTCATATTCTTATTTTATGCACTAATCCAGCAAGGTCGGATGTGCAAGGATATTTTCTCTAAAGACATCCTTATTAAACTTAATAAGGAACTCTTGGGTTTGAATGCATGCAGTATATGTGCGATGAAACGTGTATGAGACTGGAGCCATGGACTCAAAAGCTGCAATCAAAAAAAAAAAAAAAAAAAAAAAAAAACGCGACTTGCACAAGAACTTTCAAGGACTTGATTGTGGGTCTATTCGTGCTGCATGGATACACCCGCCAAGTTTCTTGAATAGCTTGGAATAAACCTTTTTTTTTCCACTTGGCTTTATAGGTTTTTTTTCTTGAGTAGTTCCTCCCTTTACCAATATATGTATTAGATTAAATATTATTACTTTTTTTTAAAAAAAAAAAAAGAGAAGATAGAGCTCTAGACTATTTTATAATTTTTCTCCTTGTAAAAAGTTCAACACGTTAACATTCGATACGTTTCTTTCTTTCTTTTTTTTACGTTCAAATATTTATGATTATTTTTTGAAAAACAAAGATATTTTGGTAATTTAAATAATTTACAGTTTATTGTTTAGACTACTGCTCTTCTTTCATTACTCGGTAAAAAACTACACTTGAAAAAGCCTATCTGGCGAAAAAAAAAAGAGAGATCGCCCAGAGGGGGGGTGTTACACCTTTAAAAAAAATACTCCATATGATAACCCTTCTGTGACACTTATCTTTAATGATAGAAAAAGAAAAAAAAAACTCCTGTTCGCTACCAAATAAAAAAGAGGAGGGGACTATATGTAACTACCATATCCCTTTTTCTTTCAGCTGGTATATATTTCTTGCGTATACTAAGTTAAAAGGCGTTTAAACGGTCAGATATGATTAGTGTCGTTTGAGGTTAAAATACGCTAGTGGGAATGTATAAATCGCAGTATTGCATCTCTATTGTCGCACTGCTTGGGATCAAAATTACCCTTTTCCTTCGATACGTTTGGCAATAAGGGGGAGGGGGAAGAGAAAGCATAATTTTTTCGGGAGCCAGCAAAAAATTATGTCAAAAAGCGACGATCCCTACTGCTTAAATTAAAATATCTCGTATATCTATTGACCTATAGTTTAGAATAAAACGTATCTTGATTTGAGTTCCCTTTTAATTGGAAATATAATTTAATTCTCGGTCTCGCAAAGTCGGGGGTATCTTTGTAAGCCGGCATAATGTTCAAAAATAGTAAAAGGTTATATCTTTTCCGGTAATTACAGCAGAATTTACTTCTGCATAAAAGCAAACTATGTATAATCAACAAACCTATTTTTTTCTCTATTTTGTAACAAGATGCTTTTATAAACATCTTGCTTTGATAGATATATTCGTTCCTTTCAGTCCAAGTAATTGTAACCAAAACCTATGCGCAGAAAACCATGTATACTCCTTGGTTTGATTCGCAATATTGTCTACGAATATCATCTCACTGATTATATAAAAAGAGAGAAGGAGGGGGGGGGGGCTAGTATAAATATATATTCTTGGCGCTTGATATGGATCCTAACAGCATATATCAAGCTTCTTGTTCTGTTAATACTTTAGAAAAGTAGTCTATACTTGATACTTGGTTTAAAGTAGTACTATATTATCGTATGATACGGTTCCAAGCAGCTGGTTTTACATGCACATATATATAAAGGATATATATAGTATGTGCTTATAAAAACTATAAAATTCTGTTTTCTGGTGCTAAAGTGCTAAACAAAGAAATAATGGGGTGTTACAAATTAATTAGCTATTTTAAAACCAAATAGAACAAATTTATGCGTAACCAAGCTTTCCATTTCTTATTATGTTGTAGTGAAATGATGTATATCCATTAAAATAGTATTTAATTTAAGCCAACATAAAGATATGACCGAGAATTTGGGATCAATGTCTTTCTTTTTGCAAAAGAGGGAGGGTTGCTCTCCTTTTTTTTTCTAAAAAAAAAAAACCCCATTTTTGTAAAAGGGATGTCTTGGCTAAAAAAAAAGTTATTGGATACTACACTCTCTCCCTGTCAAAATTTTACATTATTTTCGAAGATACATCTTGAAATTTATTTTACTAAATATATCCATTATAAAAGGATAAATTGCTTGTCACTATATGTGTTTAGAGAGACAATAAATAGTTTTGCCTTTGTCAAAAAAGCAAAGTTTTATTCTTTTTTTAAAAAAAAGGGGTGTACATAGTTAACATACAATGCATTCATGAATGACTTGTAAAAAAAATTCTACATACGAAAAAAAAAAAAAAAGAAAAAAAAAAGAAGAGGTATTGAATTAATAATATCTAACTATGATAAAACCTTCTTCTCCTATTAAAAGGTTATATTAAGGGTTTTTTTTAACAGAATGAATTTTTCCATGCCTGCGCAAGTTACTAACTACAGAGAAGCGACGTCCACATCCTTCTACTGTGCATTGAAATGGTTTCTAAAATGATAAATTAACGACACATAACACATAAAAAAAAAAATAAGAAAGAATTACTTCTCCTGTATGACTGTATGTATGAGTTGTAAGGCTACCGGGTCGAACAAATCTCTTTCCACAGATTAAACAAATATATCTCTTAGGCAATTCTTGCAAGCTATCATGATCGTTTGATAGAATTTTACAAACCAAATTTTTTGTTGTGGGTGAAGTTATCGCGGGTCTACCATGATAATTATTAAACACAATCTTTTTATTTTCTTTTGGAAGAAATAGTAGAGGAAGAAACCATACCCAAGTTAATAAACTGAACATCGGATTGTATTGCTGATACTTACTTGGTTGCGGTGGTATGTTTTTTTGCGTAGGAGGAGCATGCTCTTCCTGTGTTTGATATATAAATGATGGCTCTTGTGCAAGCACAAAAGAGTTATTACTACTGTTGCTTTGATCTTCCATTGACCAACAACTAGTCATCATGGGGTTCCCAATCTCCGATATATGAATAAGAGAAAATATTATACACAAAGCGAAAAAAAAAAAGGGAAACGATGTGAATACCGAGAAACTTTATAGAAGAAAAAAAAAAATCTTCACAAAAGGAGTAAAGATATGACTGTAGAATGGGGGCTCCTTTATATGATATTTTTTATTATTGCACTTATTATATCCCACTGTATTTCACTCTCGGTTAAATATATCTTTCCTCCTGCCAGCCATACAAAGAAAGTAAGTGTCACAAAAATAAAACGGTCCTAATAATCATTGTGAATAAAAAAACTGTAGGTCATTATTAAACTTACCCCTTTTCTCTTCTTTTTTTTTCTCTCTTTAACTTCTTTCTCTTGCATACAAACAAAAAAAACACATACACACAAACACACACTCCTTATTTATAGTATACCATGACCTCTTCAATACAACATACTCCAATAACATTACCTGAAATTGAACTGTCGGATAATTGGGATGACTTGAACTTTTTACCACAAACAGACCCACCTCGTCCCCCACCTCATGAACCCGAACCCGCAGTTGAATCAGATGCCATCACAACCGGTTTAACCAGAGCATTATCATTACCTAGACATTTAAACCGCTCTTCAACAAAGAAGAAAGAAGAAGATAATAATATTCGGACAGAAGTTATTAATATTGCAACTTCTAATCCATCACATTTATTTTGGTAAATGGGTAAAAAAAAAAGAAAAGCATATACATTCATAGTATAATAAAAAAAAAAAAAGACACACAGTAATATTAAATATTATATGTAAAATAGGGTTCCTGCATCACAACACCCTGAAATAGCACCAGCTGAATTTGAGAAATACGTAGATACCCATGGTTTGACCATTAGAAAGAAGAGCATTAAGAGAAGACAATCAGTACTTTCCGTTTATTTTACTGCAAACGATCAACAAAAATTACTGGAAGAGTTGGCTGAACGAGATAACCATTCTGATCTGGATGTGTTGGAGGAAAGTGACGAAAACGAGGATCGAAAGAGAAAATTGGTATTACGTAGAAGTGTTAGTTTACACTTACCCACTGCAGGAGGTATTATAAAAATAAAAAAAATTGGTTTGTATTTGTATTTTTCTATACTTATATTTTTTTATACCTAAGGTTATGCTCGTAATGTACCAGATTTATTAGTATTCGATCGTAATTCTTCACCGTTTGATGAATCAAGAGCTCTCGTACCTAAAGGTGATCGACCTTTATTAAGAAGAGGTGCCAGAACAAATTTTAAGCGAAATTCATCTGTTACTGCACCTAATAGACCCATCCTGATGAATCGAAAGAGTGAATCGGACTGTATGAACGACGGACTAGAACCGGAACCGATGATACGATCTTCTTCTGCTGATGGTGGGGTTACTTTATCCGACCAAACCGAACCTCTCTCACCTGTAGTCGAAACCGAAGAAATAAGAGATTTATGTATAGCATCCCGACCTGAGCTAAACCCGCTACAATCACAACCAGTACAACCGCAAGAAGAAGAACAACAAGATCCTATTATACTAGAAAGGTCTGTTTCTGCCTCCACCGCAAATTTACATATTGGACGTAAAAGTAGTTGGTCATGGGCATTTTGGTCAGATGAAAAGTCATCTAAAAAGAACAATAAAATCGATCCAACTGACGAACAGCCCCATGAAGAACCCCAAGAACAAGAGAATAATACGAGACAACCTCAGTTATCTAAATCCTCGGATGCTGCATCTATTTCTGCTACTACCACCAGTGTATCTAGTAATAGTAATAGTAGTAGTAGTAGTAAAAGGTTTACACTTTCTTCTTTATTTTCGAGAAAGTCAAAACATACCAGTAATTTGGATTCAGTGATCACAAATGGAGTATTAACAAAGGAACCACCTAAAGACTTTCAATTGAATAGGATGCACCTGGCCAGACTACCATTACACGTAGAACGAGCGATTTATAAACTATCGCATGTGAAATTAGCTAATCCTCGTAGACCACTGCATGAACAAGTTTTGATCTCTAACCAAATGTTTTGGTACCTTTCGATTATTGCTACCAATCCACCGGAGCATCATCATCATCAACAACAACAACATCATCAATTGCAACAGCAAAAGAAGAAGAAACCACGTAAATTAGTAAAGAAACAACGTCCACCATCGCCCCAACAACAACAACAACAACAATCATCGAAATTAACAAAGAACGCTATTGCTAGTGGCGGTACATTTATGGCAAACAAATCATCATCGAGAGAATCATCTACAGGCTTTGTTGTACCTGATAATTATTTAAACCCAAAATATCAAAAAAAGAAGTCCAAGGTAGAGTATGACCCTAAATTAAGTGACAGTTCTTCCGGTGAAGAAGAAGAAGAGGATGAGGATGAGGATGAAGAGGATCAACAGAAAGAGGATGATTTACCTTTGGCACTGTATAAAACTACTTCTCATAGAGTAAAATAAAAATAAAAAGTGACCATGAATCTTACTTTTAAAATATTTTTTTTTTTTGCGTTTTGTTTTTGTTTTACTCCTTTTTTTTTTAACTATTTTTACAACTTTGGGAATGGTACAATACTTGCCATGTGCTTTTTGTAATTCTGTTACTGCCACTCAAAGTACTGAAGCCATTTGTGGTACTTGTCGACTATTAGCTGATGATCAACAAGTAAAAAAAAAAAAGAAACGAATATTTTTTCTTAAAAAAAAAAAAAAACTTAAAATACTCTCTCTTTTTTTTTTTTAGCAAGCTTACCAAGACTTTGAACGATCGTTAGCCGAAGAAAACGAATACTGGGAATCCGACACAAATCGAGCCGATGCAGATCTCTTTGAAGAACAACTGCGAACAGAAATGGTCGAAGACGATCAGCAATTATTTATAAACCGCTTAAGAAGCAACCGCCACGACGAAATGTTTCGAAGTATATACCGAGACGGAGATAGAGAGGAACAAGAGCTGTACGAAAACGACCAAGATGATTTTGATTTTAATATGAGCTACCAAGATAACGTTGAAGCAATTCGTGAGGGATTCGCTGACGAACAGGAGGATCAACCATTTGAATCTGCGCATGATTATTCAGCTATTGCACTAAGATTACTAAGGTAGTAGTAGTAAAAGAACTTTTTTAAGTTTATATTATTTATCATTGATTCGTAAATTATTAGAATTGTTGATAATGCAGAAGATACAAGGTATAAACAAAAATTGAATTGAATTGATTCACAGAGTTGATAAATTGTTCTAGAGCGACAAAAGGTGCTACGGAATCTGACATTGCAACCTTAAAAACAAGAACATCTGATACAAGTGATTTATTAGGTACCATGTCCCCCCTTTTGCAGTTATGTTTTTAATCAAAAGAGTGAAAAAAGCTAATGATAATAATAGGAACCAATACAGAGTGTGCCATTTGTACCGAAACATTTGATGATATGGTTATCACGCAACTACCTTGTAAACACGAGTATCACTCAGAGTGTATCGGGCACTGGCTGAAATTAAAAGATTCTTGTCCTATTTGGTAACTATTTGTTCTATTTTTTTCTATAAATCCTACCCTTACTGAACACTATTAGTCGGCAATCGATATCAAAAGTAATACAGCCTGTTATGCAGGAGGAAGAACCCGATATGATTGTAATTACAAGAGAAACTGCTGATAGAATACGGCAGAACCAACCTGATTCATTTATGGATGATGTTGACTAAGAACTGCGTCCTAAATATCTTTGTATACAAAAAGTGTGTGTACACCACCCCCCAAAAAAAAACAGAAAAAAAAGGGTGCTTTTTTTTTTTAGTCCACAAAGTCCCGGTTTTTCCCATTTATACCTTTTCTTGTGTACAAGTCTATATTGCGTTATTACGAGCATTTCTAAAATAAAAATGATGATAATAATCCGAACGGTAATTACTACTGTTATTTACTATTTATTATACTCGAGCAAAATATTATACGTATTAAAACAAGTAGAGTATATATCCTTCTTTTTTTTTTGAGTGTGTGTGTGTGTGTGTGTGTGTGTGTTTGCTCGTGTATGTGTGTGTTCTAAACCGATTAGCTTGTCAGATGAATTTATTCATTTAAAGTAAGATCCCGAAATATTCCTCCTCCTCTCTTAAAATAACTTTTTTGGTACAACAAATAACAACGTTTTTTATGTAAATATTGATAAAGTTTGTGTAATAAGGCGAAATACGACGATTCAACTGCTGTATTTTTAGCTGTAGTAATGATGACTACATTACTGAACGTATGTGTGCGCGCGCAAAAAGTCGCTCACCAAAAAGAATAGTTAGAAGCAAAAAAGTGTTGCCAAGAATAGATACTCGTCTTGAGTTTGGGGGAAAAGTAAATCACTCTTAGTAAAAATACAACTCAGATTGAAACTTAGTTTGGCATGTCTCCCTCGGGTTGGGGTAAAAACTTATAGTTGACACATTTTTTTTATTTATTTTTTGCTTTGGACATTTCTCACAGACAAATTTATAAATTTGACGTTACAGGTAACATAATTGCTTAGGTATTGTGGGAAAAATCGACTCTTTTTATTTAGTAAAACGGTCTAGTTCCTGACACACACACACACACACAAAAAACCCACGGTCAAAAACAGCTTCTTTTTTTTTTTCTTCTTGACTTGCTTGTTTAAGTTTTTGGGGAAGAAAAAAAAATAGACACTTTATTTTTAGGGCGCAGCTAGTAAAAAACGAGAACCTTTTTTGCCAAAGGAAACAACGGGATCAAATCTGCTGTTTATTTACTATTTACACATGTTGTTTATTTGAAGATAATCGGCTTCAAAATCAGGTGTTAAATGTATATATAACCGATTCGATTATCGATTTGTAATGCAAGGGTAAACTTGAAATTAATTACTAGCCTTTTACTCGTGTTAAAAGAGAGAGAACTTCCTGCAAGCTGTTCCGTTTATTGTTTGAGAGCGTACAACCCCGCAATTTATAAAAATTTCCCTTTAATTTAAGCCAAAGAAAACAAGGCATGAATAATACAGTACAAACACAGCTATCTATTTTGATTCGCCAAACCTAAAACACTTGATTTTTAATCTTACACATATATAAAGGGTGTGTAAATTTAAGTTTTCTATATTTTTCGTTATTACAAAAAAAAAAAAAGTAAAAAAGGTAAAAATGGCACCTTCAACTTACAACACTACTGTATCATCAGAGAATACTACTGAATCAAAAACTATTTCGGGTTATTATAACGAAGGTAAAAAGAATTACACTTTTATGTGTGTATAAAACTAACCGCGCTTTTTTTCTTATTTTTTAGGAACTGCTATTGAACAACAAAAGCGTAGAGCACTCAAGCTAAACGGTATTTTACCCAACGGTATTGAAAACATGGAAATCCAAAGCCGCCGCGCATTACATCAAGTGCGCTCAAAATCCACCCCACTTGAAAAATACATTTTCTTGGCCCAACTGCGTACATCTAATACGCGTCTATTCTACAAGCTCATTATGGACGATCTTCAAGAATTTGCTCCCATTATTTATACCCCAACTGTCGGTACCGCCTGTATTGAGTACTCCAACATATATCCTTTTTTGGCTGCACCTGGTGTTCCCGATGGTCTCTATTTGGACTCCACTGACTTGACAAATTTAAAAGAGACCATTTTAAATTACCAGCCCGTCGATAATTATTCGCCTGAAATTGCTGTCATTACCGATGGCTCTCGTATCTTGGGTTTGGGTGATCTTGGTACTAATGGTATGGGTATTAGTATTGGTAAACTTCAATTGTATGTCGCTGGTGCTGGTATTGACCCTCGTCGTACATTGCCCATTGTATTGGATCTGGGTACCAATAATGAAAAATTACGTAATGATGATTTCTACCTTGGTCTCCGTAAACCTCGTCCCGCCGACGAAGAGGTAAAGAAATAACTATAAAAATTATTTATACATTGTATATTAAAAGAACATGTTGTGTAGTTTTACAGCATTGTGGATACTGTGCTAGAGACACTTCATCAAGTATACCCTCAATTACTGATCCAATTTGAAGATTGGTCCAGTGAACATGCGTTTGGTCTCCTGGAAAAGTATCGAAACCAATTAGTTTGTTTCAACGACGATATTCAAGGAACTGGTGCAGTTATTTTATCTGGTATTATTAACGCCGTACGTAAAGTACATCAAGAAGACAACGTTTTACCTCGCGATCACCGTGTTGTATTCTACGGCGCTGGATCTGCAGCTATCGGTGTCGCACGTCAAATCCAAGAGTACTTTGAAACCGAATTTAATTTAACGGAAGAAGAAGCTAAAAAAGTGTTTTGGATTGTTGATTCCAAGGGTCTCGTCACTTTAGATCGTGGCGATAGACTTCCTCAACACAAGGTATATTACGCTCGTGATGATAATGACGGACACCAATACAAGGACTTGCTTGATATTGTCGATTATGTGAAACCTACAGTCTTAATCGGTCTTTCCTCTACCACTGGTGCATTTAACAAGACCGTTTTAAACCGTCTCGCCGAATTAAACGAACAGCCTATTATTTTCCCCCTTTCAAACCCTGCAACGCAAGCTGAATGTACTTTTGCTGAAGCCATGGAAGGTACAAATTACAAGGTCATTTTTGCCTCCGGTACTGCGTTCCCTAGTTACACTGTACCTACCACTGGTGAGGTGCGTATTCCTGGTCAAGGCAATAACATGTATATCTTCCCCGGATTGGGTTTAGGTGCGGTTCTTGCTAAGCCTAGCTCTATCTCCAATGGCATGATCTACAGTGCATCCAAATCTTTAGCTGACTCTTTAACCGCTGAAGAAATTAAACAGGGTTGGCTTTACCCTTCGTTGGTTAGAATTCGTGAAGTATCTGCTATTGTTGCTGCTGCTGTCATTGAAGAGTCGATCAAGGAAGGCATTTCAAATAACAAGGAATTAGAGTCTCTGTCACATGACGAATTAATTGAATTTGTTACAAAGAATATGTGGACACCAACTCAAGAAAGTTATGGTAGCTTACGTTCAAGTCGCATTTAAATCATTTTTTTTTTCCCCTCAGTCATTTCATTTTATATAATAAAAATTTCATTAACAAAAAAAAAACAATCCGAAGAAAAAAAAAAGGTCTGACACACAGCCTATGGTTTTTTGTCATGGCAACGGATTTATTCGGGTTGATTTCGAATTTCTTTTTTTCCTTTTCCTTTTTTTTATAAAAACAAACTAAATACTTCTTTTACTTCTTTTTACCCATTATTTACCAGTTGGAAAATAAAATGATCATTTTAAGACACAACAAGTTATCAATAGACGATCTTTTTATTATAGAACGGGTAAAAAAAAAAAAAGGATAAAGAAAGGGGGGAATATGTAACTTACTTAAACTAGATTCTATTAAAAGTATCAGAAACACCTTACCAAACGCATTCTCTCGATTATTCGCTATTAAATAAACCAAGAGCAGAAGTTTATGGATTTATAGCTGGTATATTTCAGCGAATGAATATTTGTCAAACGCTTGGTATCACCACATCAGATTTTTTGGATTTTTTAATCGATATCGAAAAAGGATATAACGATAATCCCTATCATTCGTTTTATCATGCCGTTGATGTTGCCATGGTTTTATACCATATGATAGAACAATATGATATGGCTGAATACTTGACTAACGTTGATTTAGCCATGGTCATGATCGCTGCTTTATGTCATGACATTGGCCATGTAAGTCTAGCAATGTAATTCATATTCTTTTTTTTACTATTCACTAATATATATAACTACTTTAGCCTGGTAAAAACAATCACTTTGAAGTATCGTGTAAGACATCAAAGGCAAAATTATATAAAGATTTATCCGTACTCGAAAGCCATTCATGTTCTTTAGCACTAGAACTCTTGGATAAGCACCAACTGTTACGAAACTTGGAGTCACAAACTTCTTTATTAGGCATTGCCATTTCGAAACAAGATTTTAAAATTTCCGTAGTAAAAATGATATTAGCGACAGACATGATGTGCCATTTCACTTTAAAAGATAATATATCCATCTTGCATGAGAAAATAGACACCTTGAAGCACCACTCACAAGTGAAGAAAGTACTGTTATCGATGGGCAAACAAGAACGGAAATTGAAACCATTGTTCCCAAATCAGAACCCCTTTCATTACTTTAAGCAACACTTCTTTTCTGCACCACCACAGGCATCATCATCATGTTCACATACTACTACAAAAAGCTTATTACTGAACCCAAAAGAAAGGTCGATGCTATGCAAGATATTAATTCATGCAGCAGATATAAGTAACCCTTGTAGGCCTTGGACGGTGTTTCACCAACAATCAAGGTTAGTCTGTGTTGAATTCTTTAGACAAGGAGACGCAGAAGAAAGTTTAGGGTTACCGATCTCGCCCAACATGAATCGAAAGGAAGCGAACCCTTCTTCTATTAATGTAGGATTCATCGATTATATTGTCCAACCTTACTTTGAAGTACTATCACTACTATTTCCTAAATCCAAAGAACTCTTGGTGCAGTGCTCAAAGAACCGAGGAGAATGGCTAAAACTATCCACAGAAAATGTGGATATATTTGGCAACAAATTATTACCGATCGAAGTAGCTATGGGTGGTTCCATCACCACTCAAGTTACAATTGCAGCTGGCACAGTAGAAATTCCTGGAAAATTTGAAAAGGTCATTCGTAACAAATTAAAAAGAAGTCATTCTTTTAACCCAACTGCTGATGTCTATCTCTCCTCCACTGCTGACAATCATTTGAAAATACGCAGAAAGAGCGAGGAAATATCTTTACTTTATCAAAGATCTAGATCACCTATTGGGCGAAGGAAAAGCGACGCAAGTGCTTATATGAACCAACCAAAGATGGTATCATTTTCAGAATAAGAAAAAAGAAATCTCCCTTTGCCCGCTGTAAATAAATTCCCTTTTTTTTTCTTATCCCCGCACACCCACACCCACACCCACATAGACACATATTCTTGTAAAAGACATAATATATATACATATAAACAATTCTGTAATAAATAAAAAATCTACGCAAAAAAAAAAAAGGTACATGTAGAACCATTTAATGTGTGTGGCTGTTGTTAATAAGAAGTAAGGGGGTACGATATAAAGGAGATGTGTACATGACACTACACAGAATAAATATAAAAAGAACAAGAAAACCGAAAAAAAAAAAAAAAACTCATTTAAAATTTGATTGTAGTAATACGCTGACATAAATGTTTAAAAAAAAAGTATTTCTAATTCCTTACATATTAAAAATGAAATGGGAGAGAGAGGGGACCTTCTTTTCCCCTCGTACTACCACCAACAACAAGTGATACTACGTACATATCTGTTATATTATGCTTTTTCATGTGTATACATATACTTTTGGGTGGAATTTACATAATAAAATCTTGGTAATATGATTTTAGTCTTAGGAGGAAAGGGAGTAAAAAAAAAAATTGACATTCCAGTGTGTGTGTGTGTGTGTGTGTGTGTGTGTGTGTACGAGAGAGAGTAGAATATACAGTGAAAAAAAACCCCTTCTTTAGTACACTACTTTCCTTTTATAATATTTCAAGCATATTACCAAAACTAGTTTCTTTCGTTATACATATACGTATCATTCTTTTTCTTTTTTTTTTTCCTTTCTTTCTTTTCTTTTCTTTTCTTTTCTTTCTTTTTCACTGTACATAATCGCCACCCAATGTCACTCGTTCAAACCCTCATAAAAAAATCAAATACAAACACTTATATACCAAATCAACTATTTCCTTTTGTCTGTGTCTTTATTATTGCAAAGACACCTGCAATCCTGCTGGTCGGGTTTGTACTTGGATATATCATGATTCAACCAACCACCTATACTTTACTAACCGACACTACTATTCCAAAAATGATTGAAGCAACACCCAAAAAACCTGAATCAGTGGCTGATAACGAACAAGATGAAGAAGAAAAAACTCTAATATTAGAAAACGAATTGATTAAAAAGCCTTTACTTTTAGAAGACAATGCCAACTCTATTGACTTTGAAAACCTAATGAAGTTTCCTTCTTGTCCTACCACTTTACCAAGACTAGACACACACTTTAATTTCGTTATAGATCATGATATTAAAAGCCCTGATTCTACTGATATTGATTGGTCCGCTATTAGTCAGGAAATGGAATATGATCAGCAGAGACAAGATGTGGCGGATTCTGTTAACACTAGCAGCTGCTGCTGCAGCAGTGGTAGTAATCACAGCCAACAGCTTGAAAAATCTCAACAACAACTTCCCTCATTATTACAACAGGAGAATGTACCTGTAATGTTTATTACAAACGAAAAGGATAATTTATTTTCCTTGCCTGCAACATTTGATGATGAGGGACGGTACGGTATTGCTGCGCATATTCCCTTTCATCTCACCACTGACGCTGCCATCTTGATGGTAGAGAATGAATCCGAAGCTGCAAAGAAAAATAATTCTCCGCTTTCAATTGATATTGAAGACTTGTTACTGTTCCCGTCTCCACCTACACCTTCTAAACCCTCCATGTCTAGTCCAGGCCAACTATTCAAAAGCAAGTTTCAGAAAGCCGTAAAGAAAATGAAGAAATCCTCCAACCTGATGAAAAATGAAGACTTGGACTATAAACGATCCAGTACGTTTAGTTACACGAGCAGTAAAAGAGCTGCCTCACTTCAACTGAATTCGTATATCCCGCCAGACCCCTTATTTAATACTCCATTGTCTCCTCGACCTTCTGCTTCTGCTAGAGTTCATGATCATTTTAAAGGTCGATTGAATAAATTATTTAAGAAATAAATAATGCTGTGTATTTTTATATAAAAATATATAAAAAAAAAGGGGGAAAGGGGGAAGGGGGGATTTATAATAATTGTGCACTTGTATGAAAATCATATTGATTTGATTCCTTTACTTTGTTAACTTTTTCTAATTCTTCTGATGAAAGTGGCAACTCAATAATTTCTTCAATACCGTGTCTATTTAACTTTACTGGCCAAGACATATAAGCGTCCAAGTGAGGTACATATACCGACAGAACCCAGGTACGTTGGTTAAAAGCCCCCGTCATCACTTTATCCTGTTGCGCGTTTAAGAACCCCTTGATCAATCGAGCCACTGTAGCTGCCACACCGTACCAAGCTTTTCCTTTCCGTTTACGAATCAAGTGGTACCTGTGATTCGAAACGACGGTATCCAAGGCAGACCTTTGAGACACAAGTAACGGGATAAACGCTATGGACGTATTTTGTACTTTGGCATAACTCCATACTACAATCGGATCACTTTGCGTGCCAATACAGTACGCGTCTGTAATATCGTTTATCTTAGTGTCTGTCAGTTGAGTTAACCACGTCTGAAATCGAAACGTCGCCATCGCCGTACCAATCCCAAACACTCGCTTCGGTGAAAGTCGAGGGAAATACTCTGCCAGCACGTGCACGTAGAGATCCGTAGGCTCACTCGCTACTACAATTAAAATGTCGTCGTGGATAGGAGACATGGACGACATGATGCCCAGAAACAATCGACGACTACGCGTTAACCATTCATTACGTTCTTCGTCCTCGTAAGGTTCGACATCGGCAGTGATGATGACGAGCGACGATTGTCCTGCTTCTTTAAAGGTACCGGCACGCAAAACAATGTTGGTCCCTTCCGACGCCTCGGCTAAATCTAGTACTTGGCCTTGCACAATATTACTGCTCATATCCACAAGCAAAATCTCTTTGGCTAGATCTTCCATGATGAGGCTGTAAGCTATTGTCCCGCCTAATGTACCAGCTCCTATAATTGAAACTCGACCTGGATAATGAACCATAATTTTTTTTACAGAAAAACCTTTACTACCAAAAAAAAAAAAAAAAAAGTTTAAAGGAAAAGAGGAGAAAAAAAGATTGGATAGGGGAAAAAATAATTTTTTTATTTGTTTAAATGATATATTCATCTTTGTACTTGGGGATAATCTGACACGCAAGTGTGTGAATCAAACACATTTATCAAAAGAGGCGCGTTCTTATTTATATTGTCTATTCGGTGAAAACTTATTTAATTCGTCGAGGAAGTTATAATAACCATATAAAAGGGATAACATATTTGTTTAATTACAATTTATTTATTACTTAAAAAAGAAATACAAATAATGGTTAGGTTTGTTACGTCTTCAGTTATTGCATTGGCCGTTTTAGAAATCGTACAAGGTCAACTTAATCACTTGAAGTAAGTCTATTTTTTTTTTAAAAAAAAAAGAAAAAACTAAATAAAATTTTCATGGTTTTAGTGTTGGCTTAGAAACTACAAATGGCCGCGCTATGAATACGCCAGAAAGAGTTAAAAGAGCCTTAGCAAAGTACAACATTGTCGATGAAAAAATAAATGATCGGATCAGATCCGCTGGTGGAGCTGCTATCGAGTTAGAAAGTGCCTATATCGATATCGAGGTAATATATACATACTAAAAAAAAGCATTTTTAAAAAAAACTCACAAACTTTTTTTTATATAAAAAAAAAAAAAAGTATATCGGTCAAATTTCTATTGGTACACCTCCTCAAAAGTTTAATATGGATTTCGATACAGGCAGTTCTGATATTTGGGTTCCATCCATGTCGTGCGGTGTTACCTGTGGTACGCATCGTCGGTTCAATCCTGAAAAGTCGTCTACGTATGTTGGAACTGATAACAAGACCTGGGCTCTTCGATATGGAGACGGCTCTAGCGTCGTAGGTTATACTGGACGAGATATCGTTCATCTTGGAAACATCAGTCAGCCAGACCAGTTGATCGGCTTGGTCACAAAGGAAACTGCTCAATTTGCTAGTGATCGATACCTCGACGGTATCTTTGGTCTTGCTTTCCCTCCCTTGGCCTTCACCAACATCAATAATTCCATTGTTGAAGAATTGTATATGTCTGGTTCGATCCCTGCACCTATTGTCAGTTTTTATCTTGGTCATTATCGAGACGGTGGTAAAGGCGAAGTGGTAACGTATATATACACAAAGTAAAATATCCATACACAGAACTAACTTTTTTATATAAAATAGTTATTTGGTGATATCAATCAAAACTATTTTGAAGGTGAACTTCGATACGTTCCCGTGACATTAAAAAAGTACTGGCAAGTCGATCTTTCTGGTATTTCTGTAAACGGTCGAAAAGTGATGAACGGTAGTGTGCCTGCGATTATCGATACCGGAACTACTTTAATTATCGTGCCTCCTTACATTGCTCAAGAAATCCATTCTGTAATTCCTGGTTCTGAATACAGTTCAATGTACGGCTGGCGTATCCCTTGTTCGTTTGCTGGTCATCCTACACAAGAAGCCATTACGTTCAACCTGGATAACCAAGACTTTCCTATTTTACTAAAGGATTTCGTTCGTGCAAAGACATCGCCTTCCTCCGGTAACTCGACCGTTCAAATGTGTTTCTCTGGTATTGCACAGGCCAATACACCGCTTATTATCTTGGGTGATACCTTCTTACGAAGCTACTACTCTGTTTATGATTTTGCTAATGCTAGAATCGGTTTAGCTAAATCAAAACCTCACAGTTTAAAATAATTTCCCTTCCCCCTTCGTAATAAATTTTACATTTAATTATATTATGTTTATTTATTTTTTTAACGACGTTTACTTCCACCCTTTTGAGCAGCCTTGATTTTATCACGTACAGTTGTTTCACGGGTAGGAGAAACTAACTTTTTACCCTCGATTTTTTTGGATGCTGCTACAGTCTTTCCGTACTTTTTTAATAATCTTTCTTCGACATCTTCTAAATCCCAAACGTGAGGTGTAATCATCACGTTTTCCTTTTCGGCCAAGAAGAGTTTGTTGAAATCTTGAGGTTGACCAGGTTGTGCACCAGGCATAGCACCAGGCATCATACCAGGCATAGAACTCATTGCTGTCATATCAACACCCGCAGCTTTTTTTGGGGGGATTTTTTTAGAAAATTGAAGTAAAAAAAGTAGTATAAACGCTTACCATTGTTATCACCTAAAATTAAAGAAAAGACACTACCGAGACCAAACAAATTAAGGAAATACCAAGAAAGAGAAGAAACCCAAGTAACATCCATATCACGCGTATCCACACCACTTTGTAACATTTGTTTAAATCGAGGAGTCAAAGGGAAAGGAAGTTTGACTATATAGAAAAAAAGTTTACTATCTCGTAATTCTTTTTAAAAAAAATATAAAACTTACTGACAATAAATCCTTGGAAAAAGAAATTAATCCAACCCATAATAACCATTTGGGGTACCATATTCATCAATTGTTTCTTCATGCCTTCCATCATACCTTCCATCATATCGGGATCTGCCATTGGATTAGCAGGACTAGACCCTTCTTTATTAGCATCCGGGTTCTTTAAATATTTTCCTTTTTCAAACGCATCGGCTAAATATGCTTTACGAGTAGCAAACGCATGTTGAGGAATATTATTACCAACTGTTCTTAACCGCATACCACGTAATAAAGCTTTACTACTCGTACATAAAAAAAACGGTGGATGAGAACGTGTAGTAAAATACTGAACAAAAAAAAAAGGACTTACGATTCTCGAATGGCTTTTAATTGTGGCGCTTTAGGTGCGCCTGTAATAAGCATAGTTATGTGATGACGAAGTACACCAACCAACACCATTACTATCATGATGGGTATAAGAACCCAATCACGAATGGCTATTTTTTATATATAAAAGATTAGTGGAAAGTTTCGTGTATGGTTTTTTTTTTTTTTTTTGCTGTTATTTTACCAGGATCGAGAATCATGCGCTGTCTTTAGACGTATATATTAAAAAAAAATGTGTATTTAGTTTGTTGTTAATGCTACTTGTCATCAACTTACGAATCTGCCATTTTTTTATTATGTGTTTATATAAAAGAGGGGAAAACATTTGTAAAATGTAAATTGAAAAAAGTAATTGCGCGGACTTTATATGTGAGCAAGTTTTGTATTTAAATAGTTTGTCAATCCATAAGGACCCGAATGATTCAAGGACTGAAGTTCAAGCTTATAACCAGACTTGATTAACTGGTTTACTTCTTTACTATAATACACACATATACATGTGTATTAAATATAAAATAATTTTTAAAGCTTTTATATGTATAAACTTACATGTAGCACTGATGACCTTCTGAAGCTAGCTGTTCAACGATATCATCTGCCCAACCTCTATCTCTTAACTGAGACGTACCTGGCGACTCGTCTAAACTAAAAGTACGCACCATACTTGCCAATTTGGACTTGTCACGCTCTGTCATTGGAATAAGACAACCTCTACTAATTTCAAACTCGATTCTATCTTGACAAGTTAAACCTATCAACACGATATCTTTTACGGCTAAATTAAGTACATCGAATGCAAATGCCTATACACACACACAGTTTCGTTACTAATTAAAAAAGTATAATAATATAATTCATGCTTTTACTCTGGCGCCCCATTTATAAGTGGCGTAAATATCTAAACCATGAGGATCATTGTCCATTAAAGCAAATATAGGTAATTTGCTGTAATGAATAGAGAAATACTTTACAAATTGTCGAGTAGATAGGTCTGGATACCCTTTTCCCTAGTTATATTACATCATGTTTAACCTAAATGCATATTCTATATATACACGTATAGAGACTTACAGTCACTAGAATACAACTCTCTGGTAAAGATTGACAGAATCCGATCGATACTAAATAACGAAATGTAGCCTTTTTATGCTCGAGGTCATTTTATAAGGTTTACTACAGCATGAAATTTTTTTTTTGCTTACTTACTTCTTTTTCAATCACAATCATGCATTTTGCTTTACATTGTACTTGTGATACTTGACTGATAGGTGGAATAAGTGTGCCCTAAATGCTTTGTTAATAAAATTATTATCATTGTGCATTCTATTTATAATACTATACTTGTTCATCATTGCATTCATCTTGGTTTGTAGGCGTACTCATGCAATCCAATACTTTATTGTTTTTTAATTTGATAATGATTGGTCCAAATATCAACCCTTTCGAAGCAGCACTCTAATAAATGTTATTTTCCTTTTTTTTAAAAAATGTATAGATATTGTATATAAAACTTGCCACATTTAAAGAAGACCTTGGTACGTTATAATGACAAGAGATGTCATCAACAATCTTTTTTTGGGGAGAGGGTTAAAAAGGAATAACAGGAAAATACATGATCTGTACTTACGATATCGACAACAGATTGAGTGTTAAATAAAGATACATCTCTATAGAACATATCTCTTTTTGTAACCATAATCTTGTAAGCCATAGCTTCATAAATTATTTGTAATACGGATAAGTAGCGTGCTAATGTTTTGGCGGCATCTGCAGAGGATAGAGATAAAACTCTGCTTTTTTTGTGATTGTTGATTTTACTACTATATTAAATGTTGTTAGTTTAGCAAATAAAATATACACAAAAAATAATAAACAATGACTTTTGAGAACAAGTTTGGTTTGACATGTTGCTTCTTGTGATGATGGATAGTTTTATTGGTTCTCCAAATGCTATACAGGTAATAACCTGTTCTATTGTATCTTGTATATTTGACATCAATTCTTGGCGTGATTTCGCTACAGTTGAATTCTGGTTAACTAGTGTTGCTTCTGCAATATAATCTGATGTTGCTTCTGCAACGTAATTAGGTATAGTATGATCAAGTATATGTTGTTGTTGAACCGTACACACTTCTTCTTCTTCTTCTTCTTCTTCAAAATCTAGATAAATGTGCGGCATGATTTTACGAGATAGATAAAAAAAAAAAATAAAAAAAAAGGAAAATGTATAAAGAAGTATTAAAAATAGTTGAAGCTGCCTTTTATTTGTTGTACGGTCATAACATGTGGTCAAAAATTATAAATATTTCAAAAAAAAATGTTTATCTCTCTCGCTCTCTCTCTTTTGTACATACTTATTTTTTCTTTCTTAGTTAGTTATGGTGTTTCTACCTAATTTTAATGAAACAATAAATCTATATAATACTACAGGATTCGACCCAAGTTCATCAGATAGTAGATATACTAGGAGTAGTAATTATGAAGGTGGTGGTGATAATGGTAACCGTAATAATGGATTCTTGGTGGCAGTAGAAGTGATATTTTCATTGCTAGTATTATTTATTTTATTGTTTTGCTTATTTTCTGGAATAAGAAAAAAGAGACGATTACGGATGGAAAGAGAAGTGATGATAGAAGCAGCTGTTGAAAGACAAGTACAACAAATGCAATGCCACTCCAATACCACAGTGGCCACTTTAATACAGTGTCCTCCACCTTCTTATTCTCCTCCAGACCCAACAACTCAATTATCAAGTGCAACAGTAAATCGACTTGATCAGCTATTACTAGAAAATCAAATACCTTTATCATTATCAAATAGAGCATTACCAAAGTATTCAGAGTAATAAAACATAACTTTTGCATTAGTAAAAAAGAAGAAATTGATTTGCAGTTGTGTAACCGTTCCATTTTCTCTGTGTAACTTTTTTTCTTTTTTATTTTTTTTATTTTTTATCTAACAGCAACCGCCACTGTTGGAAGAGGCATTAGCAGGTAAAGAAGAACCACCTTGAGGAGGAGCTAATTTAACACCATTTGTTTCACTATTCATATCAATATCTCCTTCTTGAATCTTCCTTTGAATTTCTTGTGCTGTCTGTACAAATGCCTTTTCTATATTATCAGATGATTTTGCGGATGTTTCCAAAAAGAATAACCCATTCTCTTTAGCAAATTGTGCCGCTTCCTCTCTAGAGACTTGTCTGTTCTTTTCCAAATCATTCTTATTGCCAATCAACGTAATAACAGTATGAGGATTAGCATGCTGGCGTACATCTTGATTTGCAGACGTATTAATACCTCACTTTCTTTATTTAATTATACTTTTTTTTTACCTTCTAACCAACTAGATAACTTTTCAAACGTATCTCTTCTTGTAATATCATAAACTAAAATAAAAATTAAACTTCAGCCTATTTTTTTTTTTGGTACCTGATTTTTTTTTTACCTAGTAATGCACCAGCAGCACCTCTATAATAACTTCTTGTAATGGATCTAAATGATTCCTGTCCAGCCTATTTAAAAAAAAAAGTGTATAAGGAATACAAAGAAAATAATATGTATGCGTGTATGTGTGTGTGTTTTACCGTATCCCAAATTTGTAACTTTATTTGTTGATCATCGACTGTAACAAAACGGGTACCAAAACCAACACTATCTAATACTTAAATAACATGCCCCTTCTTTTACAAATAGAGAATATAACTTTTTTTTTTTTTTTGCTTTACCCAATGGTTAAATCATGAGCTGGCATAAATCTTTTATCAGTGAATTGTAACAAGATGCAAGACTGGAATAGATTGTGTTAGTTCCGAGAATACCCCATTAAATAAAATACCTCGGATTTATTAAAATACCTTGCCTACACCTAAAATTATTTTAACACGAGTTTTTTTTTTAGTACGCTTTTTTTGTATTATGCTGCTTTATCTTTTATATTTTACCAGTGTCTCCAATAATAATGTACTATAGAATATATACAGTTAGCTTACTTGCTCAAGTAAATGCTTCCTTTTAAAAAAAAGTAAATAGTTCCAATTGTAAAATACCTTTATAATATAGTTGTAGGTATAATTAGACATGTTAAATGCAGTAAGAAGAAGAAAAAAATTATTATGTGTATGAATATATAGAAAAAAAAAGAAAAAAAAAGAGAGCACAAACGATCCATCCCAATGAACCTCCTTATTTACCAAACAGTTAAGGAAAGTAAGGTGATTGGATGAAACGAAAGATGACGTCAGTTTTAATTTCTTGGGGATTTTTATGAGCTCCATCCTTACCTAATTAAAGGGGCGCAAGGGCCGAACGGTGTTGAAACCGCGGCTAATGAAACTTTTCTAAGTTTCCTCGTTGTTATACGTCTTGATACGACAAATGGCAAAGTCCTTGTTCTAAATAAGTATATGTAAGTAAAGATGTATAGATAAGTGTTATATTCCATACCAATTAATCAGAGTCATTAGCCACTATGTGCTGGTTACAGCCATAATGAGTAAATCATCGTGATATATTGTTCTAAGAGAGTAGTTAAAAGTAAAAGTAAGATTAATTTAGATGGGCCTCGAGTTAAATACATAATATTTATATTTTGATATATCTTACCTGTACTAAAATCAAACATTATTTGTAGTCAACGGAAACCATGTAACTACCAGAATAAAGGGATCACATATCGGAATAAGATTAAGTAGACGGCACTCTTGGGTAAATAGATAAATGAGCTGCGTTCGTACTAAACCTTGGCATCAATAAAAACCTCTTGCCACCATTAAAAAACCTTTCGAGAGGAAAAAAATTAAGGGGTACAAGAGGAAAAGATAACCAAAGAGTAGCATCAGCTTGAAAATATAGAGGCAGCAGTTGTTACCAAAGTCCATAAAAGATTACTAACTAGCAAGAATTTTAGCAGGCCTTCAATAAAGGTAAGTAACCTATTGTAGGATTGATTTATTATAAATAAGGATAGATACTTTACCAAGAGGATATGTAGATTTACAACACCTAAGTAGGTATTCGCTTTTCTTTTCAGCAACCATCTTGATTATCAGAACAGTGTATTTCTATAAAATAAGTAAAATTGAGTACCGTATATGAAAACTATTCTTTTCACTTATGAAACTTATACTTCCCTCTTTTTTCTCGGATAATGCAGATAAAAAAAAAATAAAGAAAGAAAAAAGTTGGAAGTTTGATTTATAGTTTGAGATGTCCTGATATACGAGTTTTTTTTTTAAAAAAAAAAATCTTATTTCAATCCTTTTATGAAAAAGTAGATTCAAAACAATACGTTAAGCTACAAAAATGAGGATATGTTGACACCCTCCATTCTATTGAAATACTTAGTGTTTGAAAGTATACTTAAGTACCGTAAAAAAGATCGAGAGTAGTTAACAACATAACATGTGTATACTTTCATTATACTTGAGTTTCGTCCATTTGATTGGTGTAAGATGTCGATGAAACTTTATTCTAAACTCAAAATAATATTTATTAAAAAAAAGAGAAATCTCTCGACTTCTAAACCATGAAAAATAGAAATATTTAGCGCCTACTTTCACTATTTTCGAGTTTGGGTTGTTTCGATTGACGTAAAAGACGAATAGTTGAGCAATAGCATTTTTCAGTGATATATTCTTTTGGTTGAGCGCTAGAAGGAGTCTCTTCGCCCATTGCAGGTGTGAGTCCGCTGTTACTGATAAATATAGGTACATATTTCTTTGTTTATGCAGGAGGGGCATAAACGTATCTGTATTTTCTTTGCCTTTATAAATCTCTTTCTTTACGCCATCTGTCGACACTTTTTTACTTTACACTTTATTATAATCTATCAGCCATCTTAGATAAGTATTCCAATTCTGATTAAAATGTCAAGTAAGTGAAAAGAAGCTCTGTATGTGTATTTTAAACTAGTATTCATATCCTTTTCTGCTCAGGAAAAAGAAAGAATACCGGACCCGGACCAGGACCTTCCACTCGTCGAATAAAAGATAATGATCCTCCCGTTGAGCCTCCTCAAGATCCAAATTTGCTTGAACTCCCTAATGAAATTGTTTACTTTACCCGCAAATGCAAAGTTAGTACACTTCTGAATCCTCTATGTAATGGATATAGAGTAAGTATATAAATAGTACTATTGAGTATACATGCTTATAGTTTATTTTATTAGGACACGATGCGTACTATCGCCGAAGAATTTTCTATTCTTCGAAGAGATGCAGTTAATTTAACTCTCTTTATTGTTATACAATTCATGATAACCCAGCAAATTGAAATTAGAGAAAACTATACTAGAAGAATAACGAATATTCAACGTGCTGCTTATCAATTAGTTCATGATCTTGATTTTGCTCGTCAATTACAATTGGATTTAGAAAATTTAAATCGAAATGTAGAAGTCCAAAGAGTACAAGAAGAGATTAACCATAACAATGTGTTAAATAACGTGCAAAATCAGTTGGACGAACGTATTACTGGTATTCAACCAAACGTACAGCTTATAAACACCATCGTAGAAGAAATACAAGACTATATCGCGTTAGAAGAACCTAATTACGAATTGCTCAATGACCTTCATTTTGCGTTCACTGAAGCTATTGCAACCATTGTGCCTTTGGTCACAGCTCTTCAACAGTTTACGGCCGAGGTGGTACAAATGATTACTGATATTAAAAACAATCTGGAAGGTAATTTGCCCGATATCATGAACATGTTGCCCGAACAAGAAAGAACAATACTACAAACCGTAATAGAAGCAAGAGCCTTGCAAGTTCAGAGCATACAGACTCAGGCCTTGCTTCAAAGTCGTATGCAAAATCAGCGAAGATCAGGTATTTCTAATGCGGAAGCACTAGTCGAACAGCAGCTTGCTACCCAAATTAGAGTATATCTTATGGCAGTTCAAAGTAGACTTCAAAGATTAGAAGAGTATGAGACACAAAATCAAAATTTTCTTGAACAAAATGAACACAGTCAACATTATTTTTTAATTTACGGCACAATAACAAGAATTAACGCCATTATAAGTCGCTACGGTCAAATTTTCCAGCAAGTAGAAATAATCGGATAGCAATTACACCTTATGACTATGGCCGAACAAACTAACATTATGTTTCCGGATATAACTAACGTTACATTCTGGTCTCATGTTTATCGAAAAGTTGCTTTGGACCCAAATGATATGAATGCAATAATGGTAAGCCTTTTTTTTTTTTTTTTTTTTGAAGATATCCTAATAGTTACCTTTTTTTTCAAAATTTTCATCCGTCGATCACTAGAAACTTCAATGATTTTGATCTTTCAAGAAAGAGACCAGGTTTAGATGAATACTTATATCAAATTCCTCCCTTGGACTATACTCACCGTGCTATCTCTCATAACTATGGTAGTACAATTATTCAGAGTAAGTTTATTATTATAGATTGTTTTTAGACTATATCTAACAAAACATGGTACATAGATACTATCATGCATCTTTTAAATATAAGATTGTGGGTTATTCGTATTTTCAAAGGTTTTTTTTATTAACCAGCAACGGCCTGACAGAAGACTACCTATCATGGGTTTAGGTATAACATTATATACATTATTATTTTTGGTTACAATAGTAATTATACTAACATATCTTTTTTTCTGCAGCAAATAGAGTCGCTACCAGCATTGTTAATCATACCACTTTACATAACTTTACTTTTCAAAATGAAGAAGAAAGTGCTGATGATTACCCTGGATTTGATGATCTCTACACCCGTGTTTTTCGAGTATACAACGCCGAATTTGGAAACAGTAACTACGAAGCAGTTGTAAATGACTACTCTAATGCTACCAACCACCCTTTGAAATACTTAAGAGCAAGTTACCGCCTATTGAAAATAGCTACCGCTGAAGTCAATTTGAAAATAAAACTTTGGAATTTTTTACCTGATCCAGGTCACTCCATTGTATTTGCACCTTAGAGCGGCGTTGAGGCTATGTATGGAATTTTTAGAAGAGCTTCTCTTGGAAGACTCCCGGTCCCTGATTTTTTACTTGGATATCAAAATGAACTTGTTACTATCACCGAATTTAAAGATTTATATTCCGCGCCCAATGACAAAAGGAGAATTTGGGAATCAATCTTCATCCTGGATAATCTTCAACATGGACTAGGTAACTTTGATGCTCCAGTAAGACTAGGATATGGTATGAAAACGGACGGGCATATGATATCCATTCTTTTCGAAAAAGATTCTCGTCTTTTTGTCCCCCTTACTACCGGAGACGTAAAAATGCAAAAGCGAAATATTACTCTTCAAAACTGGCAGAAAGGGATGTATCCGCTATATAAAAGCCCAACAGGAATCACCGAAAACGATAGAATTATTGGAATAGATCCCGGTAAGTTTCTCGAAAATATCGGTTTTACATTTATGCATGTATGTTTAAATTATTTGATATAGGTGTTAGGGATTTAATTTGTGGTGTTGATTGCCAAGATTTGGCGCTTACAAACAAATATACTACCCGTCAACATTCTTTCAGTTACAGTAACGCCACATATAAGTAAGCATATAATAAGCCTAAAATTTATGTAATTGAAATCGGACATTAATTTTTTTCTTCTGACAGGCTCCGTTCTGGAATGGACTGGATTAAACAAAAAGAGCTGGTCAGTAGAGCTGTGGAAGGTATAAAATTGGTTTATGACAGATTGAAAACACGAAAAGTATGTAGCAACGGAGGTATTATGAACTTCTTAAATTCAGCCGCCGCGGAACAGAAAAGGTACAAGTGAAAGATCTTCTTTTTACACAGCATTTATCCTAATATTCATTGTTTTTCTTTATACTTATAGTATTCATGAGTTTATGAAGTCGTACCGACATCGAGAGAATAAGGGGTACGCGTTTTCCAATCGACAAGCGTCACAAGATCATGCTGCTAGAGTAGTAATTGGGACAACACATACAGATGAACCATTCAAACTTTGTCATACCTCCACTTCCAAACGTCGATACAGAAAAAGACGTTTATATCGCGAAACCATTAAGCAAATTTATTCGCAGCGCCCTTATCCTGCTCGTCCCCTTCCAATCCGTGATTTGGTTCAAGACTCAAGAAGAACGGTAGTGGCGTATGGGGACGCATCTCTCAAAGGAACGTATAAAGGGAACACCCCTGTTCCCGTAAAGATAAAGAAAAACACGTTATAAAGCGTAGTATATATTTAGTAATTTTGGTTGTATATATAGAGTATACAAAGAGCAATCGCTAACAAAGCTATTGTTATATCAGTAGACGAATTTCGTACGTCCGTCACCTGCTCACATTGCCTCAGAAGATTAGAGAACGTGTATAACGATACGTTCTTAGAATGTAATCACCGGTAATATTTTCTGGCACATTATGAATGTTGAATATCGCACTCAACCCTGTTTAACTTATAGAAAAAAAAACATCGTTATTATGATCAAGACAGCGAGAGTAACGACTGCCGAGCGTTTTTAAAATGTCTGGACGAAGATGGTAACATCCTACATAGATCAAGTGCTTGTCCAGAAGGTAAAGTATGCATTCTTGATTATTATAGAAAATCAATCTTATACTTTTTTAAGCTCAAGAAAAACGTCGCTTGATTTATCCACTGAAGCAATGCAAGGAATGTCCTATGAGTGCAAATACAGACATACAGGTATTTAACATACATATGTATATAACGTATATTTTTTTAATATGTACCCTTTTTAGTATTGGAACAGGGATGTGAATGCGGCAACCAACATCCGTGAAATTCTTTTTCGGTATATCACGCATGGATTCGATTTGAATTCGAGGCAGCCTCAATTGTCTCGTATAAGAGAAATAAACGATGATGACGAAAACTAAGCGTTTTTAAGTCTGGTTAAAAAAATAATCACATTTTTACTTTAATAAATATCAAATATTTTTATTTTAAACAATGTCAAGTAATAACGCTACATCTATTCATATCAGTTGTTATACGCCCATTTCAGAGAGACTTACCGTACCTTTGACCAATTGGAAGAAATCCGTAGTAGACTATATTCCCCTACACGGTGTCAGATTTGTGAAAGGCACAACTAGAACCGCAGAGGGGCAAGAGAGGGCAAAAGCTCAGCGATTAAATACCACCGAAGGTCCCAAGCCCAGAACCCGGTATATTGATTATGTTTTCAAAACGTATTACTCTTGTCATCGTTCTGGTGAAAAGAGACAAACTAAACCGAGCAAAATAATAGCAGCGAAGGATCTAGAAAATTACAAAAAAAAGTAAAAAAAATTGAATGTACTGCTAATTTGGTAGCTACCTGTTATAAAAGCGATCCTAATAATGTTGTCTTGCATCACACCGGTAACCATAATCATCAGATTGGTGGTCTTGAAGACTTGAAGTTTCTGCCATTGTCGCAAGTAGCTAAACAGTTGATTGAGCAAAGATTACGCGAAGGATTTAGAAAGAGAGACACCAGAATTTCAATTCAAAACAATTTTCTTCGTTATAGTCAAGCCAACTTGAATACCGATGTAGAGCAATCTCTTGGTAACGAAGCTCAAGTTATCGTTCACCGTGATCAGATGGTTCACTCCACAGAGATTTATAACATCTATAAAAAAATCCAAGAAGCTTTCTACAAAAAAGCAGATGATCAGAAAGAATCTGTTAAACTTTGGTTGACCAAGTTAAAAGAAAATGAAGGATACAATACTTTTTTGGCAGATAATTTTGATAGCACCTTCTCGTTTGGATTTGTCTCATCATGGCAAAAGGCACTCTTGATTGAAAGTGCAAGTGTATGTCCGGATGCCACTCATTGTACCTCTAACATTGATAAAGGGATACTTTACACCATCGTGACCCGTCATCCATGGACTGGTACAGGATGTTCTGTAGCATTCTTTTTTACGACTGATCATTCGATGTTACCAGTAAAGCATTTTCTTTACTTCTTGAGATATACCGTTCACTTTTCGGGCTGGAAAAAGATCACCATCGATATCAGTACCGCCGAAAGAAATGCAATCAATTCTGTCTACCCAGAAGTTGTGATTCAGTGGTGCCTTTTCCACGTCGCAAGAGCCTGGATGGGTAAGATTCGCGAGTATATCAAGCTTGGAAGTTCAGCAGCTAACGCCTGGGTACATAGAGCAATTATTACCGATTTTAAAAGAATGATGTGGGAGAAGGACACCTCTGTTTTTCTGCCAATGCTTAGTTAATTTGTGATTACTTATGCAGCATATCCTGATTTCATCCAGTACTTTAATCGACAATACTTGGAGAACGATGCTTTTATGCGCTGGTCTGTCGCCTTTCAGCCTCAAGTTTTTACCAGTATGGAGACCAACAACTATGTTGAGAGCTGGCACAATCAGCTTAAAACGACATATTTAAACAGAAAAAGAAATAGACGCGTTGATAGATTGATTTTCATCCTTGTCAGAGATGTACTTCCTGATTACGTTCAAAACGTAAACAGAATGGTGTTGAATATCGGCAAAATGAGTCCAGAAGAAAGAAGAAGAAGGGCTCGCGAGATGAGTGCAGAAGATGTGAACGTGGCTACTCTTGTAACAATGATTGAAGAGCTGGAAGAGCAAACTGGATACAAGGTTCGCTCTTTTTCAGATGAGGAAGTGTACTACATCATTCAAGTGGAGCAGGATAGCATAAAACCTTGTGGTTGTAAGGATTTCCGTTGGAACCGTATCTCTTGCAAGCACATGTACCTTCTCAAACGTTTGCACAGGGATTTAGCTACTTTTGAGCGTGAGTATAAAAAAAAATATCAGCATTTTTTTTTATTAAAATCTAACCATTATGTATTTTAAGCCGTCGTGTACGATGGAATTAGAATGGCAAGAGCTGAAGAAACAGCAAACGAGGAACCTGTACTTGAACCTTCTACCGTATTCGATTTTTCTGACTTGATTGCAACATTATCTATGTATCAACACAATCCTCGCAATCTAAATGAGCAACAGTTAGAAAGTATCAAATCACATGTAGATGAAATTAGTTTGTTACTTCAAAACGATGACAGATTACCTTCAAACATAAATTTACAAACGCAACATCGATAAAATAATAAAAAAAAAATAGTAATAAAAAAAAGAGGCCATGATTGATATTTAAAAGCCGCTTATCTGTTAGGTAAATAAGGGCGTTCTGCATGAAAAAATACGTCACACTTTTTTTTGTCAATAGAACGTGTACCAAAGTTTTTGAATAATTTTTTTTCTTCAATAGATTTTATTTTTATAAAACAGTATAATATAAAATGGCAGAAGAAATGTGGTGTACGATTGAAAGCGATCCTGGTAAATCACTATACGGAAAGAGACAAGCCAAAAGTAAAATTGACCTTTTTTTTATGCAGGTGTTTTCACCGAGTTGATGGCAGGTATGGGTGTTCAAGGTGTTCAAATGGAAGAAATTTATAGTTTAGACGAAGCAACCATGGAAGAATTAAAGTAATTATTAACTACATCGATTACTTTTTTTAAAAAAGAAAACCAACTAAAAAACAATTTCATGTGTAGACCTATTTATGGTTTAATCTTTTTATTCAAATGGCAAAATAAGAAGAATGGACAACCTGCTCCTGAAGTTGATGAAAATTCGAACGTATTCTTTGCTAACCAAGTCATTAACAATGCTTGTGCCACACAAGCTATTTTGCAAATCTTGTTAAATAGAGACGATATAGAAATTGGACAAGAATTAAGAAACTTTAAAGAATTTACAGCGGATTTTCCTCCTGACGTACGAAAAAAATATTATATGTTGTATCCATATAGGAAAGACTTAACCATTCTTACTATTTAGATGAAAGGATTAGCTATCTCTAATAGTGAATTGGTCCGCACAGTGCATAATAGTTTTGCTAGATCAGACCCTTTTGTTAATGAAATTGTTGATCCTAATGCAGGAAAAGACCAAGACGTATACCATTTTATTGCTTATACACCTATTCATGGTGCACTTTATGAATTGGATGGATTGAGCCGAGGACCAGTGAATTTAGGTGCATGTGATGATAACAATTGGACTAACCAAGCCAATGAAGCTATTCAACGTCGTATGCAGGGATATGGAGATTCTGAATTGCATTTTAGTTTAATGGCTTTAACCAAGGATAAAGTTGAATGCTATCAAGAACAAATTGAGGAATTGGATGGCTTACTTTTATCTCTTGGTGAAGATGCTGTAAATGAAAGAAATCAATTAAATAATCAACGTAGTTCGTTACAACACAAGTTACATTTGGAACAAGAAAAGAGAGCTAGATGGCATGTAAGTTATACAAATAAAGATGCACTTTTTTTTTTAATACGTGGAATTTAATTGTTTTCATATAGAGAGAAAATGTATTGAGAAAGCATAATTTTATACCAATGATTTACAATCTTTTAAAGAAACTCGCTGAAAAGGATCAATTAGTACCACTTGTCGCAAAGGCCAAAGAAAAAAAGCAATAATGCACTAAATAAGGAAACTTTTTAAATAAATTAGTCATCGATTTTTGAAGCAACTCATCATCATCTACTTATCTCGTTTTCGAGAAGTGGCAATTGTTACCATAAACACATTATTAGTCATTGATACCATAGATTCGGTAAAATACGCTAAAAAAAATTTTTGGCTGTGGTTTTTGAAGGGATAGGGTTAATGAAAACCCGCTTTGTCTGTTTTAAAATAAAATAAAATAAAAAATGTGTCGTTTTGTTTCTCTTTATTTTATACAATGTCGCAAAAGATAACGAAGCCTTTTCCTTCGAGACAACTAGCAGTTGTCTGCGTTTGTCGGTTCGCTGTAAGTTTTTTTATTTTTACTTGTAGTCTTTCACCATTACCATACTCATTCGTTTACTCTTTATAGGAGCCAATTTGCTTTACTGTTATTTTTCCTTTTATTGTTCAGGTAAAAAAAAATATATAAATATATATATATAAATAAAATAGGATTCTTAACATTCTATATATTTTTACTTAGATGATACGTGACTTTAAAATTGCACCAGAACAAAGTATTGGATATTATGTTGGATTGATCACTTCATGTTTTGCATTGGCTCAAGTGTTAACAGGTATACATATATATGACATAACTCTTGATCTATTATATGTTGCTTACAGATCATACACAAAAAAAAAAAAAAAAAGGTATGCATTGGGGTATGCTTTCTGATCGTATTGGTAGAAGACCTGTGATCTTACAAGGACTCGTGGGAACTATTGTTAGTATATTACTGTTTGGTTTATCCAAATCATTTGCCTGGGCACTCTTTTCACGTAGTTTATGTGGGCTTCTGGTAGGTTAGCTATACAACAAAGTTTTTTTATTACAGATATTTACCTTTTTTATATAGAATGGTAATATCAGCGTCTTAAAGAGTATGGTATCCGAATTAACAAATGATCTTTTACCTCATCAAAGAGCTCAAGCATTTTCATTACTACCTTTGATGTATGGTCTCGGTTCCATTATTGGACCCATGTTGGGAGGGTTTTTATCTCATCCAGTTTCAAACTATCCCAATATCTTTGGCCATTTGGGTGCTGTAACCGATTTTCTAGTAGAGTACCCTTATTTCTTACCGTGCTGTATTTCAGCTTTTATTTGTTTAATGGGTCTTATATTTGGCATGATCTTTTTAGAGGAAACACATAAAGCTGTAAAGTACGAACGAGTTCATCAAGACGAAGAAGTACTTCCTATATCAGACGGTCAAGTGGATACTGAAAACTATTCGACGTTTACTACTAATTCAACAACAGGTGCCGTAAAGATTCAACATTCTCCTACTCCTACACTTCATGATAGGAATGCTCCACCTACCTTAAAAGATGCTCTTACTCCGACCGTCGTAGCTATTTGTATCACCTACGGTTTCTTTGCTCTTCAAGCTGTGTATATGGATGGTTTGTAAACAACTTGTCACACTTTAAAAAAACGCGCTAACCTATTTTTGTACATAAAAAAATAGAATTGTTCCCGATTTATACAGCTAGTAGTAGAGACAACGGTGGCCTAGGATTTTCACCAAACGAAATTGGGTCAGCACTTGCCTTTTCAGGAGTCATTACCCTTTGCTCTCAAATATTTATTTTACCTGTACTCACCAGAAAATATGGATTATTAAGGTTGTTTCAGATCGTATTGTCTATACTTGTATTCGTTTATTTGGTACAAGGCGTAATTCCTACTTTATACTATGTACCTGATTTAAATGGTGATACGGATACAAAGTTTTGGGTTTGGGTGGGTTTATTGATCGTGTTGGCTATGAAGACAGTTTGCCATACCATTGCGTTTACGGGCTGCACTATATTGGTAAACAATGCTTGTCCACGAGATGAATCATTAGGTGCTGTTAATGGATTTTCTTCATGTAAGTTTAAAAATGCTGGAAAAAAAAAGTGCCACATATTTATTGTACATGTATATATATAGGTTGTGCAAGTGGTATGCGTGCTATCGGCCCCGCTGTTTGCGGTGCAATTTGGTCAGCGTAAGTCTTGATTAAAAAACAAACAAAAAACAACAACTTTATTCTGAGCTATTTATATATAGTTCTTTATCATCTACATGGATCCCTTATTCAATTCGAGTAAATATCGCATTTGTTGTGTTGGCTGGAATTGGTTCATTTACCTATCACTTGAGTACCAAATTAAATGCTGATGATTACGAAACTGCTCATTCTAGAGAAGAAGTTGTAAGTACGCAAGATCCATCCTCCTCCACTTCTTCTTAGATTTGTATATATATATACCACTCATATTTATAATAATAATATTAATAATAATAAATTATATGTTTTTTTATTTAAAGAATAATTAATACGTGTAATCTATATTTATGTATATGGGGTGGCGCGCGTTTTTTTTTTTCTCTCTTTCTTTTTTGTTGATGAATGTGGCAAAGTAAATGTTTTGTTTGTATCAAACTTTAACAAGTTTGTCATTTTCTTGCTATTCTGGGATTGCAAAAATTCGGTTTGCAGACATATACCTTCTTTGCTTCCGCGATCTTCTCACAGGTTTTGCATTTCTTCTTATCATTACAGTTGACGCAAACGTGTTGTGTTTTTTCTTCTTCTTTTTCGGGAGCCGGTTGTAAGAAAGCATAGTGTGGATGTACATTTTGCACAAAGGTTGGCATGCCGTAGTAATTTTGAGGGTAAAAATTATTATAGCAGTGGTAAGCTGGCATCATATAAGGCTGCATAACGAAAATAGGTGTTGGCGCGGGCGCTTCTGGTTTCGCTTCCGGGGCCTTCTTTGGTTTATTCCACTAATTGAAATGGTATTAGTTTTCTTTAAAAAAAATCCCGCCCTTGAAATATTTATCCTCTTTAATAATAATTACAAAAAAAAAAAAAAAAAAGAGAGTAACTTACGGTCATTAAGTTTAAGCCCATTGGGTCGCGTGCAAAGTCAGTCATTGTTAAATAGATAGATATGTGTGAAAAAAAGAAAGAAAAAAAAAAGGTACCATTTTCATTTCTTATATACCTTTTGAAATCCATTGTACCACTTTATGTAAATAGAGGGGGGCTCAAGCGCGAAAAAAAATGACGTTATTCACACAGGCGTTTTCACTACATTTTTGTGTTGTCAACGTTTTTGGGTCTGTATCACATGATTATATATCACCTGTGTACAAGCCGGAAATTTACAATGGTTCTATTTAAAATTATATTACGGAGCCGCAAGGACCAGGTGGTCCGACCATTTGCAAATAAATAACAATTGTATTCTAATTTGTTGTGCAGATCAAAACAAAAATCTGAAATGTTTTTCTTTATTATTATTATGAAATTAATGTAGTAAACGTTTTGTCTTTATAAAATAATACAATTATCATTTTTCTTTTTACGTTCAAGAGTAGGCTTTCGTGTTTCCAAAGGTTTATCTTTTTTAGGTGTTACATCATCTGGCTTCTTTGGTAGTACACTCTTGGGTTTCTTTGGGGAAACAGCTCGTACGGGCGGAACAATATCTGCCTTTTTAGCAGAAGATGGCATTGTTTCTCCTACTGCAGCTTCAGGTCGCTTCAGGTTAGCTTTAGGGTGAATAATTGCGTACACGTCAATGGAACGTGCTCTGACAGCGGATTGAATACAATGCTCTACATTTTCGCTCAGCTTTGTAGTCTTTTCCGTAGTAGCTGAAAGCTTATCCGAAATAACTGCAGCAGTACCGGCTACAGCCGACGAAACGGCTGCAATCGCTGACCCTGCAACTATCTCAGGTAATGTCTTCTCAGGACGTTGCGAATCTTTTTTAGGAAGTGGTTTGTATTCGCCTGCATGTACATTTTTAGCAACCTTGTCAACGATAGCGTGCAAATGAACAGATGGAGATGCAATTGCCGATTTGATACCGTGTTTTATAGGTTCTGTTAATTTAATTGGATGACCATCTGATGTAGTTGAGTGGCTTTGTTTTTGCTCCTTGGCAACCAATGTGTTGTATTCTCCGGCTCGTACTTTTTTGGAAATCGTGTCGATGATAGCGTACAAGTCAATAGAACCAAATGCAATTACGGACTTGAAACATTCCTTTATAGGCTCGGTTAATTGAAATGACGCATTGGTGGTGGTGGTGGTTGGTACTTGGCTTGGAGTTTGCTTAGCACTAGACGTATTGTATTCGCCTGCTTTTACATTATTGGCAATTTTATCCACAATAGCATATAAACCAATTGATTGTGATGCGACTACAGAATCGATACTATATTTAACTAAATCTGATAAACGCAATTGTTCAGACTCATCGGCTGATGCTTTATTGGGTTTGTTCGAAACAGCTGGTACGGATGATGTGTTGTATTCACCTGCTTTTACCTTTTTAGCTATCTTGTCGATAATTTTATCAATGTGAATGGAACGGGAAGCAATGACAGATTGGATAGTATACTCTACAATCTCTGATACTGGCTCCGAAGGTGTGTTGGCCGGTGATTCAGATGGAGCGGATGCCGCAATTTCTGCAAAGGATGGAGCTCCCGTAGCAGGAATTGTATCTGTGTTTACTGCAATCAATGTTTCGTTGGTGCTGGAGGCGGCTGAAGGCTTTTCGACAGCTGATGAACCCTTTGTACGACTAGTATCAGGAATATCAGATGCTGCTGTATTGGTTGCTTTTACGTCACTCGTTGCATCAGAAGCGGATCTTTCATTGGGAGGTGAACTGTCGTTGCTATCTACTGTTTCTTCTTCTTCCTCTTCAGCAGGTAAAGCAGCTACTTCAGCATAACTTATGCCTTCAACTGGTGGGCTCGGAACTACATTATCTTGCTTTTTGTTCTTCTTTTTATTGTTCTTCTTTTTTTTATTCTTTGAATTGTTATTAATTGCCGAAGTTACTGGGGGAGGAAAATCAGACATTTTTTTATAATATAAATAAGAAAGAAAAAGAATTCCCACTAAAATGAAAGTTGAAGGGTTTTTCTTTTTTTTTTTTCCTAAATTTTGTTTTATATATAGTAACATTCCTCATTGGATTGGTTTTATGACGAATTTATTTTTTCAACATATACTATTTGCTAATAAAATGAATCCCAGTTTTTTAAAGCTTTTTCTTTCGCTTTATAAAACTAGAGGATAACATATTGACAGCAGGCCTCTTGTCGGTGTTTGTATTATTTGTTTCTAATAATGCACCTACTGTAGTCATTTGAACTGGCTCTAAAGTTGGAAATATATTTTTTATGTCATTTTTAGCGATATTTGTTGATTGGATCATTGACTCATCATTAGAAAAATCAAGTGACATGAATTTGTTCCAGAATCGAGTGAAATCCTTGCTATTCAATTGGCATTCGTCAATTTGTGTACTACAGGCCGATGCTTCTTGTAGTCTTAATTCAAAAAACCCTGCAATCTTACCTGATCCACATTCTTCTCCAAATGCTATCAGGTTCCAAAAATCTGTCACAGTCAAGTCTTCTTCTGACATACTTTTTAATAGACGTGATTTAGCATCGTCATCAAATCGAGGGATCACTAAGTTTGCTTTGGCGCTTGGTTCGTACGATGTACCATAACTCCATTTTATATTATCGGAACTCTTCCATTCTCTCCTTCTAGCTCCTACTTCAATCAATGCGCTGGATTCATCGTCTATGCCTGGAACTGACCACCAGCCAGAACATTTTACTGGTATCTTATTTAATATGTATAACCACCATGATACCAATTCACGATCACTCATTACTTTCTTATCTTTATTTTCGGCTGATTTAGCAAACAAATATTGAGGTTGAGCTCTAGCAAATACAAATACTGAAGTCTGTGATGGCAAACTAGAGATATAGGATTGAACAACGCGAGCTGTCAAACCACTATAAGCCTTGAGTGTTGTCGTAGTATCTACCTTTGAAATATACACAATGTGTTGATCCTCTTCATCTTGTTTCGATAAAACATATTCATAAGTTTCTAAACCACAAAGAAACCCTGTTTTCTCTGTTGAGACCAAGATCAAACGATGTCGGTACGATGTTTCTCCTTCATGTTGTTTGATGAGCGGTTTAGAACATGTTTTTAATTCTGTCTTGATATCCCAAATTTCAAATGTTGCGCCTTGTTGAAGTTCTTTAAGAGAATTTTCTAAATATGAATCGAACGGCATTACCCCTACTAAAGTGAATGGGGATGGGGAATATATTTGTTTCTTTTTTTTTCCTATCACGTCGCGTGTGACTCCAAAATAAAGTACGCGAGATTTTTTTTAATATTCTTTGTGTGATTATCACCAAACTTATTCTAAACCCAGAAAGAAAGAAAAAAGTAACGTGTCTTCACGTAAACATTACGAAAAGTGGCATATTGTCAAACAAATATTGTAAGTTCTCTTGATATATAAACTATTTTACTCTGTAAGCTATTTTCTTGTAACTCTGTAAACGTATTTTACGACTTAATTGATCCGTTTTAACAATGTCGGAAATTAGCCTTCCGGACCTGATACAATAAAATAGAAGGAAATGACTCTTCTTATTTTCCCCTATTTTTTAGAGTTTTTTTTTTTGTACCCTAACTACAAACAAATAGAACCCTAATCAAATCTTTTTTTTTTTCACTTGAATAAACTTTTAATTGGTAGAAGCTCATGTGGACAGATACAAACATTGGTGTTCCTTTTTGGTTTTTATGGAAAGATGTTCGTTCTATTTCTATTTGCAAAGTACTTCACTTTTTTTCTTAAAAAATAACTTTATTTGTATAAATGAGTCAACAATAACGAATCCTTATGCAAAAGTAACAATAAAAAAAGGGGTCACTTATTTGATACGGTGAAACTCTATAGTTTCTATTTCTTTTAACTAAGCCGTTTCTTCAAAAAATTTGATATAATTAAACCATATTAGGTATTTCAGTAATTACTTTATCGAAGCTCGCCCTTTTTTGTCTTACTATTATTGGGAATTATGTACATTTTACTCGGGTTTGTAAATACCCCTAATCGTCAGAAGGCAAGTATGAATTGTGGCACTCAATCTCATGATCGATATATACATATATATACGGTATAGTTTGTTTGTTGTATTCAACTGGTTTCTGGGAGTTCCACTGTCTTATTGTTGATATGGTTCTCGATATATATGCTCGTGCTTGAGCTAAAGCATATTCGATAGAAGGCCGACTTTTTTATTAGATTTTTGAGTGGCGTCTTAAGTCATTTGTAACCCCCTCCCATTTTTTCCGTCGACAAGTTTGGTCCAAGAATGACCTTCCGATTGAAAAATTGACTCGTTTAGCATGTGCTATGATGGTAGTTCCATATAGTAAGATCTGGTGTGTAGCAATCGTTTTGATAAGACGGTTTAAGCCCGGATTGCGTTTCAAATGGAGAACTTGAATCGTCCAGTTTGCAGTGACTTTTGTAAATTTAGATATGAATTAGCACAAAATTATGTATAATGTCTGCCTGCCCTCATTTTTATTTTACTCTCTTTTACTGGTGTCTATTATATAAAAAAGGCAAGGGAATAAAAGGTAAGCAATATCTAACATAAACATGTAAAAAAAAAATTATACAAAGAATGGTTCTAATTGATAACAGGTTTTATATAAAAATAAAAAGACTAAATAAAAATAAAATTTCGGTTCCCATACAAAAAAAAACAATAACAGGTGCATCTCTATTTTGGCTACTGGAGATATTAGGAGGAGGACAAGAAAAGATGGAAGGACAAGGGGTAGAGCTAGGATTATCGGAAGTATTTGTCCGATTGTTTTTGGCTTTTTATCAAGTATGTTATTTAATTTATTTGCATAATTAATGCTTATACGTTACCTTCAGGAGTGAAGATGTCTTGTCATTTATGTACTATTTATGTTCTTGGTTACAAATTCCTGGGAGTGGGAGCAGCAAGCGAAGGTTCATATTCTTTAGTGTTGCTTCATTCTTCGGCAGAAGACTACTTTAAGTGCCCAGGTTGCTCTGCTTTTAGTTTTCTATTAACCGAGAAATTTTGTATAGTTGATTCTTTGGCCACTTATATTTTCCAATTAATATATCAAATTTATAAACTCAAAAGGTTTCGTATCAAAAGTGCTCAGCCAGACATGTAATGAATTGACCATAGATAAAGCGACTTTCATCCATAAGGAAGCGGTTCTAAATCAGTAGAATGGGCTATACCATCAATCTCAAGTGAATTCAGAGTAATACTAAAGGGTCTAAAGCACTCCCTTTCATGCGTAAACCCTCAATATATGTGATACCTGTCTGATAAACTGATCAGTCAAGCTTCATATGTACATTTAAGTTTGCCAAAAAAAAAACACATGTATAAAGGAGTCGCTTATACAAAAAATACATATAGTGGAGCTGCTTGTACCAAAAGAATCTTAATAAGGGACTTACTTATACCAAAAGACGCATACTCGTATAGCAGAGTTATTTACCAAAAGACACATATAGAGGGGTGGTTTATAAAATAAAAGAGGAATAGAAGTAATAAAAATAAAATATTTTTGTAGGTTTACATAGGTTGCAACTAACTGACTAATTTTAGCAGAGTTTTTGTTTTTAAAGCGGCTCAAGTTAAATAAATTGGTTTGAAAAAGGAGGAGAAAACTGGTATTATATCTGTAGTTAAACTAATATAGAACCGGATACTATATACCTTGTATACTTGATTGAGAAGTTCTGATTGAGCTATCAATAGTCGCATATAATTAGCTATTTAATCTAACCCCAAACATGTATTTTTTGGTAATTTAATCTCGTAATAGTTTATAGTTAGTAAAGGAAGGTCAGGCTAAAAGTACTAAAGCCTTTAATCGAGAAGGAAACGGGGCAGAACAAGAATTAAGATGGAGACGAGCGGGTAGGATAACTAATCAAAGATTATTGTCGTTTATCTGCCGTATTTTAAGCTATGATGTGATAAAAGGTATATGATAGTAAAATTTTACTGATTTTGCATAAGCGAACATATTTTTATTCGAAACTATTACCGTTACCAATAATAAATGCCAGCGTATTGTAAAGATACGTTTGCATCCCCAACCCCAAATTCTCCGCAAAGTGATCTTTTTTTTTAAGAGCAGAGAATATTCTTGTACCACTCCTATAGAAGGTAATAGATGTTTTCGGGACCTGAGAGAGAAGATAAACCCGATGCTGAAAAAGCAATAGCGCAATTCATTAATACCCCATGTAGGTGAATCAAAACTGGATCAAGAGAGATTGTGTGTATATATTTCTGTGTATTTTGTTTATTATTATTGAAAAAATAAATATATTTAACAATACGAGAATGGTATTTCTGCCAAACAGAACCAAAAAAAAAAAAAGCAAGATAAAAACGATTAAATGGAGAAAATTACAAGGAAAATAAAAGGAAAAGGGGGAGAGAGGGATATCGCCTAAATATCATGGTCGAATTTAAAGAATAAGGAAAGATTATCATAACCGCAAGACTAAAGACTAACCAAAAAGGTAGACACACTATAATACAACAAGGGCTTGAGGAGCACCAATTTCGGATCCTTCGTCATCGACAATGATAATTTCTTCGTCCTCGTCTTCTTCTTCATCCTCTTGGGCCATGGCAAAAGCAATAGAATCACCATCGTCACTATCGCATATACTTTCTAAATCTTCCAAGTTTAATTCACCGTCGGCTTCACAACGAGCAAGTAAGTCATCGAACCAAGTTTCTAAGCAAAGTTCACTTTCTTGCTTCATTTGCTTTGCCTCTATGTTAGATTCATCAGCAGACAATTGATCAATCTCTAGTAAAAGGATCTTGAAAGTTTCCATAACTTCAGCAGAGATTTCACCGGAAGAAGGTGTCGACTTGATCGTATTTAAAACTTGAGACAATTCAGATAACAAGCTACTATTATCTTCAACACAAACACGCTTTGGAGTTGAATCTTCTTGCTCACAATTAGAGGATCGGCTACGTTTGTTTAACATTAGATCTGAAATATATTTATATGCTTCTTTTATTGTCGCCCTTTTTTTTAAAGAGAGGAGAGTGAAGAAGAAGAGAAGAAGAGAGTTTTAAAAAAAATCTGCCGTTATGTTGGAAGAAAAAAATTCCAAATTAGGAATTATTTTTATTAATAAAAGTGTACGTATGTGTACATTTATAAATTAGATGAATAACATACTCTATTCTATTTGTAATTCAATGTTGGGATATACTCGCTGTAAACTAGTAGTTCCTACCATAGTGTGTGAATAAAATCGTTCCTTTGACTGGCATTTAAAACTTGTGGTGTACAAAAAAGCACGGTTTGTGATTATCATCTCACCAATTATGTAATTAGATTAGGTTTTATTCTCTCGTAACAATACACTCAGTTGAGTTTCCTCTTATCTAATGCTAATTATAAAATGAAATGATGTTATACGACCAGAAAGAATATAATTTAACTATGGCTACCATTTTGATATCTGGAATTAAAGATAGTTTCCTGACAAGGTTATTAAGGACTACTATCGTACCTGCTTAAATTTTCTGAGAAGGTAAGATATAGCTGTACGTACAAGACGCTGTCCAAGTAAAAGTATATAATGTGCTTGTAATAGTCTCAAGAAAAAATAGCTAGTTAGCTACAGATTTAAGAGAAAGTGTATTTAAATAGAAATTGGATCACACCCCTAAATAAACACTTACTGGTCTAAATACACGGTAAAAGTAAAAAAAAAATTGGTTCCTTTTATTCATGCGATCTATTTAATCACTCCAAAAAGAATGAGGCAAAACTTTAAATTCAAGCGGTTCATTTTTTACGGTGTAACCAATGATATCGACATCATTTCTTAAACTAGTGTATTTATCAACAATATTCCAGAGTATATATTTCATGACAATAGACAGTATATAATATCCGTTTGATAGATCTTTAGTATAATTGTTCTTCTTACTTTCAATTTCTAAAGCACCTAATTCTAATTCTGCACCAAGATATACCGGATCCATTTTTCTTCCAACCGCTTTACATGCAATTTCTTCTATGGATGATAACTTTCTTTTCAGGACCTCATTTCTACAATTGGGACATTTGAGGCGATCCTATAATTTCTGAGGAAACCAAAGTTCTCGATGCATGGTTTATTTACATAGCAGATTAAAAAAGAGAGACCTTTTATTCATAGTATCCGTTTTTGCACTGACACCACTATACCCGAGGAAAAAGATTCTTTTGAAGGATGCACACATAATTATATAAGAGATACTTGCTCAAGTATGAATTCACAGCTAAAAAAAAGAAAAAAAAGGTAGAATAAATAGTAAATTTAATCATGATATAAAAAGGGGAATCTATTCTAACTATCATACTTTTTTTTTCGCGCACGTATCCGTATTTATACATCAACGAAAGACTAGTTTTTATTATATTAATTGAGCTTGATTAATTCACGCGACAAATCCGTTTTACGAAATTAATGCCAAAAATCAGTGCGAGTCAGAAAAAAATCGCTGCTCTTCAAGAAGTTCAATCCAAGCAACTTAATACGACAGAGAGAATTAACAGAGCCTCTTCCGATAAAGAATTGGATTCTATCATATAGTATTATTTTCGAAGTAATTATAAACACTTATTTTGATGTTCAGTTTTTTCAAAAAATGTTTGCACTCTCATTGGACCCATTTTCGCACTAAAATCAAAAACTTGCAACCGAAACGTCCCAATGTCTGTTTAGCCAAATTGGGTTACAGAAATTTGAGCTCTATGATTCGCCTGTTACAGAAAAGTTAAAGGATTTCATTGGGACCGAATTTTCTAATCCAAAAACACCAGTCATTTTTTCGTAAAAGAAAAAAAGTATCCTTTTTTTTTTCTTTACAACAAATACAATGGTAAAGCAATTAAAAATACTCGAAAAACATTACAGATGTATAAATATATTTAAAAAATTAAACAAGGTGTACTAAACAGGTTTATTAGTCCGTTTTAATCGAGACTTCACTAGGAGATCTTGTCATTGATCTTTATACAGATGAATGTCCTAGAACTTCACTCAATTTTTTAAAACTTTGTAAAATCAAGTATTACAACTTTTCACCTTTTTTCAATGTTCAAAAAGATTTTATGGCACAGACTGGTGATCCCACAGGTAAGGGAGACCAAGGTGAATCGATATATGGTATCTTGAATGGACCTTCACAGCGTTATTTTCCTGCTGAAATTAACCCAAAGTTAAAACATAAAAGAAAGGGTATGGTGTCTATGGCAGTAGCGGCTGACGCGTCTATTGAGAGTGGAGGTGTAAGTGGAAGTCAATTTTTCATTACTTTGGGCGACGACTTGGATTACCTTGATGGTAAATATACCTTATTCGGAGAAGTTGCAGAAGGGTTAGAAGTATTGGATAAAATGAACGAAGCCTTTTGTGACGAAAAGGGAAGACCATTTCGTGATATTCGTATAAAACATACAGTTGTATTGGATGATCCATTCCCTGACCCAGAGGGACTTCAAATACCTGATGAATCACCATTACCTACAAAAGAACAAATGGAATCCATGCGTATCGCTGACGACGAAGATATTGAGGAAATTGGTGATCCTGAGGAGATTGAAAAGAGAGCTAGAGAAAGAGAAGCTAAAGCACACGCACTTACGTTGGAAATGATTGGTGATTTACCTTTTGCAGAAGTTAAACCGCCAGAGAATGTACTTTTTGTATGCAAGTTAAATCCTGTGACTAGAGACGAAGATTTAGAAATGATCTTTTCGAGATTTGGTGCTATTCATAGCTGTGAGATTATTCGTGATAGACAAACTGGTGAATCACTCAGTTACGCTTTTGTAGAATTTGAAAATAAGGAAGATGCTGAAGAGGTATTTTTTAATATTTTTATTAGGGAGTTATATTAAGTATTGATTGTTTCTTCTTTTTTTTTTGATTTTGTACAGGCTTACTTTAAAATGCAATCTGTACTTATTGATGATCGTCGTATTCATGTAGATTTCTCTCAGTCAGTTTCGAAGCTTCACAAAGATTGGATTTCGAAGCGTACCGGAGGTAAAGAATCTATGGGCGGCTTCGATAATTTACAAAAGAGAACGAGGTATAGAGATGGCGAAGGCCATGGCAAGCGTGGCGAGAATTACGATTTAGTATTTGACACAAATAAGAAAGATAGTAAAAGACTCAAGACAGATGACGATAAATCTCATCACAGTAGCTCTTGGAGAGTTGACGGTCGCGGTAGTAGCAGAAAAGACAGTTATCATGGTAGTAGCAGACGGGATGCTGGTAGAAGAGATGATAGAAGAGACGATAGAAGAGATGACAGAAAAGATGACAGAAAAGAATACGACCGTAAAAGAGACGATAGAAGGGATTATGATAGACACAGAGACCGTAAAGATGATAGTAGAAGAGAAGATCGTGACCGAAGGAGATAGAAGATAAAATAAGGAATTTGTATAAAAAAATATTTAAAAATAAACCCGACTTTTGCTTTTTTATACATGTTTTTATTTATTGTGTAATAGGGTAATGATAGCTATTTTCCATGACGTGCATAGCGGTATCTGAAGTAGTTCTTCTTTTTAAGACTTGAACTAGATGCAAAATATAAAAGTAACTAATGGAAACATACGCTCCCTATATAGAACATAGTATACACGTTAAAAAATGTCTATTTTCTATTACTATCTTTACTTACACAAATAAGAAGATCTCGGAACAAAACAAATAGTGTAGTTATGTGGTTTAGATGGTTTTGTATATCGCATATCTCCATGACCAAAATCTTGGACTCTTGTGATCCTGCCAATCGCTGTTGACAGCTCTGCAAAAACGATTCGTTACTAAACAGGAGCTCCATTACCGCTATTATTTCATTCCCGCATGTAAAAGTAAAGAAAAATACCCCTGGACGCCAGTACCAATCTGCTACGGCTAACTTTGACTATACCAAAATATTATTAGAATACACTTTTCATTCCACTCCCCCCCCCCCCCTTTTTTTAAAAAAAATATTATATACTTACAGTCGTTAGTATGACAAGATCTACTATCAGACAGAACAGCATTAAGCAGCCAATTAATATCTGAAAACCATATTGAAGCGGTACAGCATATTTTTCTGATGTTTGCTGGTGAGATACTGGTTAACGTAGTAAATTTAAATATTAGCTTATTTTTATTTTATTTTTACTTATTAGTTACTACGAATTCATCTTACTAATATTTGATCCTGCGTCATAAGTGTCTTCAAATGTTTGAATCTGATAATAGAGAAACCGTATTTTTTTTTAGAGAATAGTATACTTTTTTAATGATTCAACTTATGTACCATGTACATCATATTTAGACTTATAGAAACTATTTTGCACCAAAGGTACAAGTCTAAAATTTTATTTTTCCAAGAAAGCGGTGAATTTCCTGTTTCATTTGATAATGGCATGATATATGTATTTTTTTTTAAAAAAAAACCAGTGAAAAGAGGAAGAAAAGAAATTTTTAAAAAGATTGGTAATAACTACATTAAAAATTTTAAAAATTCTCATTCTGCCCAGAGAAATGATCCAAAGGAATTTCTCAATGAAGAAAAAAAAAACATAATCATCATAATAGCCAACGCTAAAATTTTAGTACAGTGAACAAGGTTATTTTTTTAATTTTTATTGTTATTGTTACATTGTTTTTGTGTTTATATTACATTATAGGGTAGGTGATTACAATTATATGAAAATGATGAATGAAGAAAAAAAAAAAATATAGATATTACAATGACGATTTATCGCTTTTGTTTTCTGAACAAATAAGTGAGTATGATAAACAAAGCTACGTTAAATAAGGTAAAGAGCCAGAGAATACCAAAGTTGCGCCATCTGTTATCAAAAGACCAACCTAATCGAGATTCGTAATAGTCGTTACCAGTTGTGTATTGACAGTAATCACATAAGTCCGTACTATTAGGATTTCCAATATATCCAAGACCACCATCCGCAAAGAATTCAGCCATATAATCGCCACAGTTTCGTCCTAATGGCGCTTTAATCTTGATGAAATCACTTTCACCACAAATAACTTTGACACCATCCAAAGCATTGGTAATCAAACCTTCGACAATATAATGGTATGGATTCAAGCTATACATCCAAGAGCTCCAAAAACTAGGCATTGCTGCAGGAGGCTGGAAAATACCAGCGAACAAGATAAGAATAGTAATGAAGAAAGGGTTAAGTACACCGGCCATTGTAGCGGAATCACAAATAGCAGCAATAGCAAGACCAAGACTAATGGAATGGAACAAGTAAACAACGAACAGAACAAAAAAGTATCCAACGCGAGCAGACTCATTTTGTAAACCAGTGGCCCAGTAGTAAAAGAACATGAATAAAGCAGAGTTGGCAATAAGATATGGAATTTCTACCAGCATACAAGAGAGCGCAAATGAAGACCAACCATAGTATTTACTAGCATACTCACGACGGAACCAAAGTCTTTCTTGCAAGTAACGAGGTTGAATCAAGATAATCATTGTGTTTCCCATGAATAGCGTTGTTAAAAGACCAAACATACGATTTTGCATATCGGTGGGTGTATTTCCAACCTTCCAGAAAGTGAAACCAGTAATCAAACCAATAAAGCAAACGTTGAATGCACGACCCATATTGTAAGAAGGAGTACGCCACCAAGAGATATTCATACGCTTGTAAACAAGAACTAATTGTTGCCAGAAAGGTTGTGAATACATTTTAACCTCACGCTTGACTTCATGATCCATATAAAGATCGATATCTTCTAATTCACGTTCTAATGCAGCGGCTTGAGTAGATTTGGCCCAAACTTCAGCCCAGTCTTTAGTAGATTTACTCGTAGTACCAGCTCCTACACATTCCAAGATATATTCAGCAGGGTTTACCTCAGGAGCACATTTAGGACCGCCGTGTGATTCAAAGTAGTCAAGCATAATACGAGAGTCTTCTCCAATTTCGCCAAAATAAGCAGTTTTTCCACCACGCATAAGTAAAAGAAGATGGTCAAAATGCTCAAAGAGTGTAGCAGAAGGTTGATGAATAGTACAAAGAACAGGCCAACCGGCATCAGCAAGTTTGCGAATAAATCGAACAATGTTAAACGAACTTTGAGCATCAAGACCAGAGGTAGGTTCGTCCAAGAAAAGCAATTTTGGTTTACCAACGAGTTCAGTAGCAATAGTAAGACGCTTACGTTCTTCAACAGATATACCGACACCTTCTTCAAGATCGCCAATAAGTGCACCACCGATTTTTTCCATTTCCATAAGTTCAAGAATATGTTCAACATAAGCATCTTTTTCTTCTTTGGGAACATCAGCAGGTTGACGAAGGTAAGCAGAGAATTGAAGAGCTTCACGGACAGTTGCATTAGGGTTGTGTACATCCATTTGTTCGCAGTATCCAGTAGTACGCTCAAAATCATCAGCCAAGTATTCACCGTTCATGTAGATATTACCACCAATGGTTCCGATGGTTTTTCTTCTAGCCAAGACATCAAGTAATGTAGTTTTACCAGCACCAGAAGATCCCATTAGTGCAGTGAGATTACCTGGTTTGACTATACCTGAAACATTATTCAAAAGTTGACGACTGCCACCTTTAACAGGAACGGTATAATCAGTATGATGCCACGAGAAAGTAGTACCGTCAGTTACAGATTCCATCTCTTGAACTTGAACAGCCTCAGTTTGCTCCAAAAGTTTTTCATCCGAGACAATATCAGGCGAGAAACCCTTTTCATAAACTTTTGTAATCGTTCCTTCTTTTCTAAGAGAGACGTATTCCATAGCAAGAGCAGTAAGAGCTGTAAATAAAACAAACAAGAGTACAACAGCAAGAAAATTAATCCAGCGCATTGACGTATGGAAACCATAGTAGTAGCTCAAGTAGTCATCGCCAAGAACGTAACTATCACCGGGTGCGGCACCAGGAAGAATACAAGAACGATACGCCTGTTCGGTATAGCTAGGACCATAAGGAACACCATTTATACCCTCACAACTGAATTTTAGACCGGCCATTTCGGAAGACATGACTGCGTTGTAACTATAGGCCAAAGGATTGATCCAAAAAATCCAAACAAACCAAGGATGCATATTGGGATAAGGTATTTGATAACCAATGTAAATCAAAAAAGCGACAAAGAAAATACTCGAGATTTGAGAGGCGGTATAAAAGTTGGGACTGACGGAACCCCAGAAACGGAAGAAACTGTTCATACACAAAATAATCATTACAAATACAATAAAGAAGAAGAAAAACTATTAAAAAGAAAGAATTAGTAAAAAGAAAAAATAAAAAAAATATAATAATTTACCTTTCCAGCATCATTTTCAAGACCAACGATAAAATAAACAGATATTTCAAATATAATTGCTTGGAAAATAGCAAGTGGGATATCAATAATCACTTGAGAGATATAAAAGGCAGAAGGATAGTACATGGCGAAATGCTTATGTTTCTCTAGGACACGACGACCTTCCATAAATGCGGGGAGTTCAGACTGAGCAACAAAGGAATTAAAGAACAAGAACAAGATAAATACACCAGCACGAGAAAAGGCACCAATGCCATCAAGAGGCATCATAAAGAACACAGAAGCAGCAACAAGACCTTTAACAACAACATCGCCATAACGAATAGCAAGAGAAGTCTTATCGCCCCAAATAAGTTGAAACTGACGAGCAGTTAATGCCTTGACCTGATCAAAGTAATTGAGAACAAAAGGAGTATTATGAGCTTGTACGAAGGCTTCTTTAAATGATAATGATGGCTTATCAATATTAATTTGCTTTTCGTATTCATCTCTTTCGCTAATCATTTTAGAGTACATTGCGGACTCTTCGTAGACCTTTTCGAATTGAGCAGAGTTAACTGGGACTTGGCCTTTGAAATCACTATTGACTTCGCGTTCATTCAAGTTACAGAGACCGGTAAGGAAATCAGGAGTTGACTTGCGAGAAGAACAGTGGAAACCCATATCAGTAAAATAATTTTTAGCTTCAGTGGTAGGACCAAAGTATATGCAGCGACCTTCATCAAGAACCATAACCTTATCGAACAGATCAAAAATACTATCGGAGGCTTGATACAATGTAGAGATGGTTGTTTTCTTCATAATATCCGTCATAATACGGAGGGAACGGACGTAATCCAAAGCAGAAGAAGCATCCAGGCCTCGAGTAGCACAATCCCAACAGTTAATTGAACTATGTGTTGTCATCTGTTCAGCAATTGATAAACGCTTGCGTTCACCACCAGAGAGACCGCGAACAAATGCGTTTCCGACCATAGTATTCATTTGCTTTGTCAAACCGAGCATATTACCGAGCATGTAAATAATTTTATCCATAAATTCTATTTTGGATTCGCCAGGAATACGAGTGGAAGGAGTTTTGTTCTTGAGAGCAAAACGAAGTGTTTGTTGGGTAGTTAAAGTTGGGTAATGAAGATCTTCTTCTTCATTATAGCATACTTCGCCCTTGAAGTATTTTCCAAATTCTTTTGCGTCTATGCCACCATAACTAACTTCGCCATCGATTTGAGTATAAGAAGCACGCATATTTGCAAGCACACGAAGCAAAGTAGAACAACCGGCACCAGGGCGGCCAAGAACTAACAACATTTCACCTGATTTACAGAAACCATTATTGTCTCTAAGAATCGTAAAATCGGTTCCCTTGTGTCCTCTCCATTTCCAAAATTGTAACAAACCGGTGATGATAGACCAATTAGTAGAGATAGATCTTGCATCAGCACCTAAGCCTTGAACTTTGAGATCCTTCCAGATGACACCCATGTTTTTTGGCTTTAAACCAGCAGAAGTAAGTTGTGAATCTTCATTCGAAAGGAAATCAGTCAAATCAAATTCTTGGTTACTAGTACCCTTTTCCAAATCATTGTGAGTAGATTCTTTTCGCGATTGTCGAGTTAGTTCACGTTCAATTGATCTGTATTCTTCAAGAGCGCTTTCGATATCTACAGCGTTACCATTTTCTTCGCCGAATGCGCCAACGGTAGGTCTATGGGATTGAGTAGTATAAGTGCCATCGCCGATTATAGTATCAGCTCCATCAACACTCGAACGAGCATAATTTTCTTTAGCATCGATTTGGTTTGGATAGTATACAGGCTTCGAATCCATTATTCTTTTTTTTATCAAGTTTATTTACAAAAAAAAACAATGGGAATTAAAGTTTAGGTATACAAATAATTAAGATATAAATAATTAAAACTGTTCCTTTTTTTTTATAACGGTTCTTTTTATATGTTTTTTTTTGTTTGGATCCAGAAGCTTGATTTTGATGTAACATAAGGAAAAAGTGACAGTTAAAAGTCGCTTTCATTAATAATAGGGCCGATCAGCGTCTGTTTTTTAAGGTTAATTTTTTTTAATGGTCGGAATTTACACACCCGAAAGTTTAATTGTTATCGCATCATTTTTCTTACATTCGTGTACGTTCAGCTTATCCTTGTATAAGAATTAATTTTTCCGTTATTTCTTTTATCATTGATACAATATTTATGGTAGTGTTAATTATGTACCCAAATAAGGTAAAATTTACGTGCATCTATGCAGTCGCAATCTGTGAATAACTTGAAACGCTCAAGATTCTGTGAATCCAGAAAAGGAGTGACTTGTTTTATTAGTAATGGTAAACGGAATTTACCACCCAACGTCATTATCGTTTTAGGGAATTCTATTTTCAGTTTCTTATCTACAAAAACTTTCGTATTATTAATTATTTTACATCTCGTTTGGATTTATAACTGAAAAGAGGGGAACGTGATAGAATGATTCAATCAAAAATAAACATTTCAGGGACGATTTTATTACTGAGTGCTTTCTTTTCATACACATAAAAAGAGTAAAAATGACGGCATGTATGTGATAAAAGTATATGAAAAAGTGTCAGTTTTGTAGCCCTCAAGCTTGACTAAAGTACATTTGATTTGTCTTATAAGGGGCTATAAAAAAACATAGCTAGCAAAGACAAGAAAACGGCAATACCATTCGATTAATAATTATTCTGAACTGTACACTTAACAGTTTGACTTTTAAAAATTAAAATCACAGCCGCATAAGAACAAAAACAAAAACGTACCATAGTGTCGTAACCATGATTTTCAATTTATTTGTGTCGGACGAGACCGACGAAATAATAGGGAATCATGTCCCGTCTTGCAAAACAAACATCTCCTTTTTATTTCAAGTCTTAACAATGTTTGATTGATCTACTTCTTTCGATTTTTTTTTTCTACTGTATTAAAAAAACCCTGCTTTTCATTCAATTCTTAAAAATGATTAATTCGAGTGTTTTTTTTTTCTCCATACAAATGTATAAAAAAGATCAAATAATGTGACACAAAGTGTGACACAAAGTGTGAGAAATGGTCTCATAAATTACTAGGTAACTATATAAATTTTGAAGGGCTTAGAGTGGAAACCAAGGTAATCTGAAGAAACTCTAGATTTTTAAAGTACTTGAATGATTGATTACTCATAACATTTGACATTATGTATGAAAACTTTAACCTCCAAATTTTAATAAGGTAACGAAAGAAAGTTCGCCCTATAATGATCAGCCTCAAAATTGTTTCGGATAAACGAGTGGTGCTGGTACAAAATATACTCTTACCAAATAAAGCACATTTGGTTTAATTTTAAGGTTTATGCATCATTAACATTTTCTAACTTGTCCGTAAAGACTATTTTTTTTTGACATAACGGGAGCATAGAAAATATTTTGCGTTCCATGCACGTTTAGAAAATAAAGTTACAAGTATAAATAAATAAAAAGAGATGTATTTATTTAAGAATAAAAAGTGTTCTGTCTATTTTTGATACTATTTAATCCCAACCACCAACATCTAAGCCAGTACCTGAGTTGCTTGCTTCTTGCTTCTTACTCTCACTTTCTAATGCTGCAACAACATCAGTTGTCTTCTTGATACCGGCCTTGGCCAATTTCTTTGATTTGTCTACAACGCCTACAACACCGGTCTCAGCCTTAGTTTGAGGCTTTGTAAGCAAAGCGGGAATAGCAGCAGCGGATGCTGCAGGTTCCTTCTTGACTATAGATTCCTTAGGAATAGTAGTAGTCTTGGTAGCCTTGGTTTTCTTTGTCTCAACAGGCTTATCCTCGGACTTAACAAAGAAAAGATCCTTCTCATCAGAAGCTGTCTTCTTCTTCTTCTTCAAAGCAGGTTCATCGCTAGATTCAGCAGCGCCAGATTTCTTAGCTTTAACCTTGAGAATTTCTGTAACTTTAGCTTTACGCTTCTTGCCTTCAGTAACAGGCGCATCAGCTTCTTTCATATGAACATCTCCATCTTCATCTACTTCTCCTTTTTCCTTCTTTTCCTTCTTTTCCTTTTGTACCTTCATTCTCTTCATACGCTGTTTCTTTTCAACAATGTTGACATTTTCTCTTTGCTTCTTTTTACGTTCCAAAAACTTGGGATCGAATCTCTCACCATCTAAAATACGAAGAGAAGGTACGAGATCAAGAATCTAAAATAATGAAATAAAAAAGTTAGCTTCCCACTTTTGCATAATTTGGTTTTCACGCGTTACCTTTTCAAGGTAATCCTTCTTCTTGGCGATAGGGTTTCCTTTTAAGTTCAAGTTATGAAGTTTCGTTAAGGAGCCAAGAGCGGCAATATCAGTCCAATTAGCAAGACCATTGTTTCCGAAATCCATAATTTCAATTGCATTACACTTTCTTAAAGTTTCGGGTATCTGTGTGATTTTGTTATCGTTTAATCGAATTTCTTTGAGTAACACGTTGTGTGTTAAATCAGGTACTTCGGTCAATTGGTTGTGAGCAGCTGAAAGCTTTGTAAGTTGTAAAAGACTGGATAATCTAGGCACTCTATCGACTTTATTGTGAGATATCACTATAAATTATAGTTAGTAGCGTTTTTTTTTTTTTTTCACTTTTCACTTTTCTTACCTAAAGTGTTTAACTCAAGCAAAGGTTCAATATTTTCGATTTCCAAAAGATTGTTATGGTTTAAAATAAGAGCTTTCAAGTGCTTAAGTCTAGTAATATGAGGACTCATATGAACCAGTTCGTTATGACTGACGTTGAGTACTACATAATAATATTAAAAAAAAAGTCAATATTGGTATATTCATGTAGCTTTAAAATAAATGTATTACCGCATAATGTTTGAAAATGTTGGAACCCGGTAAAGTCTTTGAACTTGTTACCAGAGAGATTCAAAAGGGTAATCTGTTCAAGATCTTTCAAACCAGTAATAGACTTTTCGTCAACAAGTTCGTTATTAGCAAGGTTAAGTTTACGAAGTTCTTTACAAGCAGAGATATCGTCTACTGAATCAATTTCTCTCTTCGAGACATTGATATCTTTAAGACTTTCGATAGGTTTGTCTTTATATATTTCAGCTATCACTTGAGTAGTTAACTTCATGATTTTATTTTATTAGGAATATAAAAATAATGAGAAGCTTTTTTTTTTTTTGTTAGAGTAAAAGAAAAAAAAGGTCACGGTAAAGCAGTCGTATTGACCGAGAATTTTAAAAGTACGACCCTTATCGGCAAACTACAGCTAGTATGGCGATATCATATTGGTAGAAGGTATACCTGTTGGTAGTATATTCTCTTTCTTTTGGAATTTATTAGGTATGTGCGTGTATATTATTATAACATATTTTTACTTACTTTATGAGTAGTATCCGCAAATTTTCAATTTTTGGATTTATGTTGACCTATTTATTACGTACATCGCATGCATCAAAGGTATATCAATTGAAACCATTTTATCATTAAATATTAATATTTCATTTCAGAATGGTTCACGGACTGGTTTAGATGTATCTCTAGTTCAAATGGGCTTTTATATACGTAGTCGTAAGTGGTATATATTATCAGATTGTAACACCAAAATAATTAATCTCTACTCTCTTTCTCAGGTGGTACATTAGAAGATGACGGATATTTCTATAGTGGCCAAGAGACTGATTCTAAGGCTTCCACTAAAAAAGAAGACGGAAAAGACGCTTATATAATTGATTACCTCTTAATGATGTTGGGTTGGTTTATCATTATTTGCGCGTTAGCTGATTATTTTAGAGCGAAACAAATGGAGAAAATTATTTGTTCTGAGCCCACTGTTGATTCCATAGTATAAGATAAAGAAGACTTGCACCTGTTTTTTAAGATAAATAAAATCAAACTCTTGGTTCAACTAGAAAGTAAACATGTAACTAGAAAGTAAACGCGTATATACGTATTTTCATTCTAGTATCCGTCCCTCTGCGAAAAGGACGCTAAATGGGAGGCAGGTTTTGGGACAGTAAATACTCCTTTTTTATATGATAAAGAGCGGTATCTTGTTCCTACGATCGCTAACTTGGTACCTTGCCACTGGCAGGTTATCACCTCTAAAAGAGCCACTTTTCTGTGACGAGCACAGGATATCCATCTCCTAAGAATCGCTTAAGAATAAAACCAGCTCGTTGATTTGGAACGTCCTCAAATTAGTTAGCGATACGGCAATACTAGCAATTAGTCCGAATTATTGGGATTATATGCATTCAATCTTTTGTAATGTTTGAGATACGATCAGCTCTTTTGGCGACGAATTCTTTAACGAAATGCATTATCAAAGACAGGATCATAAACATGTGCTCGGAGCCGAGATTCATTATGCTCTTCAAATAGACTATCAATAGACCGCAGCTCTACTATGGTAGAGATATAGCGGCACATTGGCGGCATGTTGATATCGGCATAAAATGAATGTTTATATTTTCTGGTACATGGAAATTTTTTAGATTTTCAAAGCCTCTAGTCTATTATACCTGTTGAGGGCTAACCCGTCATTATACTTGCTGTTACGACTTTTTAAGATGTGATGATAAAGTAGGGAGAGAGTTCACTGATCATGGCGTAATTACACTATCATTGGCTTCATAATACTTGTATTTACTTATACGTTATTAGGTAATCGTTTTTATTATAGTTACGTATGTGTAATTGGGAAGAAGTGCAAATTTTTTCAACGCTTTTCTGTGTCTTTTGTTAAATTTAATGTGGTGTTTATAAAGTAGTTACAAATGATAAAAGAGTCTCCTTATTCCAACTAATTTTGTTAACTCAGCTTATTCCAAGGCGAATCAAGTAAAACGAGGAATTGAAGTGTCCTTTATTTATCCAATAGTATAAGGTACCGCACTTTACCCATATTTTGTACATATTAGCAGCCAAATTCCCAATCAGTTGATAAACGCTTTTTCATTATATGTAAGTCTACTATATTTAGGAATAAATATTGTATATATGAGTTTACGGCAGCGGGAGACAGATCCATAGAAGTAAATATTAAAGAGAGTGATTTTCACTTTGCAAGTGGTTAAAGCGACCAGACGTCTAATGCAAAAACCAATAAGAATAATGACTTGCGCAGTGGGCGATTCAAGGATTCTTGTACTCGGATTGTCATCTGCAGTCGGATAATACCCCCTTGAATAATTCAATGCGGTGATGCAGCGTATACGTTTTTTATAGCTTCCCCAGTGACTCGATGAATGGGACCAATTATGGGATATTGTGATACACTTTTTGTTTGAAGGAATTTACTAATTTATTAGCAAAGTTCTGAAGAAGAAAGAGTAAAACCATTCTCCGCAGAGAGTCAACTATGTTTTAAATATTTTTAGGAGTTTCAATGGCAGCACGGACCAATATAAGAGAATATTTCTTTTTTTCCTCCTCTTCTTCTTCTTCTTCTTTTATTATTATTCATGAAGAACTTATGAGTTATACACCGCCCGATCCATTTCAACATAACCATCACAGGCAAACTTCACTTGCTACTGTGTACGAAGAAAATGATCCTTATAGAATAATAAAGAAGAGTCCTCGAATAGGTAAAGAACGAAAAAAGAAAAAAAAGTTGCCTATTATCCTCATTCGTCTTTTTTTTTTTTTCTCTCATTAGGGTCCATGTCAGATAATAGTTCCGAGTTCGATGCAGCACATTCAAGAACAGCTTCAGACAGTAGTACTAGTCGACTTTATACAGGTGCAACAAACGATTGCTATGAAGACCCATACGCCAATAAAAAAAAGAATAGAATAATAGAAGACAGAGCCAACTCATATTTACCTTACTCACATCATGAACGAGACCCGCACCAAAAATCCGAACCTATTTATATTGAAGAATATACAGCACCTGCATCTACAACGTTAGGAATGGGATCAATGTTACATGATACGATGACTGACCAAATAAATGGATCTTTACCTACAAAGCAACAGTTACCACAAGATCATATCACTGATAAATTCGCTAATTTATCTAATGAACGTAGAAAAAAAAAAAAAAGAATATTTGGATTAACGTATCCGAGTGTGATTTTTATTGCATTCTTGGTAGCTGCAATGATTGCAGTTATTTGGTACTTTGTTTGGCCCCGTATTCCAAATTTAGCACTAGACGACATTGATAATGTGGGTACAATACAAGTGATTACAAACACGACAACTAAATCCATGTCAACCGAATGGTCTTTAAATATGACAGTGGATAATACAGCTAATTGGGTGCCGACTCGTATAAAAAATATTGATTTATCTATCGTAGACGACAGAACAAATCAAATGTTTGGTAATGGTACTACAGGTTGGATAACTTTACCGCCTCGAAAGAAATCTATTGTTCCCATGTACTTGAATGTATATTATGAATCCAATGATGCTAACGATACAACCTTTCAAGACTTGTATAATGCTTGTGGTGTTCAAGTCAATTCTAATATGCCTTTTGAGTCATTACAAGGTGTACTCAATGTGACTTTATCAGTTACTTTTCATATTGCTGGCATTGTTTGGCCAACGACAAAACTCATGCGTATGACTAGTCTTATATGTCCTACCAGTTAGTTAATTTTTTACGTTTATACCCTGTAAATAAATAAAACGCCAAGCTTTGACATTTTTATTACTCGTTTTCTTTTCGGGCTTTTTTGTATAACCGCCACGAGACGGTTGGGTGTGTTTCCGGGTTCTGTCATACGAGCCTTTTAGTTACTGTCCTACATGGAATCATTTTCTGTTCAACTTGCACTAAACCCGAGAACTACTTTTTTTTGACATGATCACTATACACATAAACAAACAACCTCTTTTCAGAAATAATAAGAAATTTGCTAGCGTACTTTTTTTTTTTACTCCTTTTTTGCTGTTTAAAATTAACTCTTAAAGGGACTTTATTCTGCTATCGTAATGATGTAATCCGACTACTTTTCCCGAGACAAAAAAAGAACGTCGCTAATCCAAAAATAAATATTTTTTCTTTTCTCGCTAAGCCAAAATATAATTGGGTTTCAAGAACACTGTTAGATTTGTCAGTTTTTTCTTCGCCCAGTACAACCATCATGGCTTGTTCTTGAATCACAAAAAGAGTAGTTACGCGTCATTTATATCTAAAGCTCCGAAAAAAAAAGGTACGGCCACAACATAAATAGAAGCACATGACATTACAGCACGAGAAACAGCACAATGCTTTCACAGAAGAAATGGCAAAAAGGTAGAAATTGAGTCTAAATTGAGCACATTTGATCCAATCGTACAAAAGTGTGTTAATAGGCAGAATATTATGTTTTATTTCAATGCATAATTTTTTACTTCAATTCTAGCTTCTTTTTTTTCTGGGGAGCACAGCATAAAACGACACTTTTTGCAATCCGTCGAATTGCAAGTATTTTGGAAGCGTATTGTCGAAAGTTGACTTCAAGTAACAATAGTATTTCGGAAACCCCAGTAACAACTCCTCTTGAAACCAAAAAACAACTTTTTTTTTTTTTTTTTTTTTTTACGCATAAATACCTGACCCTAATTTTGGTTTTAGATTTATTACTCACAAAAAAGCCAACTGTCGCATTATTTTGCTCACAGGAACAGAAAAGGACCTCACATGTTTGTAACACAAATACGCGGATATTTCTGCTTTTAATTACATATTAAAATCTGTACAGATAAAACGGGTGCGACAGACAAAAAGGTGATGAGATCAAGTTTACTTTTTCTGGTCTAGATCTTTTCCTTTTCAGGAGATAGTTTATGTGTAACAGTTTTGTAGTATGTAACCGGATGTAAACTTTTTTTTTTTAAAAAATGTTTAAGAACTCGCGAGTAATTTTAACTTTGGTATCATGTAATAGTATTAGCCAAGAGAGAGACAAAAAAAGGGCAATTACAATTAAATCTTGGGCGAAGCGATGGCTTCTTTTTTTTTTGAGTTTAGAGAGTTCAATCGCGAAAATACCTCTATTTTATTAGTCCGCCCCTCAGGTAAAAAAATATATTAAAACGAACAGGGAACCTCTGATGCAATACCTGATCATTATATAATAATAACTTTATCTCAAGAAAGCGACTTGGTTTTCTTGGAATTGTGGTAAACTAGATAAAATCGTGCAATATTGTATCTGTCGTGTCACACGGTCGATACTGCAAAAGAGAGCGATACTACATAGTTATTTTCTTATGCACCTGAAGGAGCATGTGTTAAATAATAAAATATTAGTTTCTGGATACAGTACCTAGCAGAGAGTCTTGAATATTTATAATTATGAGTTCGTACTTCTCTTCCGTAGGTTAATGTGAAAGCTACACAAAAAAAAAATCCTGTGGAACTTCTGCTGAAGTTCCGGGAAACATGGTAGACGGATACTACAGTCAGACTTATACGTTTTGTCGGCTTATCAATTAGCGAAAACTTATTCTCTGTTACTATCAAATAATTGTCGATTTACACTAAAGCGATTGTCGGTTTGAGTTTTTAGCAAGAGTAATTCATCGCATTAGACTAGCCCGAATTGTCAGGACAAGTTCCTCAAGGTTTACAAAATGGCTAACTAACAGTTTTTTTTTTTTTTGGTGTTAATCAAGTAATTAAAAAAAAGACTGGTCCTCATCAACACAACATAACTCTTCTGCCAGGGTTATATACTACGTTATCGTCCTTTCAGCTGCGGTTGGGGTACGAGATCACTCATATAACGGAACTGCTCCATTACTGGGACTAACCGAGCAAAGAATAACTATGTCATTTCTCTCCTGAAAGTTTATAAGTATCTGAAAGAAGTACCACACTTTGATAATAAATAATTACATCAAATAAGAATTGAAAATCAGAGACAACCTTCATAAGCTTATTACTCTGGCTGTTCAATAGTTTCCGTAGCAGATCGCTGTAAATGAGAATTGGTCTCAGATTCATTGCCGACTTGATTCACACAAGATCGGGTTTACCTCTTTTAATATAATTCTGCGAGTAGAATTTGCTCAAGTCTGCTGTGCAATTTTCAACGCAAAATAGTGACATGACGTTTATACTAACGTATTAAAAGAACTGGCTTAAATAGTGAAAAAAAAAAAAAATGTTACCCGATTCCATGAGAAACTAAACAATTATCGCTAGTAAGTATAAAAAGTTTGTCCTTGTCCTAGAAAAATTGAATATTCACGGCTGACCATCCCTAATATATAATAATAGTTTAAACATTATCTCCCTTTCCTTTATCATGGTTGACAGGCAATATGCATAATGTTAACTGAATTGCATATTATTCTCGAATACACAAATACGATATGAAGCTTAGCTGCATACTATTGGACTAAATGTATATTTTACTAAATTCTTATAAAATCACTTCATTTGGAAGAGAATAATTCATGTCCGGCTCTTTATTAACCCCCACCCCTTTTTTTAATAACTTCTTGATTGCCTCTATTAAAAAAACCTTAAAAAATATATTTGGTATTTTTCTGCAATTTCTAGAATAAAAAAAGATATTTAATTATAGGATATTAAATACAGGAATGACGCTATTTCGATCTGAAAAGCATATTTCTTCTAGCATTTAACAATAAATAATCATTCTCTTTCCCTTCTCGAGAATGCAGCAGAAAAAGAATAAACCGCAGTCTGTGGGTGATTCTGGACATTTTTTAATTTAGACTTACGTCAAAATAGTCTATAACGATACGTTTCAATTCGTCCTATACCACTTTCTGTACACTGGTAAAATCAGGAACATCGGAAATGGCACACATACACAATAAGCACAAACGATGTCTAAGCCATTTGAAGAATTATTATTATCAGCAACGAAATCGTAAGGTGGTGTTTATGGCCCAAGTCTTTCTTTTAATTCGGCATGATCGACTGGAAGAAAAACATCGGCCTATTTAAACTGCCGCAAACAAATGTTACTCTAGTAATCGTCAAGAGTATGTAGTTTATACGTATGTAACGTAGAGAATAACTAGTTGTGCGTTAGAAAGTGTCTTTTTTTTTAAAAAAAAAACGTTTCACGGTGATAGTAGTCCCAGGCCCCTTTCCTTTATAAAAAATACTGGATTTAAAGCTGAATTAATAAATGCCAGCTTTTGACCTGATTTTGACAAATTGATTTTAAGCCAATAACAGTACAATGGAAGTTTATGAAATGGAACTGCTAGGTTTTTTTTTTTTAGACCGAGAGAGCGGTCTTAAGTTTCATAAAAAAATTTATAAAAGAGACTAAACGTCTATTACGTGATTTAAGCTATATGAAATAGCACTCAGGTCCCCTTATTTATTTAGAATATTGATAAAAAGGAGACTCTAGATTTTCTATTTTGTGAAAGCAACAAAAGGCTAGAGTTTATTTTTTGTCACAACAACAAAATGATTTTTTTGTTTATGCTGGGTGCGAAAATTTAAACCATCATCCCCCATTTCAAGAGAACGAAATTAAACTTGTCACATTAGTTTTTGTGTGTCAAAATAATCTTAATAAAGAAGTATTGCGATACTTTGTGAGAGATAGCGTGAGAAAAATGCTTTTTTATTGATAAACAAACTTGTTTTAAAATAGAAATTCTGATGAATAATACAACTACGAAAAAAAAGTTTTAAGAAACCTACAAGAAACTTAGTCACGGAACCATTAGGCTTTTATCTATATTAAATCCCGCTGTCTCCCGCTCTCTTTTTTTTTAATTTTTTTTTCTTTTTTTCTTTCGCATTTATCCTTTTCCTCTCCTGCCTAAATAATCTCTATTTCCATGTCACCTATTAGCACAAGTGTAAACGCTGAAAGGCCTTTCATCTTTGACTTAACTAGTGATACTGCTACCATCCCTACCGATGAGATGTTTGACATCATGAAGTCTGCTACTCGTGGCGATGACGTTTATCAGGTATTGCTTTTTTTTTTTGACATTTTATTGCTCTAAAAAAAGATTTCCATATAACTAAAATATAATTAAAATTAAGACCGATGATGATTGTAAAGCCCTTGAAGACTATGTTGCTCAATTGATGGGTCATGAAGCTGCTTTGTTCTGTACTAGCGGTACCCTCTCTAACCAACTTGGTCTTCGCTGTCTTTTGTTCCAACCTCCTCACTCAGTTTTGTGTGATTCTCGTTCTCACGTATTCAATTATGAATGCGGAGGTATCGCTTATCATTCTCAAGCTAATGTAGTTCCTGTTGTAGCCAAGGGTACCTACATGACAGCAGAGGAGGTTGAAAGTAAAGTCAATAGAGACACCTTGTGTGGTGCTATCACCAAAGGTAAGCTTGCTATTTTAAAAAGGAAAATAAAAAACTCCTATTTATATATTTTTATTAGTCGTATCTCTTGAGAATACTATGAATGGTACTATCATGCCTATTGAAGAAATTCGCAAGATTCACAATGTCGCTCGTGCCAACGGTTTGAAAATGCATCTTGATGGGGCTAGACTTTGGAATGCTAGTGAAGAAAGTCGTACTCCTTTAAGTGAATACGGTAAATGCTTTGATACTATTTCCATTTGTTTATCTAAAGGAGCCGGTGCACCTATTGGATCCATGTTAACTGGTACCAAAGAATTAATTACCCGTGCTCGTCATATTCGTAAATTAATGGGTGGAGGATGGAGACAAGCTGGTATGTTGGCAGTTGCCGCACGTCACTGTATCAACACAGTCGTTCCCACTATGCGCGATACACATGCTCTTGTCCGTAAGCTTGGTAAACACCTTGAATCGTTGGGAATGAAGCTCCTTTTGCCAGTAGAAACCAACATGTTGTTCATTGATACTAAGCCCACTGGTCTCATTATTGCGGAATTAGCAGATGCGCTCAAGGCCAAGAACATCAAAATCTTTAGTAACAATGGTACCACAACTCGCCTCGTGTTCCATTATCAAATCACTTCAGAAGCTGTTGACGACTTTATTCAAGTAGCAACTCAATTAGTTCAAATGAAGAAGAAGTCCGGCTTTGTTCCTCCTGCTCCATCTAACTCTGCAGTTGAAACAATTGAACAAACAGCAGAATCCACTTATCCTAGTGTCACTGTTAAAAACTAAGGTCCATGATTTTTAAAGTTTTTTTCCCACACGCATTGCCAAACATAATTACTCAAAAGGAAATAATAATCTTATTGGAAATAGAGATTCGAAGATGATGTATATATATCCATTCTCTTATCAAATTATATAAATCCCACGCTCATCATTCTTTTTCTTGAAAAAAATATATAATTCATGATAAACTAAAAAAAAATAGTCAAATAAAGTCATATAATGCCATCTATTATAAGTACAAAGTTTATTTAAGTTTAAATCAAAAAAAAAAGGACGCATTAATTTTCTTTACTACCCATTTGGGCAACATCGATAGATAAACCCGTACTTGGTAAAGACTTTGATCTCATTCTTGAAGGTTGGTCTACTAGTAATAACATCTTTTTGCTTAGTCTAACAGAACGTAAAGCATCTGCTCCAGGTGTCGCATTCAAGTCTGGTGTACCCTCGGTATTTGGCGGGTGACAGGGTGTGGGAGAACTAGGTTGCACCGTGGGAGTTTCGACCGAAGGTAGCGTGGGTTTTGTATTTAATAAAAGCGACTGAATCGAGTGATCGACATTTGTAGCAAGAAATTGTGCCCTGTTATTGGTATTTGTGGATTTTTTACGCTTGATTTTTTTTTCTGTTTTACTGTTGTTACGGTCATCGTCTTTTGGTGTAATTACTAATTTTAATGTTTGTTGCGATGGTGTATCAACCACAGGTGTTGTATGAACATCATCAAATTCATGTTCACTAGTTGATTTGTTATTTCTTCTAAACCAGCTCTTTTTTGTAGGTGCTGCAGCTGTGGATGAAACGCTAGTACTAAGTAAAGGAATTGGATCGGCGGTGACAACTAATTCAGATGGTGCAGAATACAATTCAGGTAATGACTGGTATGATATATTGGACATATTGGAAGTAGTCGGGTTGTTGTCAGCAGTTGATGATTTCTTTTTATTGGAATCGAGATCAAATGCGGATGTAGTTGATTTACCATAGTTTGTTTCTTTACCATAAATACCACCTACACCTTCGGTTTGAAAGAATACAATATCGTCCATATTAGGCAGCACCATCGTTTCCGAGAAAATTTCTTCAATTTTAGATTGAATTGCTTTACTAACCATAGAATAACCCATTCTTTTTTCCCATACTAGAGGTTCCACAATCCATTCCATTTTAGGTTTTTTATAAAATCCCATCCACGCGCGATTTGTAGGTGGCTCCTTGATTTTAAACATTAACTTTCCTTCGATTGATTTTAAAGTAATAGCTAATACGAGATCAATGCGAATAGGCGGTAAACGTTCCGAGTATTTACATCTTAATACAGTTTCTAATTCTACACGAAAATGACCATCATAAAATAAATGACAATCTCCTGTATACTCTCCCTGTGGACTCAAATGTATTAGGCGAGGTTGAGTAATATAAGGTGGTCCGTGACCGCCATCAACGGAGCGAACAGTAATTTCTTCTAAAAAGGGTGGTCTACGAGCATTTAATTTTGCAATCTTGGATAATATTTTGTTGTAAAAGAAAGATTTTGTAGTTTCTGTTTTATAAATACCCAAGAATATTCTCCCTAATAACGCGTTCAACCATTGTAACTCGAACTGACCTGGATCGCTATGAATAGTTGATATTAAATGATTCATTGCATCTTGGTCAAAATGTGTAGAATTTTCCATACAACTTTGTAAATCTTTTGATGAAGGTGGCTCACCGTGATGATGCAATTTACTTGCTCGCTTAAAAGCTATATACCAATCTTCTTTATCAACACACCGACTACAATTTATATAGTAATCTTTTTCAATACGATCTAGCAAAAAACTCTTCTTTTTCTTTAGCTGTATTCGGTTGACTTTTGAAAATAATTCATAATCTTTTAATCCATGTGGGTATATATGTATACTATAATCACTAATATTAATAATTGCGGTACAGTCTAGTTGTAACTCGGAGTCGTACAGGTATAATGTATTGAATTTTAAAGCAGCAAAGTAAGTTGTTGTAAAACTATTGTTGTTGCTGTTATCGCCAGTAGGTACATCATCTTGGTTTGTCTTGACTTCTTTCGTGTTATTATTATTACCGGATAGATATGACTTCACAATACCGCCTATCGAAGTACTTCTACTAATCGGTTGTTGATCACGAGTAATGTGAAGCCAACCTACTTTATAGAAATATTGTTGAGAATTCGTCTCTTCTTTCTCCTCTTCTAAAGCATCAGAAGAAGTGGCAGTTCGAGATTCTTTCTTTTTATTATTAGAGAAATATAAAAACAAAAGCACTAGGGGTATAAAAGTAAAGCAGCCAAGCAGGTAAGCAATGGCCAAGGATATATAATAGTTCAAGTTCATGCTGTTTTTTAAAGCATGGTCAAAACAGGAAAACAGAGAAAGACAAACTGTACTTTATTATTATTATCCCAAAACAGGGGTGTTTATCACTTCGTTTCAAAATACACATCTATTTTAGTTTCCTTTTTTGTTTTCTTAAAGGTAAAGTCTGTATTTTGTATCGCTGTAAAAAAGGGACCAGTTTTATATTTTTTTTTTAAAAAAAACGCTTGGTATCATAACATTACGTTTATTAACTGTTTTTATTACGAGTTATTTGAGATAGTCAGCCAATCAAACCAGTTCTATTACACTTTTTATAGATTGTCGCGATATCAAACCTTCCGATGTTTCCGGCGTAATGAAGATATCAAAGTAATTGTAAACGTACGCATTTACTTTGTATTCGTGTACATATATTTTATTTTCTGGCGATAGTAGCTTCTTCGAAAGTGGTATACCTGCTTTATGCCCCTCATCCCCCGTCAAACACTTAAAGATAGCTTTATTTTATTTTTATTCTCAATATTATCCTTCTTTTATATTAAATAATTACGCCTGTAAGTACGAAAGGTGGCTTTTAACCCAAATTAACAAAGACATGTTACCGGTGACAGTAATATATTTTTGTCCGAACTGCTAAAGTGGTTTAAACTGGGACAAATGAAAGTGGCAAGCGATTTTCACGAAAACCGCTTTTTTTTTAATGAACCACCCTAATAAATAAAAACGTTCGTAAAGTACAGACGATGGTAGTTTAAATATGAAAGATAAAAAAAGACAGACTTTTATTAATTAAACAATATAAAAAGAAGGTATTCATAGCTCTCGAATTATTTTGTTATATTTGATATATAATTAACTAGCTCTTTTGGTAACGAATTCTTTATCGAAAGGCATTATCAAAAACAGAACCATACGCTAAGTAGCTAACCAAATCAATAGCTGCATTCCCCTTCGTATCGCTTTTGTTGTAACTTTATTCGAATAGAATCAAATCTAATAGCAGCTGATTCTTCATTTGAAGTAGACGGTACAGTAGAGGCCAATTCTGAACCTTTTTGTTTTTAATTTTCAAAAATCATAATGTGCTTATTTATTTATTTTACCTGTTCCGGTAACACTGTGAACGAAAATGGAACAAACGCTATGGATTTTGAGATTGCAGGCAATCCTTGCAATTTAAATAAACTGACAGATTTCGAGGAGTAACAGAAAAAAAAAACATTTAAACGTCGAAATGTCTGAGAACAATAGTATATAAGCTGTTATTGGAAATGTCATAGGATATACCGGCTCGGATAAAAGCCAGAAATATCAGAAGTATCTAAGCGACCCTGATAATTATGAGATAGAAAAAAGACCAACTTTTAAGCTTCAGGAACCGCACAAATGACATTTGGTTGATTTTTTTTTGACGAAAACCCGTATGCTGTTACAGCTGACGCTGTAGAAAGTTTAGCATCAGCTTTTAAACGGTTTACAAGAATTTGCGAGTTTAAGTTTATTAATAGTTTTTTACGCTCAACTTGTAAGGCGCGCATTTTTATTTTTTTTGATGGAAGCGTTAAAGCATTTCATATAATAGATTGGCTCAATCATCCTCTTTTATTATTCAATACGCGCGAAACTAGTAAACATATTTAATAGTAGTGATGGAATCAAACGTACGCATAATTAAGCACACACATGCACAGGACTGGTTTATGGAAAACCCGCTCCTTATAAAAAACCTAAACGGGACGATTTTATTTTTATTTTTACTTACTCAAAACCTCGTTTACTATAGAGAATGGAACATCAAGGAGCATCCCCCAGTAAGTTTTTTTTTAATAGTTGTTTCTTTTTTTTTTTTTTTTGAAACTAACGTGTATGAAAAAGATGAAATTATGTTGGCTTTATGCCGAGGAGATCAAGAAGACGAATTAGAAGCTTTACTTGGTGAAGGAGAATGTGATGTTTCTTTTACAGATGGTGCAGGAAACTCTGCCGCTCATATTGCGTGAGTAATAACGAAAACGACAACAGTAACAGAGAACAAACCATTTCTTACCTACCTACCCCCCCTTTTTTTTTAAAAAAAAAAATAGTGTCAAGGTTGGTTCCATTGGCTGTCTCGAAGTACTCGTTAATCACGACGAAGTTGATATCGATATTTGCAATACCATTCAAGGCGAAACACCTTTACACTTAGCTGTACAATATGCTAACAACGATCACGAGATGGGTGCTGCTATGGTTGACTTGTTATTGGCTGCTGGTGCTGACCCAACGTAAGGTATATTAAATAGGGAAAACAGTGGATACTTTTTTGGTCTAATATAAAGTATTAGCATTGTCGATCGTAAAAAAATGACACCCATCATGATTTGTAACCCCAAGTTTAAAGATATTTTGGAAATGTTGGAAGGTGCTCGGGTTGCTGCCACTGTTGTAAGTATTTTATAGATGTACCGAGATTTTTTTTTGTTACTAATATGATATTAGGATGATTCTGATATTGCTCACGATGATGATGATGACGAGGATGGCGAAGGTTCTGGTTCTGATCCTGAAGATGAAGACGAACAGAAATAAGCAAATACCTTTTTTTTATACGCATACACATATACTCATAATGATGAAGAGGAAATAGAAAATAAATAGATTGTCTATTATATGCATCATAATATAAAATGGCTTTTTGATATTACTCCAAGTAAAAAAAAAAGAGGCTATGTACTGTCATCCAAACGTAGTCAAAAGGGGGGGGGGGGTTGTCTGGTAGAGGGGAGTATGATATTTTGGAATAATCGTATTTTATATTTTTATTTCAAGTTTTAGACTGGTTCCCATTTTATGATTAGAAGTAGTGTATGTACGCTTATCCTATCGTTTTTTAGCAGCAAGTATAGTAGCGGCTCTATTTAAGGGTGTCTTCAGCCCCCCGCTTGAACATCACCATTTGCCACTATTCTGTTTAAGGGCGCGATCCAATTTTTGGAAATAAGTAACATTATTTTTTTGAAATTTATTAAGGAGGGATTTCGAGTTTAAGAGTGAAAAGCATATTTATTAACGGCCAAATCCGAAGTCTTCTTATTTTCGTACTTGACACATGGCGATACGACTTCGCTGTAGATACATAATAGATCCTTTTTAATTTTAAAAATCCCTTCTTTGTTTTTACTGAAAGTTCTGCGTGGTTATCTTTGTGTAATACAATAGATCCAAGATATTCTTCAATCAACCGATGGGATTTTTTTGGCTTCAAAGACTTGTTCGTTTCACTGACTAAATGCAGTGCCTTTCTGACATCATCAATGTCAAGATACCAAGGGTGGAGACGTTTGTAGTTATTTTCATTAAACCTTGAGTTATTAAATCACCATAAAAGACTTGATGTAGCTTTATAATACTGATTTATAATTCGCACATCACTTACACAGCTTTTTTTAGTTTTAGTAATGAATGTTTCTTCAGTGAATAGAATTTGAGTACTAGTAGAAATTGTCGAAGGTAACGTTTGTATAGCAGAACCAACGAACGCTATCAAGTATGATGAGTTTGTTGAGCCAGTTAATCCACTATTTGCTAGAATTTCAGCGTAGCCTATTCTTATTACAAGCTCGAAAGAAGTGGTTCCAAAGCTAGTTTTTCTTTGAATGAATGATACTGGCTTGTTCTGAACAGTCGTCCCAGAACAAATGGTCGCCGATTTTGCAGTAACTGGTTACTCCTCAGCGTTTGTTTACCGAGTTTTGAATGAATAAAAGTTTTGATAAGTAAAACGCGATTTATCAGCGCAATCATCCACATGGTGAGGATCGTGGAAAAACACTGAAAAACTAGTGATTAAAAACCAGTATCCTTGTAATATTATCAATGCCTCCACAAAAATTGGCCCCACGTCCTATATCGGGGCCTTTGCTTGAGGTAAGTCTAACTTGGTCTCTTTACCCATCGCAGTGCATGTAAATTTGTCCGTTGTGGCTAACACATAATCCTTGGTATCAAATAGTAGATTACAAAAAGGAGGATAAATCATTCTTGAATCTTACGTCCTCTTTATTCGCGTAAAAATAAAGACGTTTCATTTCTCGTTCTGTTATTTGTAAATGCCTATTGATGTGTTCCGGTGTATCAACATCAACATCTAACTTTAGGTCTACAGTGACATCTTTTGGGCTACATGTGCCTTTATGATAAGACCTGAAAAAAAGTAGCTCACTCATGGCCTTGTGATAGCCTATCCTCGGCGGTAACTTCAGGAAAAGCCGTGTCCTTTTGTACGGACAAAAAGAAAAAGGAAATGTTATATATAAATAAAATGTAGAATAATAAATATGAGCTCCTTTAAAAGGTACGCATATAAAAAATAGTACTTACCGATGGTATGCATTGTATTAAGAAAAAGGGGAAGAAAAGTGATAAATAAATACGCGTTGGGCTGATAAAATTGATAGCCATTTCCTCATGTGATATATTTCATCATTTTTACGTTCACTTGTTAGCACTGGTGCTGTGATATTTTTGCTTAACTTTTATTTTTTAAAAGTTGTTCATCTTTTTTTTTCGGATGATCCAATCCTCTTTAAACTTGGTATTTTATTAAGAACATTATTAAGCTATTTATGATAATGTGTTAAAGTGAAAACATTCACAAGAAAAGGTGCGAAAACTTTCGAAAAGTGAACAAAAAATGTCCCCGCTTAAATTTAGGGTTTTGTCTCATTCTAATCCAGACGTACCGGCTCTATTCAGCGATGACCTGATTTAAGGGTGGGATTTCTTCGGTCGTCTCGTTTTAACACCTCTATCACCACTATTCTATTTAAGACGGGAGTCCAACTTCACAAAACTACCTAACTTATGTAAAAGCGTCTACCTAGTCTTCAAAGTGTACAATCAAATCGATGTTATTAAAACAAAATAATAATAATCAAACTGATAAAGAAGATAATGAAGTCAAACTTTAATAAATTTTAATATAATTTTAATGTTTGAGCTCTTGCAGAAAACGATACACAGCATATTTTTAGTACAATCACTTGGATGAGTTCAAGAACTATTTAAAGCGCTATAATCCATCATTGCCTGCCTATTATCCTCTTTAAAATGCGTGTTTTATGCGAATGTTTAGGGGGTCAACCTCTTTTGTGTTTTAGCGGTTATTTTACAATTACTCCAGATCCAATTTGGCTTTCTTTGTTAGAGAAACAATGATGATGAAGCTCTCTTTTAAAATAATATTTTCACTAAAAACACTGAACGAGTAATCGCTGTTTTACAGCGTTTTTTTTCGTTAAAATTTGAGTTAAGTGGGTCTTAGCATGACAATTTCTTTAAAGCGCGTTTTCTCGCCCAGTTTTGGATGTAGCGCTTTCATTTACAAACATCCAATATATAGTTTTTAAATATCCACATTCCGTGCTATATCTTAACACGGTAATAAATAGCTATATTTTACGTAATCGCGAAAATCTGGAAATTGAGGTTACACGAAAATGTATTTTTTTTGTCCAAAAAAAAACGCTTTAAATCGTCATTACTCGTTCAATTCTGAGATAAAAAGTACCATTTAAAATGGATTAAAAGGGCCTAAAAGAGTACTTTGCTATCCTTATTTTTTCCACAAAGAAAGTCAAAGTGTATAGAGAGTCATTGCAAATAACCACAAAAACACAAAAGGGGTTGACCCCCAAAATTGAAATTGAAAAAAAAACAAAAAAGTACGTTTTTAATTCGAAACAACTATTTTTTATTAAACAACCTGGGTCCAAAACGCGTGTTTGCTAAAATTAGCAGTGATTTCTGATGTGAGCGATTTGTAGAAGACCGGTATCTCAGTGAGATTTTTTTTCTTAGCTGTGGTTCTAATAATGTTTAAGCTCTTCTATGTGAAGATACAGAATATATTTTTTAATGATAAACTGAACGAGATTAAGAGCTATTTCGAGAATAACAATCCTCCATTGGTAAGGAAAGACTTCTCATTTTTATTACTGGGTATGCAATTATCCGAAAAAGGTATACAGCACCATTTTCTGATTCACAAAAAAAAGTATTATATAGAACAGCTTTGAATATAATATACCCAATATGGCTCATGCAAATAACTTTCTGGAAAATAAAAATGACTTGTGTTTATTAAAATGGTAAGTTGTTATGATTTTTAATAATGAATAGTTGCACGGTGTACAACTATAGATAGTAGAAGGGGACTAAAGTTATATAATTCTAAAAGGGGAATTTGAGAGGGGGGACTATCCTCAGTGTTAAGTAATCGTCACAGCCCAGGTACTTTTTAACTTACGGAGACTGGATCACAGCACAGCGTACATAACATTATTTGACTCCGCAAAATTAAAGTGAAAACAATATTTTTCCCCTTTTTTCTTTTTTGTATATTTTTGTTTTCGTCCTGTTTTTTCTTCTTTTCCTTTTCAGCAAATAGACAAAACAATAGGAGGAAAAAAAAAGAGTGCAATGAGGTTGACATTAGCCTATTGTCTATTATATTTAAAAGTAGCAGTTGCATTATTTAGTGTCCCGACAGTTATTGACGATGAAAGCGCAGGACAGTTAGGATTTGCTGGGAACTATGCGGGTATCTCTAATATTAAGAGTAGCCTACAATTTCAGTCAGCCATGGACCAGTCTGTACTACTCCGAACAGTTGAAGGAATATATCAAAAGGTATCCAACTTTCAGGGTAATATCACATCATCTTGTGTGTTTCAAAACTCTATTTATTTTGGTGGTCAATTTGAAACTGTCAATCAAACAATGACTGTGAATCATATTGTAAAGTTTGATATCAAGTCAAACAAGTTTGAGCCGCTTCAAAATGGTTTAAATGGTCCTGTTTATACTTTATACTGTGATGAATCAGATCAATTAATATATATTGGCGGTAACTTTTCTTCTCCCATCGAAAACAATTCTACAATGTCTAATGTGGCTTCTTGGAATACAAACAATCAGACTTGGTCTTTATTACCTTGGAAAGGATTCAATGGCCCTGTTTATACAATTACTAAAAATAAAAGATATAACACTGTATTATTCGGTGGACGTTTTGATGCTACTGGTGATGGACAGTTTTTTAATTCGAATACAAGCCAGCTAGTCCCAATGAATGCACCCACCGTAAGTCTTATTTATTCATGTCTCGATTATTTTATTTATTTACCGTTTTATTATTTATGTTTGTATATACTTAGTCTATCTCTTCCGGAAACGGCGGATTTTCTAGTAATCCAAACAGCATTGTATGTCCTGCTAAACCTTCACCTGAATCTATCGGTCAACCTTGGTATCTGCAAGATGGTGTCCCTGGTTATTGGGATGCAAATTTTGCTAATCCAGTTGAACCAACAGTATTTAGATTATCAAATACACACACCAATAAAGGAACCATTTCTTTCAAGTAGGTATTATTTTTTTGTATATTAAAAAAAAAAAAAGATATTGAACATTTTAAAAAAGTATACTTGCATTAGGCTGGAACAATTATTTCAACTTATCATATGTAGACCCTGTTACACAACAGACGATTGTTTGTTCCAAACATTGTATTTTATCCAATAGCACGTATCAAGATTTTACTGTAGTAGATCCTATATCGGCTACAGGTATTCGTATCAATATCAATAGTTGGTTCGGATCAGGTGGCGGACTAAGTTTTGTTCAAATATATCAGTCAGGTAATAATAACAATAATAATTTAATCAATACGTTTTATTACAATATATGCAAACTAAACATATTAGAATAATAGATATATCTGTAAATCCACATCTAAATACAAATGATTCTCAATGTAACCCAACTGCATCATCTACACAAACTACAGTAACGGGGAATTGGAAAGATGTGTATGTATTCGGTTACTACCAAACTGTTTTGGTAGCTAATGTTCCTTATGCTGAACTAGCTACATCAAATACAGCTATTGTTTATGAACCGTAAGTATAACAAAATAAAATAAAAAATTAGTTACTCCTTTAATCAAAATGTTATTTTTAGAAATATCCCTACACAGGGACAATACGATGTCTATGCAACTACACCTGGATGTGTAGGAAGTTCCAATTGCTTTACAAGAACACAAGTAGAATATCAACTCGAGTTATCTCCTGGATTTCCCGTCACTTCTATTATCTCTGATCAAAACACATTTGATGATCATCGTATTTTATTATACAGTGGTTATATCTCTCCTGTCTCCACTAATTTTAGACCCTCAATCACGCTTCGCCCTGCTCTCAGTGCTAAAAGTCCAACAACGGGTCAAAATGTTCAAATTATGGCTGATACAATTGAATTCGTTAGAAATGTGACAGCTGCTCCACTTGTTAGTATATTAGAATACAGCCCTACCAATGTAACAAATGCTACTACCATTTCTTGGAAACCTTTAAATCGCAAGTACCCTGATATTAATTATTTAATAATTTAAATTAACCCCTCTTTTTTTTTGCAGAGCAATTACCCATTGGTTCCACAGTGTATTCAATAGATGCTTCCAATGGCGATATCCTTTATATTGGTGGTGATTTTACTAGTCCCAATAATTCGGCGTTTAGAAACATTATTTCATATGATAATCAGTTGGGTCAATTAATACCTTTAAATAACTATTCTGCCGCCCTCAACGGTAGAGTATCAAAGTTACTTTTATCAAACTCAAGTAAGAAAATTATAATTATAATTATATATGTACATGTTACTTATTTCAACTAGTTCTGTATGTCGGCGGTGAATTAAATACGAGTGACACATTACCTCTCAATCATGTTGCACAATTCGATACACTCAAAAAGATGTGGGCACCACTTGGAAATGTAAAAACCCCCTTCCCCACTATATTAGAGAAAATAACACATATACTAAATATACGTAAAAATAATAGGGCGTTGATGGACCTGTAACACACTTAATAATGTCACCTGATAATAGCACATTAACAGTATCTGGAAACTTCAATCATAGACACCATTCTGCAAATATATCCAAAGTATCTATTGGAAATGCACAATGGGATATCCGCACCCAGGAATGGACCGAACGATCTTCACTTATGGTAGGACAAATTACAACAGATGATCAAAATTTATTTGCAGGCTCTATAGTTGGTGCACAGACGTACCGTGCTGATCTTGTCGTATCTAGCAACCTTAATTCTTCACGCTTTATTTTTAACCATTCAACCATTGTTACAGCAGGTATAACATGGATTAATAACAAGACTTCTGAAGTAGCTACCATTATTGCCGGCCACCATGGTGGCGAGTCGAATGTAACCTTAACTGGTGTTGCTATTTATTACAACAAAACGGGACAGTTGGTTCCAATTGACCAGTTTAGAGGTTATGTATACTCACTAGCTACATTTGAAGACAAACTTTATGTTGGTGGACAGTTTGTGCCAATCAATGGAAGAAACCAATCAGCTAGTTTAGCTATTTATGATTTAAAGAATAATAGTTCATCTGTTGCTGTTCATGGCGTAACAGGTAAGTTTTTTTTTTTTCATATATTTATATGTATACATATTATAGCCTACTGACAACATAATTAGACGAAAATAATAATCCTGGTATGGTTCAAGTCATAAAAATCCATCCTGATGGTAAAAAAGTATTAATTGGTGGTAAATTTGCCAAGGTTGGGTTACTGGAGTGTAACGCTGTTTGCGCGGTTGACCCTGTTTCCCGACAGTGGACCCCCATAGCGCTTGGACTAACCGGTACAGTTAACGATATTATTATATCGAGTGAGAACCAAAAAATTACTGTCGTAGGTGACCTCAACGTTCAAAACGAACCTACTGCCGCAATCGCCACTGCAGCAGACTCACAAAATACATGGTCGTTAGCATGGGATAAAACTCAACTTTCTGGTATTCCAGTCTCTGCAGTCGATAGTATTGACAACGAGATTATTGTAGCTGGTAAAAGGTAAAAAATCTAAAAGAAAGGAAACGAGAAAAGAAAAGGGGTTAACATGATTTTTCAAAGTGCTGTAAATCCGAATGAATTCTTTGTAGGAACTTTAAAAGATAAAACGTACAATTCGTTGGTTTCAAATTTAGAGCAAGGAACATCTATTAGTCAACTGTTAATTGTACCCGTCACTAGTACTTTGGAAGAAAGATATCCAGCTGGAACACAAAATATGCTACTAGCAGTAGGTACACTAAACATCCAAGGTTTCGGTAACGCCAGTGCAGCGCTTTATGACGGTAAAATTTGGAGCCCTTACTTGCTTACTACACAAATAAACGGACAACCTGGTTCTATACAAAAAGTAATTCACGTTACTGATTTCCGTGGAATAAAAAACGGACGCCGTAAGTATATAAATATATATGTATGTAAAAACCTTCTTTTATTAACTTTTCTCTACCTTAAGGTTATTTATCTGTCGCCGCAGTTATTCTTATCTCAATTGCAATATCTGTTGGTATTCTGTTTCTAATGACTGCAGCAGCTTTATTATTTTTATTTAAACAACATAAAAATTCGAAAGGACCAGATACCATGCCTCCTTGGACACCCGCCAATCGATTAGTAGATGCATTAGGATTATTTGGAACCGGTAGTTTGGGTGCTGCTACTATCGCTGCTACGGAGGCAGGCGCAGGTGCAGCAACTAGTTCTACTACAGGTAGATCAGCAACAGCTGGTCCTTCTAACGCAACATCGCGTGCTATATTCCAACACGACGATGGCGACATAGGCGTGTACTCACCTACCACCACCATTGTCAACCCTATTCCTATTACAGCTGCGGCGGCTGCCGCAGGTATACTGTCGTTTGATAGTATGGTAGCCACAGCGAAATTAAACACTACCGGCATCGTTAATGAAACGCACCCCAAATTATTTCATGCAAAGTATCCATTTAAGGCACAAGAGTTTGGTGAACTCAGTTTAGAAGCTGGTGATATATTGGTCGTGACAGATACCACAGATAATATTTGGTGGCTGGGATATAAGGATGGTGGCATGAATCGTCCATTATCTGGTGTCTTTCCTAGTAATTATGTAAAAGCTTAATAATATACCCTATTTTTTGTAGTTTACAAAGCCTCTCCCTTTTTTTTTAATATTCATGTCTTTTTTTAATTACTTTATTATAAATATTATCCCTTATTTTTTTAAAAAAAAAAACTGTCTACATTAATGCAACTTTGGCGGTGTGTTCAATGATAAAATGAACAAAAATTAGCTTGTTGCGTTTTACGGTATTGAATCCTGTCGGTTATTCTGTTTTAATATCCAATACGTATTTCACTATTAACTGATCGTATGCATTATGCATGCTAGTACTTATTACCTTTATCGTGACTTGCTACCGGTATTATTTAATAGAAAAGACGGATATATTTATAATTGATAACTGTAAAAATAAAATGTACAAAATAATACTTATATCTGATTTCATACTATGACTTTATAGAAACACTAAAAGGGAAATTTATAAGATATCATAAAGTGGCATCAACGGCTATAAATAAAATCACGTTTTTCTTTCTATTTTTTTTTATCAATTACTAGTTTTTTATGATTTCTTTTAGATCAATAATTAGTATAAGTGTATTATCAATATCTTATTTTGCGTATAATATGGCTGTCAAGGCTCCATATTCTAGTCTATCTTGCTCTTTTATTGGCATTGACTGTCCCTCGTATATTCCAATGCATGGATTTGTGGTCGATGAATATAAAGAGGTTTACAATATGTTTTTAAATAACTTTAAGCGAGGAAAAGATATGGGTGCTTCTATTTCGGCTTATGTTGATGGGATTCAAGTACTAAGTCTCCAAGGAGGTTGGAAAGATCAAAAAAATAAAATAGAGTATACAAACGAGACTTTGCAAATGGTTTTTTCGTGCACAAAGACTTTGGTAAGTTTTTTTTTCGTCTAAATAGAATACTTTAAAATTTATCTATACCTAACCTTTTTTTATTTCATCCCAGAGCTCTATTATTGTGGCGCAACTAGTCGAACAAGGACTATTAGCATATGAAGAGCGTATCGCTACATATTGGCCGGAATTTTCCCAAGGAAACAAAGAAAATGTTACATTGGAAGATCTTGTAACTTATTGCTTTTCCTGTAAAAAATAATATACCTACAAATACTTACGATATATGTACTTTAGATGCGACACAGATCAGGGATGGCATGCTTAGATAGCCCCCTCTCGTACGAAAATGCTTCCAACCCGGACACACTAGCGGATATCCTTGCCAAACAATCTCATAACTTCGACGGAAAAGCGGTCCACGCCTACCACGCAATTACACAAGGTTGGATTCAAAATGAAATTATTCGTCGTGTGGATCCAGAGAACCGTACCATTGATGATTTTGCTCGTACATTTAAGGAAAAATGGGGATCTGAGTGGTACTTGAAGCCGGACGTTACAAAAGAATTGGACTTGAAAAGAATTTCACCTTTTTATTCGAAATCGGTGTATCAACAGATTTTACCACTTATTAAGGTCTCGTTGGACCCTCGTCAAGATAATTCCATTGTACTTGATTGGTTTAGAAAAAATAGTTTTGTCACGCGAGCACTTCGAAACCCACATATGGACCAATACTTTGGTGTTATGAATACAAACATAACTCATAGGTCAGTAGAAGGTCCATCATATTCGGGACATACTAATGCAGATTCAGTAAGTTATGTTTTGAAAATCTAGAACATTTTTAAAAGTAACCCTTTTTTTTAAAAAAAAGATTGCCAAGCTAGCTGCCATATTAGCCAATAGAGGAAAATCCATAGTTCCAGGAGAGCCAGATTTATTTATGAAAGATACCACGTTTGATACAGTATCACAATATATTGATGATTACGAAACAGATATTATTCTTCCTCTCGTACCGTTTGTAAACTTGAAAGGGGGATGGATGCTTTTCCCTAATCAACACTTCTTTAAACTTTCTGATCAGGAGAGAAGCGCAGAATTTATGGGCGGCATGGGTGCAAGTGGATCATTATTCGCCTTTAATGAGAAGTATAAAATTGGTTTTGGATATGTTACCAACGGATACTCTGGTACCTCTGGAATCGATGAAAGATCGATAGACATCCTTAGGTTTATTTCCGAGCACGTAAAAAATCAGAAGTTACTTTAAACATGAATTAACAAATAAATATAATTCCCAAGCATAGAAAAGTCTCGTACGATGAGAGTATACTTCTAACGACGTAGAAGCCAAGATGAGATCAATTTTTCTACCAATTACAAGTTCCTTGTCATTATTATCGCTACAAACTCTTATATACCAAATTATTATGGCAATAATATACAAGATAAAACAGGCCAAGTCTAATACATCATGCATATCTGCTGTCGTGTTGTCGATCATTAATTAGAAGCATATCGATACGACAGATTTCTGAGACCCAATACAATATTTCTTTTAATTTAAATTGTTGCAGTTCTCTTTTTCGTTTTGTTTTCTTTTTTTTTTTAAAAACAAAAAAAAAACATTCGTATCATGTTCTCTGTTCAAAAAACTTTCAGTATTACTGTACCTTTGATAGCTTATCTTGTATATCATGCAAATGTTAGACCTCCTTTTGCTAGTTTTTCTTGTACATTGATTGGAATTGATTGTCCTACTAATATACCTATTCACGGATATGTTGATGATGATTACAAAGAAGTTTACGATATCTTTTTGAATAATTTTAAACAAGGCCGAGACATTGGTGCTTCTGTATCTGCATATGTAGGTGGGCGTAAGGTTGTGAGTCTTCAAGGTGGTTGGCAAGATATAGGAGAAAAGGTGGAGTATACAAATGAAAGTTTACAAATGGTGTTTTCAACCAGCAAAATTTTGGTAAAAAAAAAAGTCTTATTATTTTATTTTTTTGTTAAAAATATATATATATTTAAGGGCGTAGTTGTTATTGCACAATTGGTAGAGCAAGGATTATTGGAATATGATGAAAAAATATCTACGTATTGGCCAGAGTTTGCTCAAGGAAATAAAGAGAACGTTACTCTATGTGAACTAGTAAATAATTAATTTAGGGGCTGATCACAAATTAAAAGCAGATTATAATTACTTTTTATCGTGTAGATGCGACATACATCCGGTGTGGCAAGCTTGGACAACCCAATTTCTTTCCAAGAAGCATCCGATCCAGATATTTTAGCAGATATATTAGCAAAGCAGCCTCATAACTTTGACGGTAAACCTATTCACGCATATCACGCTATTACACAAGGCTGGTACCAAAACGAAATTATTCGTCGTGTTGATCCTCAACGTCGTACAATTGGCAGTATAGTAAATGAGTATAAAGATAAATGGGGGTCAGAATGGTACTTAAAGCCAGAAGCTACTGAAGGTCTTGATTTAAAGAGAATTGCTCCATTTTACCAGGAACCAAAGTACAGGCAGTTATATCCCGCTTTAAAAATGTTGCTAAATCCGAGTGAAAGCTCGTTTTTTTGGAATATTTTTGATAAAAAGAGTCTCTTTCACCGCTCAGCAGTAAATGCTTTTATGGATCAGGAACAGAATTTGTGCAATACAAATAAAACGCATAGAACAGTAGAAAACCCTGCTTATTCTGCTTACACAAATTCAGATTCGGTAAGACACGAAGAGAGAAAAAAAAAAGAGAGAAATATTTATAATTGATTTTGATCATATCTAGATGGCAAAATTAGCAGCCATATTGGCCAATAGAGGTAAATCTATAGTACCGGGTGAACCTGATCTATTATTAAAAGATGCTACTTATGAAGAATTAACAAAATTCATCAGTGACGAGCAAGATATCATATACCCTCAATTGATTTTGGTTAACTTGCGAGGTGGGTTCAGGCTACTCCGAAATCATGAAAACTTCAAGCTTCCTGAAAGCGAAAATATCGATTTTATTGGCGGTGTAGGCGGTGGAGGCTCTGTTCTTGCGTTTAATGAAAAATATAAGATTGGGTTTTCCTACAACACTAATAGTTATTCGAATGATATCATGCCAGATCAGAGATCTTCACTTATTCTAGGCGCAATTGTAAAACAAGTGAAAAAAAAAGCAAGAGAGGCCGAACTAAATAAAATGTCTTGATTTTAAATATATCAAGCACAGTTGTTATAAATAAATGATATGAACTTTCTTAATATGTCATTTCGTGATACAGCAGTAAAGATCCGTATACATTGACGCATATATTTATATAATTGAATTTTAATACATTTTATACACCCAAATGGTTTATTCTTCAAAAGCTTTAGAAATATCTTTTTCTCTGTTTACAGCGTTAGCTTTTTGAGAGTGCCGTTGTTCTGGTATATAAAGATTAGTCACAGTAAAAAAAGAAAATAGGGGTATTATTCTATACCTCTCGCTTGCTTTAATAACTCCTTTTCGACTTGTCTTTGCTCAGCAGTCTTGGAAGATTTGACACCTAATGCACCATGTACTAATCGTCTTGCAACCATATCTGTTGTTACTGGGCGACGAGGGACAGGACCGGAAGCTAAGTAATATCGTAGAATATTAGCAAAAAGTGAATTGCGTTAACGTAAAAAAAAAAAAGATGTCTTACGCTTTTTATCTATATGTCCTTTGTAAGGTCTGATTTTAATGAAGGGGCTATTTAAATTATCTATATAGGCTTTTTTAGCAGTTGCAGGATGTTCAAAAACAATTAATGCACGAGTATCGTCCATCCATTTGATAGTATAACCTCCTCTTATAGACTCATATTCCTTAAATATATCCTGTAAATGATGAGTCTTGAAAGCATTTGGAAAATCGTAACAATCGAGTACAGTTGTTAAGTCATCATCTAAAAAGAATAATTACGTTATAAAAATGCCAAATAATAGACGGTGAAAAAGTTTGTTTTTTTTTACCTTCAGGCAAAATTGTGTTTACTTTCTTGGGAGGTTCTGGTGTAGCTTTTTTAACGACAACATCAATAGTCTCTTCCCATTCTTCTTCCCAGTCGTCTGGTTCTTCTTGCTTATTCGGTCCCGTCGCTAATTTTTCGACTTTTTTTATTAAATCAAAAACTGGGTTATCCTACAAAAAAAAAAAAAGACTTTTATCTTTAAAAAAAGAGAGTAAGCTTCTTGTTATAGTATTATCATTTACTGTCTTTGGAGTTTTTGGTTCTGTCGAGTTGACTATCACAAGGTCTTCAGTTAATGGAGCTCTAAATTGTCCTCGACCTCTTCTTTTTAATTCTGGTTCTTCCTTGGGTGATGGACGTGGTGACGGCGTAGATACAATAGGTACCTCTACGGGTGCTTTATTACGACGGTGAACTGGTATGTAAGGTTGGAAAACGGGTCTTTTTGGCTTAGTCGTGCTTTCCATATGAGTGAGATAATAAAAAATGATCCATGGCGATATAAAAAAAACGAAAAAAAAAAAGATACATGCCAAAATGGTACTGTCTTTTTTTGGGGGTGCATGTACTTCGATTAAATTATAAAAAAATGCATAATTGTTTATTTATTTACTCCAAAGGTGCTGCACCTTCACCTTCAACATGTATAATACTGTTTGTACTATATATAAAAAATGATAATTAATAACTGTACAATTTGTAGTAAAACTCTGTATTTTCATTACCCATTTTGCTTCGAAATCTTGAAATACTTTTCGAACAAGTCAGAACCTCCCAAATAACTCACAAAATTCTCATCATGAGTAATAATGACAAACTGAAAGTTGGGTTGATCACGCTTACTCTCAATAATCCTACACACACAAATATATATATAAAAATCGTTTAGCTCAACAAAAAGTGATATAAATGCTTTGTAATTTACATTCTCAAGTTCTCAGCCAAACTCTTGACATTTTGTATATCAAGGTTAGTTGTAGGTTCATCCAGAGTGAAAAATCCACACTTTACACAAAATGTCTCTGCAAGCGCAAGACGAATAATAATGGATGCTAATACTTTTTGTCCTGCACTACATCTTCCACGCATATCCAGTTCATTTTCATTTTGATACATGACAACCTAAACAATCGAATGTTAGTTTTTTTTTAAAAAAAGAATAAAAAAAAAGAAAAAGAAAGGAAGCACATACTCTATAATTAAACGATCTATTTTTTGCTAGGCTCTCGGTATCTGCACGGATTGCAATATAATCAATGTCTATATAATAGATGGTTATTACAGAAAACGATTAATAATAAACAAATGTATTTACCTCCTCCTTTATACGTCTTAAACCAAAGGTCCTTGATAATCTTATTAAGATCATCCATCTTTAAAGCATGGTATCTCATGACTGATTCAGACAATGTTGCATTAAATTTTTTGACATCAGAAATAGCAAGTTCTAATGTTTTGGTCTCGACAAACAATTTTGCATAATCGCTATCGACATTACTATAATGCGTTCGAAGCTCATTCTCATATCTTTGAATTTGATCCTTCATTTGAACTAATTCTCCTTTCACGCTTCCACGCTACATAGTTTGTTAGTAACAAGCTAATCAAAGTTTCCTATAAAAAGAAGGTATTTACCTTATCAATTAATACCGATTCTTCCGATTGAATACGTTCAATATCTTGCTTTAATCTACGTATATCCATTTCGCCTTGCTTTTCTTCAAGCGCAGCTAAATCCTCGTCGCATTGCTTAAGTTCAATTTCTGTTTGACGGTATCTGATTTGATCCTGCAAGTCTCTTTCTGTGCCTCGTCTATCCGCTTCATCTTTTTCAATTACGGAAAGGCGGCCATCTAGCTTGGTGATTTGTTCCGCAGCCGTTTTTGTAAATGATTCTAGGTGTTGAATATTTTGTTCCACTTCATCCAATTTACTTGAAACGAAAGAAGCCTTGATTCTAAATATTTAAAATTAGTTTTGATATATATATATATACATATATATGTACACGTATGTATAGAGATATACTTTACCTTGTAATATTATTATTACATTCCTCAATTCGCTCAGCATGACGAGTCATTTCACGCTCTTCTTTATTATTTGTCTCTTCAGTAGCTTTCCAAGATTGCAATTCTAGTTCATAGGCTCTTGTTGCATCTGTTACTTTTTGATTCAAGGGTGCCACATCCATTTCAATCGTCTTGCATTCATCTGTATGCTCTACCAATTGCTCATTCAACTCCTCCAATTGGAGATTTAAACCGACCTTAAAATCAAGTTTATGTTCCAGTGTAGACAATTGCTTTTCATGTTGTCGAATGGTAGTATCAATTGAACTAGCTTGACGTCTTGTATTTTCAATATCTGCATAAATACGTTTAATATCACGTCGTACAATCTTACTCTGATCAGAGATCTTTTCTAAATCTTTTTGACAATCTGGAATGGTACGCGTAGATCCAGAAAATTGCAACTCTGATTCAACCATGGAGATTTCGTCAGCGACAACAGTCATTTCTCTACGGATACGAGAGATATTTCCTGTGATTGTAAATAGATTGTCTGCCTTAATCTTGCATCGATCCACATCTCGTTGCTCAGTGGAAGTTACTTCGACTTTCTCAGCGGCTACTTTACGTTCTGTCTCCAATTGGTTCAAGGTCTCTTCAATACCAGAAATATCTTTACGTAATTGTTCAAGTTTAATCCATTCCCCTTGCACACTTTTTAATTTTGAAAGACGTCTCTTTGTGCTGACTAACGACGCTTCAATTTGTGCCTTGAGAGCTGGGAACCTCTTCTTTTTTTCATCGAGTTTATCAGCGAATTCAGTGAGCTCTGTATTGTCATTGAAACCACGGCAACACAAAGGACAACATTTGGCTTCAGCTGTACCTTTCATATACTTACCGTAGATAGAGTCTACTGCACTCAAGTTAGACAGACGATCTGTAAGCTCTTCAATCTTTGTTTCAGTTGCTCTCATTTCATCAGGCAAATTCTTATCGCGACATACTTGTTGACACATGGCTTCATACCTACTAGCTTCTCTTTGTCGACCCGCTAAGTTTTGACGTACCATGTTTAATTTACCATCAATGCCAGAGAGTTCTCGTTGAGCTTTGTTTCTCTGTTCAATCAATTCTCGTAACTGGTTTTGTTTATCACTATTATAATAAAAAAAAGGAAGAGTTGAGTTTCTAAACCTGTATAATGCATGCATATATGTATCTTACGTTTTGTACTCGTAGATTACTCGTTCAATACGTTCAACTTCAGGTTTTTCTCCAATTAGTTTTTCAACATCATCAATACAACCATGGTATAATCTGTACATGGCAGACTCTTTTGACTCCTTATCTGTACGCTTCAACGATAATTTAGCGCGAATATCACCTGCTTTACTAAGAGTAGAAAGTTCTTCGTTCAAAGCACATACTTTTTCATCAAGTTCTTTTAATTCCTGTTCCTTCTTTATAAGTTCAGGGTTATTAGAACGATCTGAATTGACATTGATTTGATCCAATTTTCTCTTGTGTTCTTCAATTTTATGTTGCAAATCGTCAATTTCGTTATGAGAGACCTGGTAGGTTTCCACCTTCCTTTCAAGTCCACTAATTTGTGCCTTTTCTTGTTCAATACGACTGACCAAGTGCTTTTTATTTTCTTGAATTGACATCAATCTACTTTTTAAAACCTGTAATTCGTCTGAAAGTGCGTTTTGTCTAGACACGGCTTCTTGTTTTAATTGTTCTGCTCTTAATGTCTTTGTCTTGATACCCTTTCTTAGTACAGCTGCGGATCTTTCCCCTTCTTGTGTAGGTAATTTATAATTGTATTGATCATTGATAGATTGGATAAGTTCTGCTCTAGCATTAATTTGACGTTCATGTTCTTCACGTGCAGCCTCTAAACGACCCATAATTGAATGCTTTTGAACTAAATCATCGCGTGCCTTTTTCAACTTGCGTTCTAATTGACTCTTTTCATTTACAAGTACACTCTTTTCGCGTTGAGAACTATTATCTCTTGCCTGGTACGCTTGTAACATACATTTCAACTCTTCTGTGGATTCAGGACGAGGAGTGATGTGATCTTGTAACGAGTTCAAAGTACTTTGATAAAAATCTCTCTTATTAACGATTTGTTGAATTTGATCACCTGTTAAATTAATATCTTTAAATGTATCATTGAGTTTAGTATACTCTTGTTGCACACGTTCAATATTTTCTTCCAAGGATTGTAAAGTTTCTGATTTGGCTGCTGCTTGTTGAGATACTTGAATGACATTGGTACGGATACGCTTAGCCTTTTCTGTATCTGACTTTAATCCTTCTAATCGAATATTGTTGTTACTGATGATGATATTCCTCTGCTTGATGAGATTTTTGATACTTTCTGAAATCACTTGGTATTGTTTTGCGGAGAAAATATCGTCAAATTTCTTTTTTAGTGCACTGGGTTCAGCAAATGGCCAATTACTTTCTTCTTGATGACAGAAAACAACATTTTCCAAAATAGCTTTAGGAACACCAAGATGAAGAGGTAATTCTGCATCCATATCTGCGCAACGACTACTGATACTATAAGTCTAAAAATAAAAATAAAAATTGATAAATACGTGTTTTTCGTTTATCTCTATTTTATATATATTTGCCTGTTGCGTTATAGGATCAACTCTTAATAAAGAACTATCAATGGCTCTTTGTGATAGTGCGTTCTTTCTTAAGGTAACTCCCAAAGACCTGGTGCAAACCATGACTTGACCTTGCACGTTAACAAACTTCAATTTGATTTGTGCCTTGACTTCAGTTTTCCCTGACAACTTTTTTTTTTTTTTACTGCGTTAGTACTACGAAAAATAAAAGCAAGGTATAGTATTTACTCTAGGATCGTTGACAAAAGCACCATTTCGACCGTTGGGAGGCAATTCGCCTGTACAAGCATACTTTAATGCCTCAATAATAGTCTGATCACAATACACAAAAAAAAGGCGTTAACTCTACTGTCAAGAAAAAGAAAAAAAACATACAGTTTTACCACACCCGTTCTCTCCAACAATGAGAGTCAATGGTGAATAGAATTTAATATAGTTTACTTCTTCTGGACTAAAAGAACGAATGCCAATAATGGCCATTCCCTCAATACTTGACATGTTTTTTTTAAAAAAAATGAAGAAGGAGAAAAAGAGATCAATTTTTTTTTTTTTTTTCGTAGTTGGCATAAGCTTTTTTATTTATTTATTGTAACGATTTCGATTATTATTGTTATAATAATGGGGCTGTTGTTGTTCTTGGTGACTCTGTTCTTGCTGTTGTTGACGAGTAGCTAAAGCCTGTTGGCGATCGGGTTGTTGAACTTGAGCATCGTCTAAAGCATTAGGAGCAACATACAGACTCTTGTCAATCACGGGAGGAATGGGTTGAATCTCTGTACCTAATTCGCGTTCAATTTTGTAAAGATTGTATCTATCTTCATAAGTGATCAAGTTGATAGCTAAACCCAAGTGGCCGAACCTTCCAGAACGACCAATACGATGCAAATAAGTCTCTGCATTTTTAGGGAAATCAAAGTTGATAACAACATTAACAGCTTGAATATCAATACCACGAGTTAATAAATCAGAACAGACCAAATTACGACAAACACCGTTACGGAAATCATGAAAGACTCTGTTACGGTGACTTTGTAACATTTTAGCGTGAGAATAGAAACAAGAATAACCTAATTCAGTGATTTTCTTGGCCAAGAGCTCTACACGGTTTGTTGAATTACAAAAGATGATAGACTGATTGATTTGAAGCTGTTGGCATACAAAAAAAAAAAAAAAAAAAAAAAAAAAAAAAAAGGAGTTAATATCCAGTTTTTAAATAACAATCAATATGTAAAGATATTTGACTTTTTTTTTTACCTTGGAGAACAAGGTGTTTAAGCAATGTACTTTTTGCTTTTCTTCTACATAAGCATAGTACTGTGTTACACCACGTAATGTCAATTCGTCCATTAAATTAATTTCATAAGGCTTGACCAGGAATTTATCCTTAAAGGTCTTTACGATTAAAGGAAAAGTAGCACTGAATAACATAATTTGTCTATCCTTTGGAAAGAAACTTATCAACTGTTCAATAATTGGAGTAAATTCGGGAGACAAGAGTTTATCTGCTTCATCCATAACAAATGTTGTTGCTTCACTGAAATCCGCTAAACCCTTTGATGCTAAATCCAATATACGACCTGGTGTACCGACAATTAAATGTACAGGTTCGCTAAGACGCATAATATCGTCCTTTAACGTTGTTCCACCTGTAGTCACCATAATTTGTAAACCAAGATGCTTACCTAGATTCTTACATACTTGTGAAGTTTGAAGAGCTAATTCACGTGTGGGTACCAGTAAAAGTGCTTGAACCTTTGCCTTCTTGTTATTGATCTTTTCCAGTGTAGGAATAACAAATGCGGCTGTTTTACCTGTACCGTTTTTTGCTCTTGCTAAAATATCACGACCGGTTAATGCAATAGGAATAGCCTCTTCTTGAATAGGCGAAGGTCTTTCGAAACCAGCTTCAAATATACCCATTAATAACTCTCGCTTTAAAAAGTAATCTTCAAACTCATTTCCTTTTGTTAAAGTGACATCCTAGTAAATTGAGTAAGTAAAAAAAAAAGTATTGTTATATAGTATTCACGTATTACCTCTGTTTGTGGTCTAGCATCTTTTGGTGGGAGCGCAAGGTTCTTTTTCCAGTTATCATTTTCGTGACTAATAAGATTACTTTATAGTTAAATTACTGCAACAGAAAAAAGAAAAAGAATAATAGTATACCTCATTTGACTTGTTGACATTATTCTTATATATATATATTACAGTTGTTGTCCTTTTCTTTTTCTTGTATAAAACCTTTTTTTTTTTACAGTAGGGGTTTTTTTTTATAGTTGTATTTTACCTCTGTAAAAATAAGAGAGAGACTTTGAAACAATGTTGAGAAAGAAAGAGAGAAAAAAAAAAGGAAAAAAAAATAGGAAAAAAGTTTTAGTGTAAAAAAAAACGACGGTGTTTTAAAGCAAAACATTGTTGAACAACAAGTGAACAATAGATTTACAATGAATATAAACATAACCGTAATGTAAATCATTCTCCCAATACTTTGGTTGTCTATAAGTACCGCGTATAATATGTTGCTCCAACTTGTCCCAGTCTGTTTCTTTCATTGCATAGTATTTGACTCGTTTTGATTGGTTAGCATTTAATCGCCTTAATTGACGTCTGTTACTACGTCCTTGACATAAATGATACCACCTACTTGTGTTTTCTTTTCTTTTTACTACAAGAAAAGCTGCATCAATACTACTCTTTTCTATATACTGATTTAATCCAAGATATATGCCTTCTATCACTAGTGCTTGTAGCGACTGTATTGGTAAATAAATATCTATTCTTTGATCTAATTCGTCTCTATCCTTGACACACTTGATTAGTTCCAATACTTTTAAATTAGGACTCCAAGTTGACAATACATTGATTGACTTTGTTGTAAAATGCACGTGTTTTAATACAATACATTCAATATCAGATCCTTCTTTTATTATTGCCTTTTCATTCTTTATGGTCAAACGAGCCCTAGTTAATTTTAATGTCTTGAGTTGTTGACAGCAGTTTAAAATAGTATCAATATCACACCCATAACTCCAAGTGTACGCGTTCTCACCACAGTTCAATTCCAGTTCCTTCAGCTGCTCAAAATTCGAAAGGGGTTTCATTACTTGGTTTACGTCATGCAAGTTTCTCCACAGTTGTAATCGTAAAGTATCCATCTTCTTCATATCACAGCATTGTAAAATTGATTTAAATAACAATTCCAAGTTGATAAATGAACTCCTTATCGTACCATCCACAGATACAGGTAATCCTTGTATATGCTGGTAAAAGCATATGTACGTATCTCTACTAACAGAATCTAGTGGTACAATGCGAACTCTTTTCAGTGACCGACATTGGCTGGCAATTAGAATTAGACCATTTTTGACTCCTTCAAATTGACGTGGTGTAGAATTGACAGGGTACCAGCTTTGATTTAACTCTAGAGTATGTAACTCAGGGTATAGTTGTGCGATCACTTCTAACCATGAGTCATGCGTGAATGTATCTTGTACGATTAATGTACGAATAGAAGGAAACTGATGCTGAAGTGGAAAGTCTTCATTAGATTGTATAGAAATTACGAAATCCAGTAGCTTTAACTCTTGTAGCATAGGTAAACTATTATGTAGTTTCAAAATATCTTTTAGTGTAAACCTACTCTGTTCATAACTAGCAATAGTGTTAGCCGTTGACTTGTCTCTGCCATACAAGCAAAGACTCTGCAAATGAGGCGTCGATGCAAGTAACACGGGTAATGATTTAAGCATGCGATGCATTGTATCAGCGCACAGTAGTGTCAGGTCTGTCAATGAACTACCATGCGTGTAAATCAAGTCTAGACTATAGCAGTTTAAAGCAGGTAGTTTTGTGATCCTTTCGTATTTCATTTTACTGTGCGCTAGATACTTCCAGAGCTTTGGGTTAAAGCTCAAGGACTCTAATAAAGGACAATGAGCTGCTAACTGCTCGAATTCTTGTTTTGTGAAACCAATATGACACTCAAAATCCACATGTTTAACAAGCTTAGCGAGATTGACATTCAAGTGCATGATGGTAGTATGAAATTGCTTCCATTGCTTTCTACTTGTAATGTGTACATGAGAGTATAGGCAAGGTTGAAAAGTCGCAAGCCAGTTGTGAGATACTTTGATATATTCATAATAGTTCTCGGCATAACTACCAATTATATTTAAAATTTCATACGGTAAAAACATACTTAGAGCAGAAAGTGAAGAAAGATTTGTGTCCTTTTTTTAAAAGAAAAATAATTCTACCGTTTTACTGTTTTTAATCTAGTTTATTTTAGTTGATGAACACACCTACAATGATAAATTACAGAAAAATAGTTAATTGAAAACCTAATCGATCTGATCTTGTTACATCGCTTATATATTTTATCCACTCCTTACATGACCTTTTTGTGTTGTTTGCTTAGTTAGTACTTGTCTACTAAGAAAAAGTACCAAGGACTAGTCTAATTATACCACTTAATGTAAGTAGTATTAAGAATATCACCACACTACACACCCAGAGGTTTTTTCGTGCAGTTTTTTGTAAATATCGGGGATGCATTTGTCTTCTTTTTGGGAATGGGGGAAGGAAGATGGGGGCCACTGGTGGTGGTCATTGGGGGGACCCTTTTATTTTGAGGG
>JAIXMO010000072.1:0-118489 GCA_025677825.1 Helicostylum pulchrum
TTTTTTGATGTCGTCAAAATCTCTTTTTACAATTTCTCTCTTGAGTTAATATGGAGGATTCTATTGAAAAATCTACCTCTGTAAGTGTTTTTAACAAGTTTAAATATAGTATTCCACTCATTTATTTTCACAGATGAATACATTATCAACTAGCAATAATGATAATAAAAAAGTTATGGTCGTAAAGTCTTCAATTATTGGAATAAAATGGAAACCTCAATATCTTTCAAATTTGAAGAAGCTCGTTCATGGTGTTCATGTTATTGTCACTCATACATATTCATTTATAAGATATATTTATTCAAGAGCCTAATCTTAATTTGGAAGAATATGCAGTTCAAAGTTTTTATAAAGAAGTATTCTTATCACTTTTGGATGTACAAATCTCAAATGTTTAAAACCACAAACAATTACTGAAGATGTTCAAGAATTTAACAACTATAGATTATGGAATAGGGACCTTGCTGCCGTTCTTAATTTTAGAAATATTTTTTTTAGCTTACGAGCCACATCGCAAAAACCAACAAGTTTTTCCAGAAGCCAAATCGTTAAAGATTGGAAAAAAACCCCGTCTTCAATAATTTTCCTCCAAAGTTATCGCTTTGGATAATCAAGATACAGGTAAAACCTTAAAATGTCTTTAAGAGTCGCATTATTAATTAACTTCATTTTATTAATATTTAAACTTTGCTCCATTAACTTTCCATTAATTTTTAAACTTCGTTCCATTAACTTTCAACTTTTATCCCATTAATTTACACATTTATTCCCAAAAATAGTGGGAAACCCTGTAGGAACCACTAATTATTATTTATAATTTTATAAAAAATTGGTTCATTCAAAAAGTTTAAATTTCGTTTGTTGATGTAAAGTTTTATAAGGATAAAAGGGGTATAAGTGTGGGTGGTGAGAAGTAAAGGAACCAACGTATTATTTTGTCCCAAAATATTAGCTAATCGTGACTGTTAATACTTCAAATGCGTTACGAAAATTACTCGTATGTTGGACTTTTTATCTACAGTCCTTGGTCTTGTTGACCTCTTGAGAGTTAGAGTTGGGGCAGGTCTGGATTCGAGACTGAAGCCCTGTCTAATATAATTTACCAGAATACTCGTAATATTTGCAGCAGCATTAACGTCTCTATCCCAGTAAGTACCACTTGAATCTGGATATGTAAGTAAAGGCCGTCACTTCAGTTCTATCCCGCAATCAAACAAAGCATTTGATTGGAGAAAAACTATACTTTTGGCAGCTCCTTAAAATATCATGATGAACTAAATGATGGAAGAGCCGTTTATTAGTGATAATAATGGCTACGCCATTACGGAATATCATCATTTTTATGCCTTTATTAAATTGAAAGAGGCTGTTAAAACACCGACTTTTTTTTTTTTTTTTTTTTTTTTACTGACCCTGGAATCGAAGCTTTTTTTTTATTACTTTTTAAAAAATAACATGTCGGCACCAATGCGTTTCGAATACCTTATTTCAAGGTAATATATATGTATATATATAGATATATAGAGAGAGACTTATGTATCGAATATAGGTCCGGTGATATTGTTTTTTCTTTAGCAGTCGGTACGATGGCATACTTTTTAAATGAAAGAGACAACCCAAGAGCACAAAACGGAAAGACTTTACTCGAATTAGTTTCTAGAGCCAAAGAAAAGAAGATTAGAGAAAGAGAAGCAAGAAGAGCAGTGTAAATTGGAACCGTATTCTTCTCTCCTATTTTTTTTTTACATGTATAACAAATAAAAGAAATTGGTGATAATCGGCATGATGACAAAATTAATGCCTATTACTATTCCCGCATATTTTTATATAAATAGAAGATAGAAAAAAAGGAGCGAATTAACGTTTCTTTTTTGAAGTGAAGAATTAATCATGTTGATATCAATCGTATCTACTCTTTTATTTACTGCATCTGTTGTATCATCAACGACTTTTTTTGATTTAAGTTCAAATCAATTATCTTACAATGCTGTACCCAAAAGCGTCTTTATTGCTACTTCTATTGGTGGTTCTTCCGTAAGTTACCTTTTTTTTTTTTTTACAAGTTAAAATATTCAACTAATATGTGTTAAAGCATACAAAATGGGTATTAGAAATTGGAAGATTATTAGCCGATCGCGGACACAATGTTACCTATGTTACGCGCGACGATCAACTAGCTTTAGCAGATCCTTTCCCTAAAATCAAAGCAGTTTCAACTGGTCCACCGGTTTACTCTAATGTATTGGGTAAAGTAGAAACTCTAAACTTTTATCAAATTGCCAAAGTAGTTCGAAAATTCTTAAATAATGCTTACACCAACGATATGGAATACTACCAACAATTATTTACTACACAACAAGTACCTGATTTATTTATTTGTGATGCATTTAATGATCCATGTATTGATACTGCAGTCGCATTAAATATACCTTTCGTTATTACATGTACAGGCATTCTTCATCAAGATATGTCGGTACCTTATATCAATAGCTTAGGTACAACACCTCATGCAACCTCTCAAAGTATGACCATATGGGAAAGGTTTCACCACAAGTACATTGACTTAATTAAAACTGTCTATCATTTATACCCGGAAATGATGGAATTGGATCAACTTCGGGTACAATTTGGTATACCAGGTTTAGGCTTGAATAGATTTAAAAAATGGGATAATGCACTCAAATTGATCAATTCTTATTTCGGTTTTCAACCCTCTCAAATATTGAGCCCGTTAACACACATGATTGGTCCCGTCTTGAGTGAACGGCAAAAGGAATTAGATCCAGAAGAAAAACGTTATTTGGATACTCATAAACGGGTTGCTTACGTTGCATTTGGTCAAATTGCTGTACCAAACAAGAGAGAAATTCAGATTTTATTAAGTGCTCTTTTAGATCAAGTCAACAGAAATCAATTGGATGGTATTATTTGGGTTGGTTTAAAGAAACATGTTGCATTGATTCAAAAGAAAGATCTCAGTAACTGGAGACTTTTGGGTAAAGTAGTTCAATCTCCTTTAGACTTTGATCATATCTTTATGCCTACTTGGGCTGCTCAATTTGCCATCTTGTCACACCCTTCTACTGTCCTGTTTGTGAGTCATGGTGGAGCAGAAAGTGCAAACGAAGCTACCTTTAATGGTGTTCCTTTATTGATCAACCCTTACTTTGGAGATCAAAGATTGGTTGGGCGAGCTTTAACCATTGCTGGTGTAGCTAGAGTTTATGATAGAGATACCAGTACATTTGATTTGGTAAAGCATAAATTAGATGAATTACTTTTGGATCCTCAAGGTCATGTAGCACATAATGTATCGCGTATGCAAGTTTTAGCACAAATTGGTACAAAAAGAAAGACATTTGCAGCCGATTTAGTGGGTATGTAAACATATACACATTTACACATATATATATGCTTACTCGGTTTCCTTGATTACTGATTACTTTTTTTATTTTAGAGGAGCATATGTTTGCTTCTCATAAAGGTATTGCTCATCATCGTTTCGAAGTGTCTAGACATATATCTACGCTGAAAGCAATGGATATTGATTTACATGCTACTGTTTTGACGTTTATTGCTTTAACTGGTTTTACGTTTCATAAGATCATCAATGCGTTGTTTTAGGGTTTTGAATGACTGTTTAAATTTTCTGAGACAAAAAGCCAACTTTTTTTAAATAAAAAAATATATTTACCACCAAGTTTTTTTTTTCCCGACGTAAACATATATAATATGCACCAGCAACAGAGAACGCTTGGTAGTAGAAGAGAAGATGAGGATGAATTAAATGCACCTCTTTTAACAGGAAGAAGTATTCCAACAGGTAATACCCCACTTGTTAAACCTACTGCTTCTCGTTCAGTTCCTCATTATAACACGTTTGCTGAGCAACAACAACAACAACAACAACAACAACAACAACAACAACAACAGCAGCAACAAAAGAGAGCAAACAAACCAAAACTTCCTATGCGAACAACAAAAATTTCTCAAAAGTTAAAGTTGTTTCCGGAAGATCAACCATGGTTAGAAGAAGAAGAACCTGAAGCTGATGTGTATACTCAGATTGCTAAAATTCCTCACGGCATGGCTAGACAAGAAGCTGAAATGTTGAATAAAATGGATAGAAGTGAATTATCTAGAATGACAGCATATTGTACCGCTTCGTAAGTTTTTATTTATTTATTCGTATAACGTATACATGTGCTAATTGTTGTTACAGGGCTTATCGTATGGACGCATTGATTAAATATCTTCAGTCTAAGAAAAGGACAAATGGAACAGCTCCAAAAAGATTTGATGAGTGTTTATACACACCTTATGCATTTACTTATCCACTTGCTCCACCTCAGCAACCGTCTGAAACAACACATGCGTCTAGTGTACAAGTATTACCTGAAATTTTCTTGTTTGATTATGGTGTTTGTGTATTTTGGGGTATGACTATAAGAGAAGAACAGAGAATATTAAAATTACTCGAACCATTTGAAGAAGAAAAACTAGGTAGACAACATCATCTTTAATGTATTCTATTTCATAATTTACTGACCCTGTATTATTGTTATAGAACCCGATGATGTTGAAACAGAAGAATTCCATTACTATTATAATGAAGCTTATCAACCTCGGTAATAATAATAACAAGTTGTAACATACATTATACATATTTTCTAACTGTTCATTTATTTATACAGTATTTATAATGATATTATTACATTAAGACACCCTTCAAATTATCTTATCAAACTAACAATTGCACATGCCATCGCACAAAGTGTCAAAATGACGTTATTTGAAAGATTAATCGATGACACTATTAATGAAACCAAATATATTCCTCAAGTAATGGCAGAAAGCGGAAATATCCCCATGTCAAGGTGCTTTTATTTTTTTACATGTCATAGTATTAACTGAACACGAACTTACTTACTTTTTTTTTTTTTTTTTTTTTTTTTTTTTGTGCTTGTAGAACTGCTATTACTAAAAAGATTGGTCAATTATTTATTATGCGTATTAACGTGAATTTGGTTTCAAATATTTTAGATACACCAGAGATCTTTTGGTCAGAACCTACTTTAGAACCACTATATAGTGCCATCAGAGGTTATTTAGAAATATCACAACGTGTACAACTTTTAAATCAAAGAGTAGAAGTTATTAGTGATCTTTTAGAAATGTTGAAAGATCATTTAAATAGTTCTCATGGTAAGTTTATTATGTAATAATTAATACGCGTATATTAATCATATATCAATAGGTGAACATTTGGAATGGATCGTTATTTGGTTAATTGGAATGGAAATTTTGGTTGCAGTTATTACGACTTCTTTAGATGCTTTTAGTTTGTATTATGACAAGGATGGATAATAAATGTTAAATAAAGTTTATTGTCGTAACTTTGCTTCGTTTTCCCAATAAATCTCTTCTTCAGTTCCTATTTTATTTTTTATTTTTATCCAGTCAGCATAATAACTTACACGTAAATACTTTCTTTTTTACCTTTTAATAATCGAAGTTTTAAACAGTCAAATGTTTTGGTATCATGCTCTTTGCCGATTACGTCTTTCGCACTTCCTTGTACTAAATGGTTCTTACCAAAGTACTGGCATATTTTCTTAGAATCCTCTGGAGTCTTTAAACGAATATGTGTAGAAGCCAATCCTTTCTTCTTATTGTGCATAAATGCAATATCGACACCCGAAGTCTGTAGTAAAGTAGATGCAGCTGTTTTGGCACATTGAGGATGAAGTCCATCAACAAACACAACTAACCCTTCTTCAAACATCTTTTTCGCCTTCTTTTCTGGAAAAAATTCACCCTCTGGGTATTTCTCATAGAAATCATCCCATAATTGCTTTATTTCGCGTTTACGTGTTGATAGTAAATTGACATATTCATCCTTGTATTTATTCAAGTACAACCTACACAACTATTTCTTTAGTACATACATATTCAGATTATATATTGTACACCTTACTTTGACATAACACGTAAATTAAGTTCATCTGCTATTTCTAAATCTGAAGTCGCACCATCGTATCGGTTCAGTAACTTTACTGCTTTATCAACGTTTTCGCGATTATCAAATTCAATAAAACAGTAACTTAAAAATGGTGTCTTGTTTTGTTGGTTGGGTGGTATACGAAAAAATGAAACGTGTCCAATAATCGAATTAAATAAAGCAGTAATAGTGTGCTCATTGTCATAGGGTTTTACTAGTCCTTCAACGTAAATGGACCAATCGTCTAGCTCTTCCTTTTTATTTGCAATGTAAGGCTTGATTCTTGCAATCTTGTTTTGATCTGAATCAAGTTTTAAGCGGGATAAAGAGTGTCCAAGCGCATTAGTTTTGATCTCGTCTGGTGTTGCGTTTAGTGATTTAAACTTTGATAACTTGGAAAGGGATTCAAACGATACCACTATTTTTTATTTTTTTGGTTAGTTATACCATTATTATGCGCTTTGAATTTAACTTACTTCCTTCTGGATCGGAAACTACTTTATTTAACATGACTTTATCCCATAGTAAGCAAGCATCACTAAAGTAAGTCTCTAACACATTGGCAATTTTACGATTTCTCTCTTCGTTTGCTTGCATTTTTTTTTTTTTTTTGGGTCGCGAGAAAAAAGAGAGAGCTAAAATTCGGGTTACCAACCACCATTTGCCCTTGTGTTCTGCGCCCAATATATCAAAATTCTCCCTCTGTTGTACAAGTGTGGTTCCACTGCCAATTTGAACCTAAAATTGCTTTTAAATATTATGAGCAACGAAGGTCTTTAACATTTATCCGCGATAAATGTTAAAAGCCAAGAACAAACTAGATACCGTTTACGATATTCCTGCCAAGCATCTTCTGGGGTCGGATAAAATGAAACTGGCAACAATGCAGCATCTCCTTTTTTATGTTTATAAAGAACTACGTGCACTGTTTGCTTTTAAAAAGCACGATACCCTTAGCTTTTTTTTTTTTGCAAAAGGTTTACTCGCTTTATTAAAGTACATAATGTTTTATAGATCTAATATTTTGTAGATCCAGTTCTTCGCATATCTAACAAGACACTTGCCAAGTGCCATTCTGCACACAAAAAAAGGTATATAAGGCACAAAATATAAAAAACTAGTTACGCACACGGTAAAAGGTATATTTCAAGAAGAAAAAGAACCAACAAAGCGCATTACGTAATGGAATGAGAGTAACGAAGCACGTAACTAATAAAATAAAGACTAATGGTAGTAACATACATTACACTTTACACTGTACATATTAAAGTTTACATTTATATGCGCACAGCATTAGTTTTTAGGTCATTCCGAGATAAGATTGCGTGCTTTGTTGATTTGCGGTATACAAAGAAAAAATATAATCCAATCAAACAAGTTACTTGAAAACTTTTTTTTTTTTTTTTTTTTCATGTGGTTTAAACAAGAAAAAATGGTCATGTAAAAAGTGAGAGGTCTTTCAAGTCAAAACCCCAGATATAGCAGCATCTAAAATTCAATCTACGTTTTTAATCTATTATTATTAATACTGTAATAAACTTTCTCTGCTTTTTTATACGCACGTGCGTCAGACCAAAAAAATAAACCAAAAAATTGCATAATTTCGTTGTCATTCTGTTGGTGCAAGCAATCGGTAAACCCAAGATGATCTATTTTTTTTTTTTTTTTTTTTTTTTTTTTGCGGAACCCATCAAATTTGTCAGCTGTAAACTATACTGCAAAAAAAAAATACACGTAGTCTTTATTTATTGATAACACTAAACTATTTTAAATAACTCTTTCAAAAAAGTACTAATTAATAATTCATAGGTATAATCGTACTTAAAAAAGTAGGGGAGAAGGTGAAACAGAGAGTATGTTTATATATAATAATAGTTTGAGAGTGCATATAAATAATAAGAATAGAGAGAGAGAGAGAGAGAGACAAAAGTGTTGCAACTAAATGTAAAAAAAAAAGATCAACACACTAATATGTATAAAAAAAGAAACAATTGTTTCTAGTTTTATCAAAATTGAAAAAAAAGAAGGGCGTATTTCACAGTAAGAGAAAAAAAAGGATAGCTACAAATAAAAGAATAGATACACCGAAAGAAAAAAAAAGATATTTAGCGATTATACGTACATAAAAAAAGTACATAAATGTATAAAACAAGTTTAATTTTCTGCGTTAAATATGTTGTTGGTGCCGTATTTTAACACGGCCTTGTGCTATATAATTGTTATCCATAGTTGGTACAGAAGATCGATGATAATTGACAGGTCCAGAACCATACTGCCGGCGCTCAACATCAGATTGTTGCTGATGATGATGCTGCTGTTGCTGCATTAGCATCTGTTCCAAGGGGCTATCTTTCTTTTCGACTATGAGAGCCTTTAACCATTTTACTTCGCGTTCAAGTTCATGAACTCTATTTTCAAATGCTTTAGCTTTTTCTGTCATTTCGTCAGCAGTCTGTTGAAGAGCTTGCTCGCGCATCTTCTTTTTGACTCTGAAACGAGCACTGGCGGCAGTATTACGACGACGTTTATCTTCTTTTGTTAAAGGAGGAAAGTGTTTTTTTTCATCATCACCTTCATGAGATTCATCGTCTTCGTCTTCACTATCAATCATGAAAAGTTCTTTAGGAGCAGTAGGATTAGGAGGAGAAGGTCTTCGAATAGTCGAACTAATACTATTGTTACGTTTCTTTTTGATAGCAGTAGTAGGTTTCTTATTTTCCAAAATTGATGAATGTTTGTCCATGGGGTCGTACGATGGAAGTTCATTGTAACTACTGGTAGTTAATATTCTCATTGTTTTCATAAATTGATCTTCGTCGTAACCCATGATAGTATCTTCACCATAAAAAGTAATGGGAGGGTTAACTATGCCTTGAATGCCATTAAATACGGTAGGCGAGTTTGCATGATAACCGTTAGGCGGAGTAGGATTAGGTGAATGAAATCCGTTGGGTGGAGAAGGGTTAGGTGAATGATAACCATTTGGCGGTGAGCAGTCAGGCGACTGGTCATAATAACTTTCTATAGCATCTACGAAACAGAAAGAGAGAGAGAAAAAACGTGCGAATAAATAAATACAGAAAATATTAGTAATGAAACAGTAAACGATAAGTAAAACATACCAGGTGTCATGGTAGTATGATAATTATTATCCACAAGTGAGGCTAATTTAACGTTTAAAAGAGAGTGCATATTGGGCTGCTTTGAGTCTCTTCTAAAAGGCTTTTTTTGAGATGTTGTTGCTAGTTCATTTTTATCAAAATCGATGGCTGCGCCTGGAGCTATATCATATGTGAATTGTGCATTTGCAAAGATTGAAAGCTCCTTTTGGAGCTCGGCGTCTGAAAGAACTGATACGGAATCCATCACTTGGTTAAGTGAATCTAAGCTACTATGGGTTGGTAGCCATGAAGTTGCGGAAGAAGCTAATACGAAAATGTTTATTAATCATTTGGCGGCGATGATGATAAACCAGAAAGGAAAAAAGAAAAAGATACATACAAAGTTTATTTATCATATAATGACTTCCAAGTTTTTTTTTTAAGGGTTGACTAACAAGCGAAAAATAAAATAAAAAATAGAGGAAAGAAAGACGAAAAGAAAAGAAAAAGTACGCAAGAGCACGCAAGAAACATTATAGATAAGCAAATGTAGTACAGAAAAAAAAAGAGGGCATGCAGGGCCAATTTAAGTTTCCGAGTAAAGTTGAACCTGATATTAATTATATATGTAAAGCGTGTTACTAAATTCATTTTAAAATACACATTACAATCGATTGTTACATCCAATCATTATAATTTTCGTACTATTGCGTACATAATACGATCGACTGAACCAATCACTCAATTTGACGATATAAAAACAAAAACTATGCCGTGTAAACGAGCCTTATTTTACTTCCTTTTTATTCGTTTAAGGTTATTTATTTTTTGTCATGGCTTTACAAGTATTTCCATGAAGGAGAGTTTTTACTTCATTATTGGTACATCTCTTTCCAAGAAACTTTTCTTAGACTATACTTACGGATATAATATGCATGTATATATAATGTATTCGCAATACATACGGTAGTGTTCTTTAAATCACGCCATCGACCCTGCTGATTTAAATGGAAAGTTTTGTAAGATTCGGTGTTTTAAAGAATCACACTACTTTTTATTTTTATTTTTATTTTTATTGTCAACACTAAATTAGCAGGCACTTTCTTAATGTGATACGCCATAGTCCCAAATCCTTATATCACCATCGTCAGATGTAGAGATGATCTTTGTATCACTAAGTCCGACAGCAGTGACAGGTCCACTATGGCCTTCCAGAGCGTACATACATTTACCGCTGCCTAAATCCCATACACGGACGGTTTTATCATGGGATCCAGATATAATTCGTAGCGTATCAAAAGCAAGACTCCAAACACCTTCTACATGCCCAAACAATGTACGAATACAATTTCCGGTATGCATATCCCATAACTTGATTGTATTATCCAATGAACCAGATATAATAATAGGGTTTTCAGAAAGTTCAGCGGGTACCACTGGAGAAGATACTTTTTCAAGATTAAATCCGTTACTGCGTCTGTTATCGGTGGCACAACCAGGTTGGAACTCAGGCATTCGATTTCCATTACTGGAGGCGGCCATATTGATAGAAGACAGATCGGCATATTCATCCTCCGTATTAATTAATCGATGCGAAAAGCCTTTAGGGCTAGGCACAGCAATTTGAACTTGACCTACGTGACCATTAAACACACGAACACAAGTACGTGTTCGGATATCCCATAAACGAATTGTAGAATCATCACCAGCCGATACTAACATTGTGTCATCTAGACAGAATCGAACAGAATTTACCCATTCCGTATGCCCAGTAAAAGTACAACATTCACCAGCTACAAAATCCCATACACGAATAGTATGATCTGTAGAACCACTTGCTAATAATTTTGAATTGAAGTGTAGACTTAATACACCACCAGTGTGACCTTCCAAAGTACGTATACACTTTCCGGTTTGCCAGTTCCAGATCTTCAGGGTTTGATCCATGGAGGCTGTGACCAATTTAGCTTCATCAAATTGTAAAGCACGGATACAACGTGTGTGGCCAGTTAAAGTACGAATGAGATCACCTGTTTCTAAATTCCATATACGAACAGTTTTGTCATAAGACCCAGTCATCAATATATTACTACCATCACAAAACTGTAAGCACATTACACCATCTGTGTGACCGCTCAAGATACGTAAATTGTACTTGTTATTTCTCCAATTTCGTTCCACTCTTAACCTTTCTGAATAAACATCTTTCCAGGGTCTACGAGCGGCAGGAACCAATGTTGTTGTGGCACAATCTGAAGCTGAATTTCCTTGCGTACTAAAATTGATCTCTGCCAATGCTTCATTATCGTTATTTCTAATTTTTAATCTTTTATTCTCATTGATTGTATTTGTAGAATTTAATGCACTGGAGATTGGTCCGCATGCTGTTCGAAGTGGCTCTTCGCTTGGTTCAATTAAAGGTCGCTTTGGTAAAATAGTACGCTTCTTTTTGTTTAATAAAGGTAAACCCCAACCACATTTTGTACATTTCTTATCAATATGTTGTTCACACATTCGGTGCCAAAGTGCGTCATCGTCTGCCAATGCCTTCCAGTTATGAGAGACTTGAGCTGCATTACAAAGTGACTTTGCATCAAGGTAAAAAAATATCTGTAAAGAGACTTCACAGGGTAAAATAGATAGAAAGTCAATTCGCAATAAAGGTTTAATTGCGTCATGAAGGAAAGATAGTTGAGGCATACAGCAGGTAGATAAAAGACCTCTTAATATTAATGTACGTTGATCGGCTGGTGCTGCTGAAAATAACGACCAAATGTGTGTAATGGCTGCCTTATCTTCTCTAGGTAGCGATTCCATTTGCTAAAATAAGTGGTTAATATCCTCTTCTAGTGTGTGTATGTGTGTGTGTGTGTGTGTGTGTGTGTGTGTGTGAATATATATTTGTTTACTCTTTGTGCATTTTCAATGTCAAGTTCATCAGGTTGTCTTCGTTTGATCAGATCAGGTCGATGCCTATAACATAATTTTCGGGAATGTGCGACCTGATTAGGAACATGACGTGATAAAAAATCTTTAACTGGTAGTTTATCTTTCTGTTCGTTCATTTTATTTACAACAACAAAAAAAGTAGTCGATAAAAAAAAAAGAAAAAAGGTTTATTTATTATCAGAAAAACAAATGTCACGTGACCCAGAATCTATTATGATAAATCGATACAGGTATCAGTGGATAAGGCACTTATTCTAAACTTTTTGATTCCCCTGCAATTGATACCAATAGAGATGCAACATTGATAACCAAGGTATTCTTGTTTTATTTCAGACAACAATGCAGTCATTCCGTCAATTTTAAAGTGTCTCTTTTGATGACTTGTATTAATCATAATGATCCAACCTGGGTTATCGTGACCACCACCTAGTGTTGATATCCACGGAAACTGTATTTCGCCTAATAGAGATAATAAATCCAAATCTGTATGTGGAATATCAATATAAACAGCATATTCACTTGTTCTACTATGGAAATTACGATGTAATGTTAAGTTCTTTAAGTTAGGGCAACTAAATGATAAAGTTGGAAAGAAATCAATTGATATTTGTGAGTTGGAAATAGCAAAATCAGTAATGGTTTCATTAACACTGTTGGTTGTAATATCTAGATCTGAATAATTGACATTGACTGATCGAAGTGTAGTACATTGTTCAATAATGCTATCAAGAAAGTGACTACATCCACGAGTATAAATAGGTGTTCCTTCATAAGTAATAAATATTTCGTTAACAAATGGTGAGAATTGTGAAATATAACTGGCATGAATTAACTGATCATCTGTTTCAAATTGAGGTAGCTGTATATCAATATCTCGCTGCATACAATATTCGTTGATAGACATTGTAGAAAATACGAGAAATGTAATATTATTAGTATGATTGGTATTATGTATATTTAACGTGGTATCATATTCCATATTTTGTGCTTGGGTCTTAAATATACCAGATAGGTATGTACTGGCCACTTGAGGAACCATATTGTAATCGTATCCTCTTAATATTAACTCTGCACTCTTTAACGAATTTATCCATTGAATCAACCCTGTATATTCTTCTTCATCTTTTAGCGAGATATCTAATAAGTTCATACCATACGCCTCTAATGATACCAGCCTATTGAATTTATACATGATGTACCGTAAAAACAAGTATTCAAATTGATCATCTTCAGTTTTTAACTTTAGTAATTTTAATGACGAATAGACTTGTCGAGATAATTGTCGAGCTTCAGAATTACAGCCTTTTAGAGTTAAAACAAGTTGTTCAAGTTGGGTGCACGTACTTAAAATGTACTCTAATTCATCAATACATGTAATAGGACAATTCGTCATATCCAAAACACAAAGACTGGGGAACTGACTTAAATAAAAAACTGGTTCTGCATCAAAATAAAGTGTTGTTAAAGAACTTCTGAACTTGTAAGCACATTCTTTATACAACTCTAAACCGATACGATTACCATCCGGAAACGATTCCAGTTTGTTCCATTTCGCATCTTCAGTTAACGAAAGCAACGCGGTAACAACCACATTATTTAAGTTTTGTGTACAGTCCACTGTAGTTACATTAGGACAATGAGTTGCTAAAGCCTGAAAGTGTTGTGAAGATAAGGTTGAGCCTACACCCAAACTTTGCATGACAGCTGTTTTGGGTGAGTGATTAAAGAAGAGTCTCTTTACAAAAATTCCAGGTGAGGGAATACCAAGTGCCTTGTTTTGATCATTTATACAAGTGAGAAATAGATTGATACCAAATGAGGTCTTAAATTCGACATCTTTATAAAAGTTTCGTTTTGCTGCAAGGTGCCAAGAGTGACAAACGAACTGACAATTGAATAAATCATTGGTAGATACTTGCTCAAATATGTGTTGCAATATTTCTGCTGGTAAAATCTTTTGCTGCATCAAAGAAAAAGTAAATTTGTTACAGTCGTTCCAATTTAAGGATTTAGTGAAAAAAAAAAAAAAAAAAAAAAAAAAAAAAAAAAAAAAAGGAGGAACATAGAGCTTGAAATTCGAACTTAAATTCGTAGATAAATGTTAAAAGCCTGGACCAAACTAGATACCTACCGCATACGATATTCCCGGCCAAGCATCTTCTGGGGTCGGATACAATGAAACTGAAAAATGTTGTAACAAGTTCCTAAATAGAGAAAAAGCTTACGCTAAATCCTTAAATTGGTAGACTGTCGTCTTGAAAAAATTAAAATTAAAGCCGTGATGGTATGTAATTAATATTTATCAAGGTCTAAAACTATTATTAAAAAGGAGAGAGAGAGATAAAAGAGGGGACTTTTACATGGATCTTCTTGTTTCTGATGTTGTAACAGGATGAGCAGCAGTAGATACAGTTCTTTTAGGCACAGGTGGTTTCTTAACGCCTACGACACCACCGCCCATTGATACGCTTTGTATATTATTCGGTGTCGTTTTACGTCGCATAATATTTGAAAATGCACTGTTCGTCTTCTTTTTAGATACCATGGCTGGAGTACCATCTTTATTGTGAACGTGTAACCGTTGAGCATGCCCAACAATACAACTAATCAAATCATTATACGTTTCTGCGTCCATCTTTAACTGTTCACGTTGATCTAATAAATTGTCTAGATAATCTACAGCCTGTCTTTGTAATCTACTTAATTCTATCACCATGGCATTTAATTTTACATCAGGGAATACACGAATTGTTTCTGTGGTAACACAAAATAAATATTTACACAATAAGATTTTTTTTTTATATATATATTTACCTTCTGTTAATTCACAGTAAGCTCTAGCAATATCAATATCCAATTCCATTTCTTGATCTGCTTCTTTTTTAGCTTCTTTTGTAGTTTCATCCATTTTATTAGTCATTACTCTTAATCCTCCTGTAGCCGAAGCGGATCTTAGGTGTGTTTGTGATCCATCGGGTGAAGAAGGTAAAGACGTACTCGATGCGTTTGCAGTACATGGTCCATTTACTGTTTGTCTTTTCTTGGTTGTATTAATATGGCTAGGTGATGCAGGTGAAGAGTGCGATTTCTATTTTATATCTTTTTTTTAATTTCCTTCTCTTTATTCCTAATATGTACAAATAAATAAATACCTCTTCTGAACTAAAAGTGACACCTAATGCATTTAAGTAAGATTTGTTTGTTTCTGATCTTGTCCATTGGAACTGACCAACTGCACCTGTCACTGGATTGTAGAACACTGTATCGCGCGAAAGTTTCGTCCATAAATCACGACTAATGTAATATACACATGTAACCATTGTTAACTACACACCCATTTCATTCTGTTATACTAGCCCTTTACCTGCACGGTGTATTCAAAATATCTTTATCGTAGTAATTTTGTTCTATAGGTGATAATATCATTTTGCTTTCTTCTCCCCACATTGTGTTCAGATAATTTTCAATAAATACAGTTAAATCCTCTGGCTTATTTTCTAGCACATTTACCTATATTTTTTTTTTATCAGCAACTATGCATTATTTACACATATATAAAAAAGTATTTAAATTTACATAAAGTTCAGCTTCTGTTGGTATCACCAACTGTGTTTCTTCTTCTTTTACTGGTTCTTCAAAGTCATCAAAGTCTCCAAAGTCGTCGTCATTAGCTGCGTCCACAAAGTCATTATCGAATTCACCAAACTCATCAAAATCTTGATCATCTTGAGCCGGAGATTCCTCACCAAAGTCTTCGAATTCTTCTTCATCTTGAACTTGCAATTCCTGACTAAATTCTTCAAAGCCATTTTGTGCGTTTAATTCCTGTCCAAAGTCAAGGTTGTTTGAAGACAATGGTTTATCATTAGACGCTTCTACTGAATCGGCTATACGCTCTATTGTTGTTTGCTCTATTTCTGGTTTATCTTGTTCTGTGTCTGTCAAAGTATTAGTGGTGGGATTTAAAGTTAGAGATGTCTCCACAGTTAACGATTTAACATCATCCTTTACGGATTCAATGGCAGATTCGCCCAATTTTAGCTCCAGAGACATGATATAATTTAAAAACAAAACAAAAGGCGAAAATGCAACACCAGGAAAACCTAAAAAGAAAAAAGAAAACTGAGCTTTAATTTTGCTAATTTCATTGATTTGTGGGACTATACACTTCAACCGACAGACTTTCATCCTGGATCAATAAAACGTGGCCTATAAACATCTTCAACCTCTTTGAAAGTTAAATCTTGTAAATGTAGGTCACGATTTGGTATAGAGACCGTACCATCTTGTTTAGGTTCTATACATCTGTAGAAAAGAAAGTCCATACAAAATACATCAGACCTGATAATGTTACCAAATAATATGTCGTTTTCTCCATTTGGCATCAGCTTCTCAATTCTATTATTATTATGGTATGGTAAATTTGTTTGTTTAAATTTGTATATATGTATTGTGTATGAATATATTTATCTTTACCTATAATATCAATAATTTAAAATTGAAAACACGATAAATCATTTGAAGTTGTTTCTCGTATCCGCTAAGTAAAGTGATTCTGAGAAGGAGGACTTAAGGAATTGGCGCTAATAACGACGAATCTCCAAAGAATGGACGGTTTTGATAGAAGAAAAAAACGACGTGGAAGAGGTAGACGACGTATATCATATGCGTAACGACACGAATGCTCTTCTTCGTACTGATGTAAAATGTACTTGATACACTACCTGTAAGCTTTTTCAGAAGCTGCAGATAAACTGAGCAGGGTAACCTTTCGATTAACCAGATTTTTTAATGGTTCGCATACCTGGTCGATACAATTTTTCACCGCGTCCTCGGACAAGTAACCTTGCTGTACAATAATATTGTTGGGTCATTTGGGATTCCCCTTGCAAATCAATTGGTAACAATAATCATAAACAATGTTCTTGATACACTACGAAAAAAAATCGGTGTTTTTAAGTGTTTTAAACACCTAAAAAAAAGGTACTTTTTACCGTGCACAAAGTGACATGGAAACCATCAAAGGCCACCTAAAGTCACTTCAAAATCACTTTCTTCTGCTTACTTTAAAACCACTTTAAATCACTTTAAACCACTCTAATCGCTTTATTTTGTGTTATAATAAACTCTCACTTTTATTATTGCCGTTTATACTGTTAAGCACAGTGAATATACGCAAATGTATAATATCTCCTTTGAAAATGGTTATATTTCGATTGAACTTACCTTTTTTCTAAACAAACATGAGCCTTGGAGTTAACGACTTTCCTAATTAGCAGTTGTGTTGTAAATTTTATTAGTAAAGATCACAGTACGTTTATACGGTTTACTTACTTTAATTTGGGCGTCTATTACATTAAGATGTCATTTTGGTAGTATAGTAGCATTCTCTAATATAATATCGTGATTAGTACCGTAATAGCCACAGTCCGAATCATAAACAAACTTAACAAATCTACCATTAATTTTAAAGGTTTTGAGAAAAACTGACAGTTTGCAATATACAAGCTATTCCAAAAGGATTAATTGACTGATTGGTAACTAGAAATAAAAAGCATAATAGTCAAAAAAAAGCGCAGGTTAATAGTGCATTTACCTTTTTAGCATTAATTGCTAAGCTCAATCCCTGAAAGTAAGTGTTTTTTTTTAAAAAAAAAAGGTTGACAAAATAAGCATGATTTATTAGCAACATGTTGGAAGACAGTGCTGTATAAGAGTAGCTCTCGGGTAAATACTCATTCTTTTTGACTAAGCTTCTGATTTTTTTTTATTAAACAAGAGATTAAAAAGAAAGAAAAAGAAAATTTTAAATAACCTCTTTTTCACTTTCAACACTTTAAACCACTTTTAAGAAATTTATTTTGACACTTTAAAACACTTTAAAACACTTTCTTGTTAGGTCGCTAAAAATAACACCTAAAAGTACCTTTATATCACTTTCTCGGCAGGTGTTTACAAAAAACATCTGAAAAAACACTTTTAAATCACCTCAAACCACTAAAAACACCGATTTTTTTCCGTGGTGATAGTAGCATAATCCATATTCTGTTGAGCTTTAAATGAGCCCCATCATACAGATACAGCATGCCAGATGGTGAATTGTTACTTTGTGTAACTCGTTTTTCGTTAACCATTTGACAGATAGAGTGCCAGAATTGTTGTCTAAATATACAACGAGGTAAACCGTTATTTTCTTTTTGGTTAGAACGATGCGCAATATAATAATTGACAAATAACTGGACCCGGAATACTATTTCCCTGATATCTCGACTGGATGAAATAACAAATGCATTCAGACGAATTATTTCGTACCTGTGTCGAAAGTCGCTACAGATGTGCTGTTACTGGCCTTACCTTTACTTCCACTCTGTATAATATGATCGCATCCCATATTGGGCTTCAAGCCTGGATCATATAAACCCCCTTCACCACAGTGAGCATAATCTTTATGACTGATCAAAATAGAATACTCAGCTTTTATCTGCTCTATTAAATTATATTAAAGATGACGTAGCTAATGATGATGAACGCCCTTATTTAGATGATAAACTTATTCGATGGCATGTCGACTTTATATGCTCAAAATTTTAATCATGTTATAAAAATATGAAGAATAAAAAACTGGGTATACTCTTCCCCCTTATGACTTGTAACCCGCAGTCGCTAAATGGTTTGAATATTGATATTACGATATAATTAAATTGAGCATACTGCTCTCATCATCTATTTATCCTTATCGCTGTAAGTATCTTGATGAGTGTAAATTAAACAAAGGTTATTTTTTTTTTTTTTTTTTTCGTATGCTTGTATTTTAGTGGTGATAGGACTTTTATTTATTTATTTATTTTAAAAAAAGGGAATCTACATGTAAGAAAAAAAAATAGCATATTTAGAGGGCATATATATGAGTTATACTACTACTGACTAATTACTACTGTTTGCTTGCGGATAAATATAATAGCATAGTAGTGTTAACATTTGATTAGATTCTGCAGTACTATATTTAACAAAATGACGCCGCTGACAGCAAAAAAAAAAAAAAAAAAAAAAAAAAAAAAAAAAAAAAAAAGCTTATATTTATTCTCTTGCGAACTGATTCAATCGTGTATTAGGTATGAGACACACATATACATGCAATCTTGGATATATAGAAAAATAGAGTATTTTAAACGTGTGTATCACCGTGTACAAGGCTCGTTACACGAAGCTGCTACATAACCTTTAAATGGTCTGTGTGAAACATTCGTATCATGAACAACTAAATTTTACTCCCCAACTAATAAAAATAGACTGACCGAGAAACTATGCAATGCGAACTTTTTAGTTGGAATATAACATACCTAAATTTTATCTACTGTATGTAATAAATTGATATACACATAAGTATCGATAGAAAGTATATTCACAATAGTTATCTTGGTATTGTATGAATGACTGATATTTCTAACCTTTTTTTTTTTTTTTTTTTTTTTTTTTCTGTTAGATTAACAGTACACGGCCGGCATTTTTATTATAACACTAAATAACAACAAAAACATTTAACTGTGAAATTAGTTCTGACTGTGATGTTTAGCAGAGCCGTCTCGTGATGTAGATCTATTTACCACAATAAATACGCTGGTCGACGATTTTGTTTATGTATAAAATTATAATAGGGGCTATCAACTGTAAAGTAATCTTTCATTTTGTTTGGTTAGGCGAGTAAATATGTATTATCTGCATATTATGCATTTATATATGCTGTCTATAAGAAAGGGTTTTTTTTCTTTTTCTCTCTCTCTTTTACTTTTTTATTCCCTTATTTATTTATACATAATTGGCTAAATAGCAAAAAATAAAATAAAAAAGGATAATAAGGAATACTAAATGTCCAATAATCAACTTGATAGCTTAAAGGAATCGCATCATCCAATTCACGCTTTTTATGCTCCACCACCCACTGGATTTATTTTGAGTGACGATACTGATATTAAAGATTCTAAACCTGTTATTGCCACTACTTTATCGATAAAACCTATCGGTACTAGTGTCCCAAAACCAAAAGCATCCGTGGTATCTATTAATAGTAATCGGTTTGTTACCACAGTATCCGTTATATCTACTGTACCATCTGTCACACCAGTGAATAGAAAACCACCACCTTTTATCAACAATGTAAATGATCCATCTTTCAATAGTAAAACGCCAATGAATCGAGAAAATAAAGATGATTTACCCTGGCTCGCTCCTTTATTGGGCGTTTTAGGTACATTGGGGGTAGTTGCTATATGTATAATTTACTTGGTTGGACGCAATAGAAAGAAAAAAGCCAATGCAACTTTTAGTGATGAAACCAATGATCAATACATGGCACGCCACTTTCCACAACAACAACAACATTTACAAGTCATACCAAATAGTTATCAAAGTTGGGCTAGCCTTAGTACAATCAATACATCTGCAGAAAATAACCAAGAGAAAAAGAATATTATTATCCACCAGCAAGAACATGTCCCTCCTCCTCCTGCCTATACATCTATTAGACAAAAGAGAATGACTGCAGATACTTTAGTGGATGAAAATAATATTTCCATGTTGCTCAAAAATCAATATGCTCCACAACTTGCATTTAGTCCCAGTCTTGTTGCAGGCGAGTTCCAGCAACAGCAGCAATTGGAAGAAAGACCTCCCTTGCCGACTATTTCTCCTTCAAACACATTAATTGATAATGCTGGTGTATTGTCAGGTACAAGTCAACCAAAAGTACAAGTCTATCATTATTCATTCGATCAACGTCCAAAAAAAATTGAAATTTACGAACCTCAAGTAAACTTACATGATGGAGAAAATCCCTTTATCCCTTATTCCTACTCTAACGATGAAGACAAGGAGAATACCGAGACAAAAAAAAAGGAAGACCATCATGATGTTGTGAATGTGAATGTGAAAAATAATTATAATAGTAATAATAATAATGATACAGTATAACTCATTTTACTTACCATCTCTTTCTCTTTCTCTTTCCTTTTTCTTTTTTACTTATATACTGTATTACACTTTTTCTTCTTCTTCGTTATATATAATAATAAACACATATATACTAGCACATGTAATGCAAGGGACTTTTTTTTAGTAGAGTGGAAGAGGGGATGGGGGTTTATATAGAGAATACTAGAATCGTTTTATTGTTACTACTTTTACATCCTTCCTAATTTGCGTCTATACATAATATGTACATACAAATTGTATGTGCTTGTATATGCAGATATCAGACTCAAGACAGGTCGAGAACAATATATTACAAGAAGAGAAAAAATAAAATAACTGGATTTATCCCGTGAATTATATTTTAAATGAAACGAGTACCTGTTTTTTTTTGTTCCTTATATTACAACATAGTAATTAACGTTGCTCCTTATATGATATTAGTCATTATACAGAATTGATCACTTGCCGTATTATGTTTAAATTGTGAGAACTTTTTTTTCTTCTATTGGACAAATAGACTTTCTCTTGTACTTATGTCACGTTTATAACGGAGAAACGTTTTTATGGTGCGCTAGCTTGTTCCTCGTGGTACATTTAACCCGTTTGATGACAAGTAAAATTGTGGCTCTGCTTGTGTCTTTTTATTGTTGTTGTTGTTGTTGTTGTTACAAAGATGTTATAGTTAGCGCAATGGAAGGCTTTAGAAAAATAAATAATACTTGTACTATAAAACAACTAGTATTAAAACTGAGGAATAACTGATTTTTTTCTTCCGTAATAGTGTATATACTGCGATGCTATGTATCACTCGTCAAAGCACTAGATAATGTGCTCTGCTTACTTATATGAGTCAAACTTTATCTGTTGAAATAATCATCCAACTCTCTACTAATCAACTATTACCAATATATCCGGAATTTGCCTTTTATGAAACTAACTCAGCAATCAACTAAAAGTGGTACAAGTTATTCTGTTCCGGCTTTCTACCACATTTGTATCAAGTATTAATACTTTCTTTATAAGACTGTTTTTAGTAACGTTTTTTTTTTTGTTTTTTTTTTCCTTCTTGATATGCTTTTCTTATACAATAATACTTGTATGATACGAGCTTAGGTTTGCTAGAAAATTAAAAGATTCTCAAGTATAATTGACAATTATATAAACACCTCGTGCAACATAAATATCAGATCATCGATTTCATCAATATATAAAAAGTGTATGCATATGTATTGAATATATTAATGTGAGAAAATAGAGTGTCTTTTTAAGAAAAGTGTGGAGAAAAAAGAAAAAACTAGCAAGTGAAAAGATGATCTTTTTTATGTATCATCTGATAATTCTGAGTGTTAATAACCAGTAAAAGTTGTCACTCTTTAATGGCGTGAGTTTTTTTTAAGGTACCTGACTTCAAGCTCAAAAAATTGACAGAAAAAAATATGAAAAAGATGAGGTGAGAATGTATTGTCCAATGAAATCCATTTATTACATAAATACATCTAAACAAAAAAGCAAAATAAAAGTGGCCTGTTGTGTGTATTACCCCAGCTCCCCGAAGCACATGAACCATTTTTTTTTTTTTTTTTACATTTAAAAAACATAGATTTTTTTATTACCTTCTTCTTTCCTTGTATATACATTTTTATATTATTTTCAAACCATTTACTTTATTCTTTAATTATAAAAAAAGAATATGCTCCAAGAATTAACCGATTTAGATTTTGACACATATTTCGATGTCGCTTCAAATCAACAGCAACAAAACCGTGATATATTATATCATGATGACTCACAACAACAACAACAACAACAAAATAACAGTAGTAACTCACTAAGTTCATTATTAAACAGCAACAATAGACAAGCATACCAATATACATCACAGCAACAAAATTTCAATCTCTTTGAGTGGGATTTAAACCCTCCATCACATCAACAATCCTCTCCAATGCAAATATCTCCTCTAAGTTCTCCTCAATCATCCTCCGATGGTTATACATCTCATACATTATCTCCACAAATAATCAATAGTCCACCTTTATACACTGCATATAAAAATCAACACATTAAAGAGGAAGCAAATAAAGCATTAGAAAGTTTCTTTGCTAAACGATCAATATATTCTTCATTGAATCATTTACATAATGTACCTGGTATTAACATACCAACAACCCCAATTAACGAACATCCCCCTATCACAGCAGCAAATTTACCTTCTCCTCCACTTGATAACCCATTATCTGGTGCATTCTCTGCCATTGATCAATGGTGTCAATTAAAGGGTAAGCCAAAAAAAAAAATAGTTATAAAAAAAAATTAACATCAAAAACTTTTTTATAGAGCAAGATGTTGTTATTCATCCACTTGATATCAAATGTGAAGAACATGAAACTAGACATTGGAGAAAAACATCAACTAGACACCAACAATTACAGCAACCTCAATCAAACATTTTAGATCGTCCTGAGCCCGGAAAGCAATTAAAAAAAGTAGCCCATAACGCTATTGAAAGACGTTACCGTAACAACATTAATGATCGTATTCGCGAATTAAAGAACGTTGTGCCAGCCCTTTACAAGGCTCGTATTAGAGAAAAGGGAGAAGCTGATGATGATTCCAGTGCTGGTGACTCTGGTGATGAACAAGAAGAAGCAGTAATTGTCGAAGGTGTTGAAGTAGCCAAGAAATTAAATAAGGCCACCATCTTGAGAAAGGCAACTGAATACATTCAATTCTTAAAAAACAGCAATGATACAACTGAACAAGAAAACCAAATCCTTCAACAAATTATTGCTCAAATGCCTGGTGGTAATGATGTCTTGACTCGTTTTCTCTGTCAAAAAAGAGACTTTGAAAAATCTGAGCAAGATAGATTAACTCAAGAACGTCGTGACGCACAAGAACGTGAAAGAACTGAAAGACAACGTATTCTTCGTGAAAGAGCTGCTCAAAGAGCTGCTTTAGCTCAGTTATTACCAAAGCCTGAAAGAAGACCTTATCGTCGTAGGCAATCTTCTAAAAACAATGCCAAGCCAACAAAGAAAACCTCTGTATCATCTGACGATGGCAACAACAAGATGTTTATGGCCGCTTTTATGTGTATCGCCTTCTTTTCTGCTTCTCCCACCACAACTACCCTTGGGAACAATTTACCCCATTCATTTGGTTCTCATGATAATCAAACAACTAATACACGCTCATTCAATCATCCAATTTCTGCCCCTTCCATTGACTTATGGTACGTTAAATATTTAACTTTACATATAACTTAATTTTTACTAATTTTATTTTATTTATCTTTAGGCATATTTTTCGTTATACCCTTTATACAGTCGGCATCTTATATATTTGTTTCATCCCACTCCTCCTTCGTTGGCTTCGTCCTCGCGCTGTCAATAGACCCAACAAATGTGTTGATCATCACCACTATGCTAATGAAGTTCCTACAGCTTGGAGTCGCCTCTACACCAATCTTATTTCTATCGTTAACAAATCTACTAGTACAGTTAAATCAAACAACAATACTAGCTCTATCTCCATCTTATCTACCATCTATGATATTATCCGTTACACTCTTTCTCTTTTCATTCCTAGCTTCTTATTGGCTTTCTTTCACAAGAATGCTAAACCTGTTGGCTGCCCCGAAGAACTTTCTTATATCGGCGCATGGATCCGTCTTAATGAAGTAGAATGTTTAGGAGGTAAAAATAAAAAAAAATCATAAAATAATAAAAAAACATCTTTTTTTTTCTGCCTACTTTTTCATTTTTAACATATTGAATTTGTTGTAACTAAAAATATTATTATTATCATTGGTACACTTTAGGTAATCCTGATATTACTCGTCTTGGTATGTTACACTCTTGTGTTGGCATGTTGGCTCAATTAAAAAAGATGAAACGTGATGAAAAGCATATTATGTACTGCGAAGAAAACACCATGGCTCGAGTTTATGCAACTACTGCTATTCAACTTGAGCTTTGTTTACCCGCTTCTCTGTCATCTGTTATTGTTCCTTATTGTTGGAAACGCGTTATTAATGCCATGGACAAATCTACTGAAGAAAAGAAACACGACCAACAATTAATGTCTAATCAATGGCTCAGTTCTAATTGTCATAACCAGGTGTTACAGATTCTTTCTATTCGAAACGGATTTACAAACAACGACGACGGAAGTTGTTGTCGAAATGTTTTTTACTCATTTGTGCTTCCTTATGTTACATCTCCGTTGGATTTGGTACTTTATTGGCATCAATTAAGCAACTTGCAAGACTGTTGGTACTCGTATTTAAATGGTACGAGACCTGTTTTTAGCCAAAAACAATTAAATCATGTGCTCTCTGTTTCTGCTACCACTACAGCTCCCGGTCATATGTTACAGTGGTGGGTTCGTGTTGGTTTAACTCTTCAATCGCTTAGCAACAATACCGGTACTGAACACGAAGATAATTTAGATGCTCTTGCCGAATATACTCGTACTAAAGTGCCTCAAGTCAACAACCACCCTTCTTCTAACCTGTTACGTCGTCATCAAACCATGATATATCACATGTTAGAAGCCGCTACCGCTTTGCAAACCAACGTTAACTCGGACCAAGTTCCATATTATCTTAAAAAAGCCGCTAAAGATAGAGCCGCTTCAATTGAATGTATCCAACAAATTGCATCATCTACTCAAAACTACGAAGCCAGTGTGCTTGTGATTTCAACCCTCGCCGTTCATTTGCGTACATTAAAAGCACTTATTATTCATCAACAAAAGACTTCTTCTCCCGCAAAAAGATTATCTGCTGGCGGTCCAAAAATTTTACTTGCCCATCATGCCTCGGTCTATATTGCTGAATTAAGAGATCAAGTCATGCAAGATATGAAATCTTCCTATACAAAGACATTATCTGCTAAATGCCGAAACCATATTCAATCTTATATCTATCAAGCAGATGATACTCTCAGTCTTTAAAAATACTATTATTACCCTCATTTTTTTTTTATAATAACATATATACCTAACCCCCATTACATTTATTATCCCTCATACTATTTTTTTATCAAGTATCTGTTTTGTAACATATTCTTTTACCCCTTATAATACGTTTCCTTCCTTTTTTTTTTAACTATATATAGTTATTACACACAATCTCATTCTTGACAAAAAAAAATATCTAAAAAAGTAAAGCTTTTAAATCATACGATTTTTTTTTTTCAAGCTACTTCTTTTTTTGGGCACTTCGATTAGATTTATTCCCCCGCACACTATTTTCCTATACGAACAATAAAAAGTTTTTTTCAAAAATAGATAAATAAAAAAGTAATGTTACATTTAACTTTTTTTAGAACCCTGCGATGGTAAATCGAGGTACTTTTAAGCGAATTTTAATGTGAGGTTTTTTTTAGGGTAAATACGGGTCTTATTTGTAGGAAGGAATAAATCCAAATACTAGATAAATTGAAAGTCACAAGATTAGAAATTTGATTGGGTCTTGACGTTACCTAATTATTCCTTAGTTGCATTGCAACTGGCTGTTCTTCTCTTCTTCACAGAAGGAAGATGCGATTGTTTTGAATTTCTCAGTATCAAATTGACTGATTTTGGTAGGAGAAAAACAAAGAATTGGAGCACCAAGTATAACGGAGGAAAGCCCCGATAAACCTATGGCCAAAGATGACAGGGCATCTCGGGACTTTGTAGCCCTTCCGTTTCACAGAGACGCATCCGGGGTTGATACACATCAAACTGCCTTTAGTATATCTTCTTGTTATCTTGCCATCTTTTTTTTCAATAAGTAATAGGTGCTCCAAATGTTGGAAACAATAGACACAAGTCTGCGATTTCATGTGTTCGTTGGTGATACAGACATTCCCTCTATTTCCACGCATTATTTCCAGCCACTTTCCAACTCCTGTTCCTCTGTCTCCAACAAATTGTACAACCTTTTTCCAATCTATTAGACCATCAAAATTAGTTGATTTTCCAAAAAAATATAATTATGCCAAGTTATATTGTATTATGTTACCTCCTCCTGATACTATCTTTCTCCTTTCACTGTCAACCAGTTTATCCAGAAACCTACTTTTTTTAATCTCGTTTGCTCTCAACAAGCTTGCTCTTTTTTTAGAAGAATAAAACTTTTGCAACCGATCAGATTTGCTAGCATGCAAGTTAAAGGCATTTTGATATTGTGACAAGGCGGTGTTGTTTACCGTCACGGGTGACTTTGACAATACATCTTCTACCTTAGACACTTCTTTTCCTTCTTCGGTATGCTTTTTCGCTCTCTCTAGTTTCTTCCTGGCCTTACGGTGGGAGCAACCAACATCAATATCTGCAGAATTAATTACCTGGTTTTGTTGAGGTAAGTCCAGATAATTTATGTGGTCTTGAATATCGATGTCTAGTTCTTCCAAGACTTGGTAACGGTTATATAGTTCCGAATGAAACTTGAATCTATCTAATGTAAACTGTGTCGTAGTCGACATGTTTATAATTCCATTGTTGGTACCGGAAAAGGAAAAAGATTTATCAACCTCTGACAAACGACATTCTTCCGCCTTATACACACCGCGTGTCTCGCCCGTAAGTATACAAACTGATTCTTCTTCTTTGGCAGACCCAGCAGACTTTTCCTCTAGTTTCTTATCAAGCTAGCTTTTATAACGAATGACATTCCTTTTGTAGTAAAGTTCTTCATTCAATGTAGCTTTACTAGATTGACATACTTGAATAGCTTGATACGCCTCTTGTCTTTTTTTCTTGGTATTTTTGAGTCTGGTTATCAGATCATTATTGCTATTGTCATCCTTCAATTTAGCCTTGCCTGTCTTTATATCTACAGTCAGCTGCATCACCAGAACAGACTTATACAAGTTGCATAACTCTTCCTTCAAGTTGTTGTTTTTATTCTGAAGAGTATCAACCGCTTGTTTCAAATCAGGAAGATCCTTTTTATTTTCTTCTATGACTACATTATTATTCAAAATACGAGATATATAACTAGTAGGTTCTTTTTCAGCAGTAGCACCGACTTTTTGACTGGTTTGGAGCCCAATACTTTATAGACTTTCATACCTGGTAATATCTTGATGATTTGAGAAAAGGTAAGCTTGTATGACTCACAATTTTTCTTGATTTGTACCATATCGATACTGAACAAAACACAGTATCCTTATTTGATCGCGCGTATTCGATAGAATCAATCTTTTTTATTAAAATCGGCAATACTAAGAGCATTAGGCTCTGATGTTAACAACTGATATAATGATGGGGTATTGATTTCCAGTGCTTGAAGCTTTATTGGTTGTGGTGTAGGGAAAAGTGAGCGGGTAAATTTTGTATAGCCTGTGTTATGTAATATACCGTTTGCTAGTAAACAGGAAGGTAGCTGATAACCGATTACAAAACGTTTTTTCTTATCAGGTATATACGGCTTCAACGTTTAAATCAACAGGTTTACAGTTGTCACCTCCTTTTCGGTTGCATCCGGGATCTCCTTTTGTACATCTTCTACAGTAGTAGGCTCTTCAGGAGAGAATAAGAGATGCTTAGTCACTGACTTTAGACACTTTATACGTGAGCGAAAATATTCATTGTCAGGCTTATTTACGTCGGAGAGATCCTACAAAGCATGCTTGTTAATTATTTTTTGGTTAAGTGAGTAGAAGCTATATCTTACCAACTAAATACCTGCTTCCTTATCTGTAACTGTACTGGTGGGAGGCTACAAGATATGATTATTAACACAATATATATAATTTAAAAAAAAAAAATTTCATCTTACCGAAATGTTCTTATGCGTCTTGAGACTTCTGAAAAAGTCAATCCTCTGTTCATTTTTGCTGATTTGACTTTTGTATCTTTCCTGCTTTTCTTTTTCATTTTCATTTTCCATCTGCAACTTCTGCTACCACTTTCTTTTTTTTTTTTTTGTACTCTCTACTGATCAAACTTCTACGGCGATCAGAGCTGACCGCTGATGTATCAATCTTAGTCTCGTTCTTTTTTTCCCCAGAAATATATGAATTGCAGCTATTAGTTCTATTTCCAGCCAGGTGCAGTTTTAGCAATACGTTAAGCAAGAGATCAAAGAGCTTTGAAAAGGTCTTGGTGTCGCTCCACGTATTCTTGACATTCGTGACGATTTGATTCAGAATACTGGCTTTTTCTTCTTGTCTCAGTACTGTACTGTAAGAATGTTTTGTAATTCCACTCAAAGCTAATTGGTCAAACAAGAAAAATTTCCAAAGGATGCCTTTCCAGGTTTTTTTGTTGGGCACCTGAGCCAAATAAATGAGAGTTGATCAGAGACAAGTGTTGATCAGTGAACAAAACTTCTAGCTCTCTTTGATACTCGCCCGGAATATTATGGGGGAGTGGTAATGATGAGAATACAGGTTTTATATCATTCTTTCGGATAATTCATCAGGAAGCAATTGCAATACATTGTACCCGCGAGATGTTTCAAGACTTAAATCACCATTGTTATCAACAAAAGTCAAGGTCATCAAGACTATAGCCATATAATTTACCATGAATAAAAAGTGGGCGTGATGATCACTTGCATTCTTAAGAGATGCTTCCAATTTAGTTTTGACTACGTTCTCTATTTCCTCAGGAAAATCTTTTCGCAAACCTTTCTTTGTTGAAATAAAAATTGTCCTGTACTGTTCTTCAACATGAGCAGTACCTGGGCCTGGTTGAACTGAAGAGGAAGGGGGTTCTTCTTTCCTGAATGAAATATTTCTTTCTTTGAGCTCTCTGGCAATCGAGTCGAAGTACTCATTGACATAATCTTTCCACAAATTTATAGGTAGTTTTGTAGCATTGTTTTCTACAAAATTTCTCATTACGGGAAGCCCCAAACCAGCAAAAATCGCAGCGTTTGACATTATTCCGTTTGGAAGCCTTGCTTTACTTGATAAGTCTTCCTTCGCTTTCAATAAATCAGCTTTAAGATTCTTGCTGTTTTTATCTTACTTAAGATCGCAGTAGTTAGATATAAAATTTCGCATTGAATTGTCAAAGCACGTAAGATAAGCAGGATCATTGTTATGCTGATGTTTGGTTCTTTTTGCAAAGTCTTATTGTGATGATTCTCCAGCACTGAGCCTTCGCTTATTTGATAGTATCGGTACTAGTGTCTGCTTATCTTCAGCAAACATACTCGTTTGCCTTTTCTTCTTTGAATTACGCATTCTACACTTATAGAGTTAAGTTTATTGAGCGTACAAATGTACATCTCTGTATAAAATCTTACCTTTACCAAAAACTATAAGTGGTCAAGTGAATGTATAAAATAAGAGGAAATAGATAATTTTTAAAAAATAATATTGATGAAAAATATATTTAACATACAGCACTAAAGCAAAGCTGATCGATTATTATATATATAAACTTTTTTTTTTTAAAAATGACCGAGCAATTGACGATATATTAAAAACTGACTTGTATCAATCTTTAACAGGAGGAGTCGAAAAATAGTTTCAAAGGCATTGTAAATTGTATATGTATGTTTTTATTACAAGAGGACTTCTAGTTGATATTATGCTTTATGAATAAAGTATATAGAACGTCAACGCAGTGATATTTTTTTGTACGTATATTTATCAAAAAATGATATGTTGACTATGCCCACGGAAATATTTCCTTACTTTTCATCGAAAAAAAAACATTGGTTATGTGCACAATAAAAGGGTCTCTCAATGGTCTAATAGAAAAACCAAAAACGTCTTAGCTATATTACTTAGTTTAAACAAACTGATGTTGTTCCTTTTTTTTTTCCTCTGCGTATGTTACATGATAAAAAACATCTTCCAAATACAGGCACCACTCCGAAATTCACGATTCGTTACTAAAAAAAATTAACTAATTTTTTGCCAAGCCTTTTTACAAGTACGAAACAATTCATGTAAAGCTTAAATGTTTTTATTGTGCATAGTCATACTTTTTTACACACTATATTACGTTCTTAAACTATCATATATATTATAAAGACTTACCTATTATTTTCAAATAAACTCGCACGGAAGGCTAGGATTTCTAAAATTAGTTGCTTATATTTATTAAAAAAAAAAGCCTACGTTTGTCTTGCTGGACGAGCAAGCGAATCTCTCAATGATTGAAGTTGGTTATCTATATCCGCAACAAGGACTTAATCCTGGTTGGTATTTCTACTGGTAACTCTCTGGACACTTTTTTGAGCAAAACACAGTATTCTTCCACGTTTTCGGCATAAGCTGAAATATAACTAGATTTATCGTCAATACCGTTGTTGACGATAGGTGCCTGGGCAATGCTTACTATCTTCCGAACGGAGAAGGGGATCGCCATAATTCTCGAAACAAGGAACATATGCTTGCAAATACCGATGGAATCAGGGCATGAGCAGGAGCGAACATGGTTATTTTCAACCGAGATTTGATAAATGTTATCACGAGTGGCGTTAGGATCGTGATTTTCGTGTTTCCAAAAGTACTTAAAAAAACAGAGCCAATAATTCTCTTTACAATACTTAATTTTGCAGGACAACCAACTTTGATAGAAGGCTTAACCTGTCTTTTTTTTTCTTCTTCAGACGTATTGTATATTTTTTTAGGCTTGCTAGAATGATCACAAGAATAATATGAAACGACTTCTTTGTCTGTATTTTTTTCTGTCTTCGTGCAGACCCAGACAGCATGCTTAGAGCTATTGTTTTCTAACCATTCTTTAAAAACATTTTCATTTTCAAACAATTGAATCTAAGGATGTTCGTTATAAGTGGATACTTCGCGAACGAGTGGCATATGTATTTTTTGTAAATGAAGGTTGGTGTGCCCCAGGTGCCAGGTATTTTGTGACAGGGAAAAAGTATAAGATATAGTGTCATAGTGTATGGAAAGGGGCGGGAAATTAACTCTAATGCGCGGTTATTTTTTCTATGAACTTACTTTGGCCCTACTACCGAAAACTTTGTTTTACCATATACGTTCTCCATACAGAAAGCGAGACAAATGTTTGTATAAATAAATTAAAACTAAACATATCTAATAAGAGTTCTAATTTGTGTTTATAGCCAGTATGAGAAGTTTTTTAGTAGTTCCCTCTCCCCTTTTCTCTTTAAAGAAAAGAAAACAGAGGTAGAGTTTCCCCACTCAAAAAAAAAAAAAAAAAAATCACAACTGATTGGTTTAGAGTGTCAGGGAAAGCCATGATCGCTGTCAGGTGCGAAAGAAAACTGCAGCTGCAGCCTTAGCCAAAAGAAGAGTGAGTAGCACAACAAGCTATTACAATACCCGCCACCAAACTGAATGTCGAGTTTCAAAATATCGTCTTGAGCAATATTAGGCAATGTCGACCAGTCGAATTGCAGAGAAAACAGCAATGTGTATTACAAATGTTGTAGAGATTAGAAGACATGAGGTGAAAGAAGGTTAATTGGCACTGTTAAAAAAAATTAATCGGGTACCACCATGCCACGTTTGAATCTCCGAATAGAGACCTCGTTAATGGTAACATATAGTAGCAAATACAGCCGTATTTTGCGTTCTGCAGATAACCAAGACCTACAAATGTAATCCTAATCATAATCTCTAACGCGTTATTTATTCTATTGTGTTTAAAGTTGGGGCACAATCAATAGCGTTTAAAAAAGTTGGGACAAGTTGCAATAAAAAAGTAATTCACTTTTTACTAACTTTGAAACTCTAATAAATAATGTTATTGCTTGGTGTAAGTACTGATAATAGATAGCCCTGTTAAATAACTACTCATAAAATAAACGGACAAGTATAAAAAGTCGTAGAAAATGTAACCAAACATAAAATAGTTTTTTATTATTATTAAAGAGTCTAAATTTTTATTACTCCACGAAATGTTAACCAGTTACATGAAACCTTTTATAAAACAAACTTGATCTGATTCATCAAAACAGTGATAACCCATTTGTTTTGCCTGATCAAATGTATATAAATTGTCTCTAGTATTCCAATCTAGTATATTATACGAAATAGATTGCGATTCTTTTAAATAAGTATTACGTATTTCGTCTTCATCTTGATGTTCAATGATTGGCTGGACGGTTGTTGTCACGAGAGCGATATTGTGAATGATGATATTTGATAGAGTTTTACTTGTATTTAATAGAGTTGAAATGAAATCCTTATTGACTAATAGTCTTGTAGTTGAGATGTATAGTAACTTTAACAGAGGTAATTTTTCTGCGAATAGCGACCATGTGTAAGTGGGTACATGACAAGGTAATCTTTCGTATTCTTTTGATAAAGGATAGTATCTTCTGAAGGCTAAAGAGAGTGTAGTTAAGTTTGATAGTTGACTGATGGATTGTATGGATTGATTTACATGGAATGGATCTAGTTCATGTAATACGACTGCTAATTTTTCTAGATTTGGAGAATATTGAACGATAAGTTGTAATAGAGAAGAAGATATTGAATCAGTTAATGCTAAATTCGATAAGTTTCTTTTAACAAGTGATTGATATAATAAAGTTGGTATAGCAGTTGAATTAATATTTTGGTAGTGAAATGGATGAATAAATTGATTTGTATCTATTAAATGGGTATTTGATTTTGAAGCTGTAAAAGGTTCAATTAATACTTGTTGAATTAATAAATTCTTTAATGAGACAAGTTGAGTGGCAATTTTTTCTAAAGTAACTTGTTTTATGGTACATTCTATCAAAGTAAGTGAAGTTAAAGGTGGATTAAATTCATAAATGAACTTGAAATCATCGAATGTGTCGCGACAATTATTTAAATACAGTTCATTTAAATTTGGACAGTATTCAATAAAGTAACGTAAACCATACTGTTCGGTTCTTGCCTTTGGATGAAAATCTATCTTTAAAGCACGAAGGTTATTGACTAACTGAGCCATTAATTTGGAATTGTTTAAATCATAGTGTGGTCCATTCGTTAAATCTCTACTAAGTGAACGTACGTATTCGCCTAAATAATGTTCTTGCTGAAATAATGCCTTTTTTGATAATATATCAGTTGCCATTTGAATCATTGCATTTTCACTCTTTTCATCATCTTCACGGGGTAAAATAAATTCTTTATGTCTCCACAAAAAGGGTGCAACTACAATATAAAGATGTTTACAACATAGTGCCATTGATTTTAAATCCACATAATTATGCTCCGGATAACGCCAACCATGAAATTGGTTATTATTCTCTTTATCAATCATACAAGATAAGTGAATAATATATTCAATTATTTCACCTGGTAAACATAATAGTTTCATTCTTATTAGTACTAGTAAGTAAGAAAGAAAAAAAAAAAAAAAAAAAAAAAGAGAAAGAGAAAGAGGAAAAGAAATTCTTTTTTTCGTGAGAATAAGATAGCTGGAAGAGGAGAAGGGTCCTGTAGATCACATGATTTTTGTTTTTGTTTATTTATATAAATAACATGAGTGTACCAGTCTTTGCTTTATAATCCAACCATTCTTGACCAAAGAAACGATGTAATGTATGTTCTTCATACTCAATACGCTCAGAAAAGAATCTTTGAAGCCAGTAAAGAAATAAAAAGAAACAGATTGGATTCATCAATAACACTTGCACGCCGAGAGCCCACCAGTAAAATCCAAAATAAGATGGGTGACGCATAATGCTATAAATACCATGTTTAACAAGTACATGATCACTCTCTTTATAATCTACAATATGGTGAGAGAAATTATGTCTTGCTGAAAACATGGCAACTGTACGACAAGCTTGACCCATAACTAACAATAAAAGGCCTAATATACATGTCAGTTTTGTTGTAAATATTTATACGGTATTAAACATCATTACCAATATAGTTAATCCATCCAAACTTTTTCCAGTTTGGAAAGAAATAATATTCTATTAAAAATTCTACTAGTGCAGCTGAGTGTGCAGCATGATAATGAAGACTGTGATTAATCAAGTAAGCTACAGTAAAAAAATAATGTCATCAGTACCTTAATTTTATACACAAAAAAAATACTTACAGTCAAGTGATAATTTATCACTGTTAAATAATGCCGTCGCAATATATTCCAAAAAATGAAATAACGTTAAACCTGCCAAAAAAATACCAAAATGAGGCATATCTGAATTACCCAATATAGCAAACATAATACCACCACTACATAACATGCCTAGTAAAAATCCATAGACTGAAATATTTTGTGGTGTGTTTCTACCATCGAATATACGAATCTGGTCCTTGTTTTGTTTCTTTATTTTAGGTTTTTGAAGTAATTGAATATTCGGATCAGACTCATCTTCGTCTTGAAGCATGCGACGAATGTTTAACCCTGAACTTGTCATTTGTCAAAAAACAAGATGTAAAAAAAAAAAAAAAAAAAAGTAGTTTATAAAATAAAATAAATAAAAAATCACGTGTTGTACTCTTTTTCTCTTTTATCATTATACTTTTTTTCCATCATGTTTAATCCAACTCGACTTAAAGTACAATTAAAGCTTGCCATTAACAGGCTAAAGATGTTGCAAGCTAAAAAGACTTCACTCAACCAACAAAACCGGAAAGAGATTGGCAACTTGTTAGAAAGAGGAAAAGAAGAAAGTGCTCGCATAAGAGTAGAGCATATTATACGTGACGACTTATTTATTGAAGCTATGGAGAACCTTGAACTTTACTGTGATTTATTATTAGCTCGATTTGGTTTATTAGAAACTTACAAGTAAGTTTTTTTTTTTTTTTTAATTTTTAATTTTATTTAACGAAAAAAAAAAGAATATGTGAGGAAAGTATTGCAGAAGCAGTCAATACAATTATTTGGGCTGCTCCTCGTGTAGGTGAAGCAAAGGAATTAGGTCTTGTTAGAGACCAATTGGCTTCCAAGTTTGGAAAGGAATTTATGATGCAAGCATTAGAAAATGAAGACGAGCGTGTCAATCCAAGAGTAATGAAACGGCATTTTTTTTTTTCGTGTTGTACATTCTGACTGTAATTTTTTTTTTGGACCAATAGATTGTGATGAAACTTCAAGTAAATGCACCTGATCCATTTTTAGTCGAACGTTATTTGGAAGAAATTGCAAGGGCATATGATATACGTTGGAGATCAAATAGATTAGAACAGGAAGAGGAAGAAGAGGAAGAGGGAGAGGAATATACTATCGAAGACGACGATGATGATGACATAGGAGGTGGACAAGCAGAGGTAAAAATATATATACATATATATACATGTAATGGCAATGTTTTTTTACTAAGTGGAATTTAAAAATAGCTATTACCTCCTCTTCAAAACGAAGATGATACTCGGTTCAATTTACCCGAAATTCCTACCAGTTTACCTTTAAAGAAACCTACTACACCTACTGTAGATGATCCTAATGACTTTGATGCTTTAGCAAGGCGTTTAGATGCTTTAAAAAGGAAATAAAATGGACTGCTTTTTTTTCTAAAAAAAAAAATATCATGAGCTTTTTTTTTGTGTGTTTATGTGTGAGTGTGTGTGAGTGAGTTGAATTTATTTTTTCCTATCTTTTTATTCCTTTTTCGTCATTTTATTTTAATGAAATGACAGATAACTCCATGAATAATGTAACGATAAAAGAACAAGAAGGCGTGGTTGAAGTATTACCGGAGGTAGCAGAGACAAAGCAAGCTTCTGCAGCAGTAGTGACAGATGCTACTTTTAAGTCAACATCTGTTTCACTTATAGAAAAACTACTTCAATTTTCTACACCTAGATTAGATGTCAAGATTGTTAATGTTTTATTTCTCGAAGGTAAAAAAAAATAAAATAAAAAAAAACATAATTGTAAAAGTAATGGGTGCACAAGAAAAAGTAGAGTAATCAAGTATTTTTATGTTGTAGGCATGATGGACATTTTTATGACACATGTATCTCGACTTGATACCAGTAAACCAGCTGTTGATTTGGATAGATGTAGCTTCGAAGAAAAAATAAGATACAGTAATCACAAGAGAGATTTGGATGATATAGATGCTTTAAAAAGGTCATATCATGCTATGGAATTTTTATCTGGTACAACAGCCAATCATCTTTGGGTACAGAATGCGAAATTTTATGATATTGTAAACCATTTATTTGAAGTATTTTTACCCAATTCAAACGGTAATTTCAATCACTTTTTCAAGATATTTCAACACTTGATAAGAAGACATCCGTGCGATATGTTGGATGTAGTTATTATGCGAAACAATGCTTCGATTTTATTTAATTATTTATTACCTTATTTAACCGAAAGTTCAATTATGGATGCTATACTGGGATTAATATTCGTAAGAGACATTAATCCGGAAACAAAAGAAGATCGTGAAAAGTGTCATACTAAATTACAAGAATTGGGGTTTTTGGAGTGGATTGTGGATGCAACTAAATTGAAAGAGTTTCCTGAATATGTTGAAGCTGCACAAGAGTTCTTTTTACGTGTTATTGAAGAAGCATCACAAGTAGATAATGGTGATTTATTATTCAAAGGACTAAGAACCGAAAAAGGAGTATACATTATGGAAACACTCGTCAAGGTAACTAATATCTCTATATACTCCTCTTTTAAATATATATATGTATACATATACTTATCTATATATCTGTTATAGCAAGTAATCGATAGTCCTCCTTCGGAAAAAAGAGAGCGTACAATCAATATTATTAAATTACTGGTTAAAAGTGGCATGTTAACAACAAGAGCTTCGTCCATGTCTCAACCAGTGCAAGGTCCTTTGTATTATATTTCATTAAGATCTCAAGATTTACTTGTCAAGCATATTCCTGAATTCTGTTTATTGTTTGCCAAAGACCGACAATCATCCAACACTAGAATGTGAGTTAGTTACTAGAGTTAAAAATATATATATACATAACAACTTTGACTAACAACCATTAAAACAATAGTAAACCTTTAACTACTTCGGATATGGATTTGTTAGATATTATATATCAAACATTATATAATGCAAATGAAAAAACTCAGATGCTGGCATCTACACCTTCTGCTTTTTGGAAAATTTTGGTCAATTCCTTTTTTGAAAAGTCATCTAGTAATATTTATCACACATTATTTTATAGACTGGTTTGCTTAACATTAGCAATCAATTATGAGCCTACGCTCATTGTACTTGTACGTAAGCAAAGTTTAATTACACGATTAATAGAAGCATATCAAGACCGAGAGCGTGTTACTGGTAATATACATGTACTCATTAATTTTCTAAATGTATTATTAACTCTTTTTATCGCTAGAAACAAGAGGCTTCATCTTGTTAATATTGAATCAACTGAGATTAATGGCTGATGCTCGTCACTCTGATTTAATATGTCGTATTATTGCTGGCCACCCTCATTTTCAAGAATTCTTACCTACTCTAAGATCAAATACCCTTGCTCAACTAGAACCAATCTATACTTGGAAATTAGAAGCTTGTCCTAGACCACCTGCTCATCTTGGTCCCACTCCACCTATTCAAGCTGTTCATTTCTCTCCTTATGCTGGTACTTTAACTTTAATGACAAATGCTAACGATCATGATGAAGCTTCTGGTATTGATCTAGGAAGTGACTGTAAGTATTTCGTAGTAACAACAAAGATATATGTGTATTAACACCATTGTTGTCAGTTGCTTATTGTTTAGGATTTAAAGAAGGTCCCAAAGGTACTGAAACACCTTATGAATACTTGTCTCGAAGAAATTCTGATTATTCTTCACAATCAAATACTGATACTGGGTTTCCAATGGACATTATTTGGGGTGAAAGCTTAACTGCTTCTGATGATGAAGCTTTACCAAACAAGAATAATAATAAAAAGAAAAAGAAGAAGAGACACAATTAGCGGCTATTTAAAAATATATACAATAACCCATATTCAACAACGTTTTTTTTTTGTTTTTTTTTCTCTCTCTCATTAAAAATTAAAAAATGTATAGTAGCTCTGATGACGAAGGATACGATTGTCCTCTTTGTATGGAGGAATTAGATATCGCAGACAAAAACTTTAGACCTTGTCCTTGCGGCTACAAAGTAAATAATAAAAAACTTGTACATTTCTTTTCTTGTTATCTTATGTAAACTCGTTCTTTTTTTTCAGATCTGTCGTTTCTGTTGGCATCATATTCGTGAAAATTTGAACGGTCGTTGTCCAGCTTGGTATTGATAACGGTATCTTGTATTTAATTTATTACTAAAAAAAAAGCTATTAGTCGTAGAGAATACTCTGATCAAAATGCTGAATTCGAACCCATTAGCGCGGATGAGTAAATAATTGCTATAACTACTACTACTAAAAAAATAATAAAAATGCTAACAAGCTATTGTTATTATAGAATTCAACGTATTAGAAGAGAAAAGAAAGAAAAGGAACGACAACAAAAAGATATGGAAACTGCAAATAGACGGCATTTAGCTAATATGAGAGTAGTTCAAAAGAACCTCGTTTATATTATTGGTCTTCATCCTAAATTAGCAACAGAGGAAGTAAGTCATGTGTTTTTATATATAAAAAAGAAAACAATGCTCATTCTTTTCAAGACAATTAGATCACCTGATTATTTTGGTCAATTTGGTAAAATTTCAAAGATTGTAATTAACAAACGACAAATTGCACCTACTTCCCTTGCTAATGGGGCTACTTCCATGCAACCAAGTGCAGCAGTCTATGTTACATATCAAAAAAAAGAAGATGCCGGTAAAGCTATTCACGCTGTGGATGGTAGTGTTATGGCAGGTAGAATATTAAGGTAATAAATATTTTACACAAGTAAAAATATACAAATATTAAATCTATTTTAGAGCATCTTATGGTACAACCAAGTATTGTACATACTATCTTCGTAATATGACTTGCCCTAATCCAAGCTGTTTATATTTACATGAACCTGGAGAGGATGCAGATACAATATCTAAAGAAGAATTAGCAACAGGGTAAAAATAGATGTATACATTATAAAAAAATATATATTAGAAATTAACGAGTAAACAGAAAACATCGTATGAGAGATCAAATGGCACATGATGATTCAGAAGAAGAAGATGACGATGAAGAATATTCATATCATCATCATAATCATCATAGTCATAATCATAGTCATAGTCATAGTCATAGTCATAGTCATAGTCATAGTCATAGTCATAGTCATTCACCTTCATTATCGAATTCAGATTTCCCGGCTGCAGCATCATCATCCAATAAAAAATCTATAGAAGATGAGCGTTCTGCATTGCCACCTACTGCATCTTGGGGAAAAACAAGTACACCGGGTACACCAGTAAATAAAAATACCGGATTACCAGAAAGAGCATTAACACCTGATACGTTTGGTCCACCATTGGCTGTAGCTGTTGCTCAGCAGCAGCAACAAAGTCAACAACAACAAAGACCACAATTATCTCCTTCTGCATTAAAACGTAAATTAGAGAAAAAGAAGCGCAAAGAATTACTCCAAAAGCAAAGAAGAGAAGAAGAATCACAAACGACTTCTAATACTGCAACTACGTCTACCACCACTACCACTATCACTACCACTACTACTACTAATAGAGAAGAACAAGAAGAAGATGATGATGATGATGAAATATTAAAATATGATGGATTAGTTAACTTTGTATTAGGTGATGCATTTGAAGAAGTTTGTTCACCAACAAGGACTAGAATACAAGAAGAGAAACCGGTAGGTGTAACTGGATTATATGAAGGCTCTTCAGATGAAGATACACCTACTACTCCACCTACTTTAATCGAATTCAATATGTCTACTTTAAATTTAAGTCAATCGATCTCACCACTTGAATACTTGACTCAAACGATACCTATACCTTCTTATACTGGTTCTTTTAATCCGTTCTCTCATCAATTATTAAGATCTGTTACGACTGCTACAAGTCCAAATAACAACAATAATAATAACAGTGCCTTATTTGATTCGCCTGTTCGTAAACACTCTAGATTTGGCTTTGCTCAAGTTTAAAAAAATAAATAATAAAAAAAAAAACTTTATATTTTACCCCCACAGTCACATCCGTGCCTTTTTTTTTTTATGTGCACTTAACACAAGACCTAATTCACTCACTACGGTTGACATATCTGAGCAAAACAAGTAATTCTTTTATACTGGATGCACTCTACGATATTAAACACGATAATACGGAAGTGCTTACTGCTGCTGAGTTTCATCCCTATTCAATACAATTTTGTATAAGAATGATTGTACCTTGATAAGTTTGAGTGTATGTTTAGTGATGATGTGAAGTAAGCTATGTACATGGTAGCGAAAATATCAGGAATGTGTTCTTTTCTCGTATCTTGACGATATTTTTCAATAAAAAGAGTAGGTACGTAGGTCTATTCCTTGATAAAAAGCGAATGTAGGTCTATAGCCACAGCTTGAAAACTACCAGTTATTTTAAAGGAATGATATACTTAATCAGTGATAAACCTATATGTATGCTTATTTTAAGAGAATTTTATATTCAAAAGAAAAGGGACGATATAGTTTAGACAGATATAGCATGTAAAATTGGACAGACGTTAGCTGTTCTCTTTTCTTTTCTTTTTTTACTTCAAAAAAAAAAAAAAAAAAAAGACCGTTTTTCGAACACAACCAACGTGGAGGCCTCTATCCTTGTATGCTCTTCGCTTTGAATTCACAGCGGAAAAAGGTCACCAGCATGTTCCTTGGGTCAAGAGTAATGTAAGAATAATAAAAACTGCAATTTTCGCACGGCAAAAGGAAAGGTTAAAAAAAAAGACGTCACATATTCTTAATTTTTGCACAGTTGGTGTTTTTCAAATAAAGAGTTACACCAGTAAAGGGGAAAAAAGGTGTCCAAATCGAACTAATCCATGTGTATTTGGGGTACCAATAAAAGGAAAAGAAACCTACCTTTTCAAAAAGGGGATTTTATTGTTTCACAGATAACAAATAACAAATAACAAAGAGCAATTTGTTTTTATAATTACTTGAACCCTAGATTATGCAGTCTGCATTGACTAATAATAAATGAATCATTTGTTCCTGGTAAACTAATATCTTTGGTACCTTTTTATACCAACCATCCTTTTAATCTATAAATGGATATTTAATACAATGGTTTACACGAAATCGTATAAAACAAATGTATGATTCCAGTAGAAATTAGTTTTTTTTTTCGCTTAAGAACCAAGAAAAAAAAACACACACACAACCTCAATTAACAACAATAAATATAATGATTACAAGCAGTAGAAATTCAATAATATCTGATATATATACGCTATATATTCACACCGTTCGATTACTATTTAAAGTCTGTTCTACTGGCTTTATTTGACAAGTACATGCATATTTATTACAGATAAATCTATACCTCGAGACGGGTAAAAACTGTTGTTTTAAGATATGCTAGTTTTTAGACTTATAACTTTAGAGTTGGAGCCAGACAAGATACATCGTATTGATACAGCCCCATATTACTACTGTTAGATCAGTTTATTTCGTTGTTTATTTTATTTGAGTCAGATACCTGTAACCTCCATTAGTTTTACATAGTGCACATCTGTATATCTTTTATTTATTATTTAAAAAGATTGATTTATTGATTCAAATATTAGTTACGTCGCACATAAGTGTATATATTTAATCCAAGTCTACAACAAAACATTTGGTTGATTCGATAAGTTCCTTTACTGGGACACCCAACTTCCAATCAATGTGACCCGCACCAAGATAAATAACACCAGGCTATAATGATAATTATATGTAAATAAAATTGTCTATTTAAAAGGTCGCACTTAAATACTTGCCTCTAATTTCGTAATAGATTCTGCAAGAATGATAGGGATGGGTTCCTTCATACCTATTTTAATACGATAAAATAGTTTTTTTTAGAAGAGTGTTATAATATTCCGTTCGGTATAACTTACCGACAGGACAAACACCGCCCTTCTTATAACCCGTAAGCTTGTGGGAAACCTAAATAGTATGTAATAAGTACCGTTTTGGAAGTCTATATGTTCTTTTTTTAAAAAAAAATAGTAGCTTACATTAGGATCAGCGAGACGATAATTGTAAAACTTTTTACTGATTTCTTTGTTCTTTAAAGAGCGACAAAAGTTTAATAATTTTTGAGTGTTTACAGGAGTTACGTACTGAGTAATAACACAATAGTATCTTGAATACAGTGGGTCTATTTGTGATTTTATGTATTAGCTCGTAAAAAGAAAGTTAGGACCCTTTTTTCTTTTTTTTTGGTGTCGTACCTGAGATGTCATTATGTGTACAACGAGTGTTTTCAAGAATGACGCTTTTGCACATGTGTTCTTTAGAAGGAGCATTTACTCTGAAACTATTTTAAAAGAGTAAGCTGTTACATATTCTAATGGGCAAGATGAAGAAATACTTACGCTCTTTGTTGAAGTTCCCAATCATAGTAATCAGATTCAACAGGGATAATTTGACACTTGTCACGAATACCTAACGCTTCGGCACCCTTCTCGACCTTTTTTTAAAAAGATTTAATTGTTGTTAATACATATTATAACAAAATCATTTTGTATATGGTTCTACCTGCTTAACAACGTCGGGATATTCAATGTAAGTTTGTTTTTGACATTCCAAGTTCCATTCGTTCTTGTATTCTTCAGAAATAATGGCATAAAGAGAACTAATATCCTTTTGGAGAGCCTACAAGAAGAATAATTAGTGCATTAATTCAATCGATTAATTCATACTTAACATACTCTAATAGCTTCCTGTTGTTCTTCGGGTAAATTACTGACAATCATTTATCGGGGTAAAGAAGAGGGGTGGGCATTCAAAATGCGTGACTTATCAGAAATACGAAAAAGTTACACATGATCCGTTTAAAAGTATATCCTGGATGTGTTTTTAAGTAGGCATGTATTTTTTACTTGGGAGAAGAAAACGTCAAGGTTAACTAGAAGAATTTTTTTTTTTTCGGTTTTAAAAAGTGGTTTACTTCAATATGCGTGATATTCATAGCTGTGAAACAACCACAAAAAGTACGATTGGCATTTTATTGTGTAATCAGAAATTTAGTTTAAAAGGGATACGATAGTTACGATAAATACATTATTTGGTTTATAATCATAAAGTATACTTACTCCTCTTCGTTCATAAAGTAATAGTATTTTGTTACTAACAGAACAAACAACTATGAGAAGACGAGAGTACTTTGAGAGAGAGAGAGAGAGAGAGACAGAAAAAAGGGGGAGAAACGTTTTTTAATGCCATTACATTATTAGGACTATCTACTAATTTTATTTAAAGTAGATATCACATCTATAAAATTCATGTAAAAGATATTATTTTATGTATAAATATAACAATAGATTTGTCGTTGAGAATACTTTATACGTGTGCATACAAATGAATTCTATCAAGTGTGGTATTTTTGCAAACGTTTTTCGTTCAGATTAAAAGTTACACGACCCAGAAATCATTGAGTAAAATGATAACCATACTATTTTCTAACTAGGTACGTATCAAATAGCCGTATCAATTAGCGGCCATTCCTTGACTGAGTGTCGCGAAATAAACTTACAGTAAAAAAAAACAAAGGTAAGCAGTTCCTTTGATGATTATTCGTAAGGAGGTGCCCGAAATCCGAATGTGTATCAAAATCCCCCCTAATATTTACAAATACTTTATCTTGCGAATACCATGACTAGTCTTATGATAAATACTTCTACCAGTTTTTATTCCTGATCATACAGTTAATAGAGGTAATCCAACAAACAAGAAAGAAAGGAAAAGACACGCAGTACAAGCTTAACTTTCTTACCATAATATTTCAAAAAGTAAAAGTTTTGAATACCCATGTTTGATGTACGCTAAACAAAAAAAGGTGCTTACAAAACTTGCCAAACAAATGAAAAGCCGTTTTTTAAATGTCACATTTTTTCCTCGATTGTGACTTGATTTAATAAGGAGCAAAATTCTTGAGGTGGGAAATCCAGCAAAAAAAAAATATAAATAGCGGCTTTTTTACAATTTTTTCTTTTTCGTTTTGTCTTTCTTTTTTTATAAAAAATATAAAAAAAATACTAAAAAAAAAGGATAATTTACTGTTATGGCATATGAAAGAAATACTACCGAAGGTATTCGTACTTGGTTAACAACAGAATTAAGCTCACCAGGGTGGAATAGTTCGTCGATTGCAAAAGGATTGACTGAAGACGTAATGATGATTATTGTTGATGATTTTAACTTGTTTGAAACTAAAATAAGACAAGCCATTATTTTATCTGCAATGTACATGAGAAAAGGTGATCTTTTGTCGTTGGGTGATGGTTTGAACAAGGTAACGTGTCTTTTTTTTTTTTACTTCTTGTACATTTTACTATGAGAAATAGTACTGGGATGATGTTTTTTTTTCTGCTGTGTATGTGTGTCTGTATATACCTATATGTAGCCCGTTTATTATTCTATATATTCCTGTTTTTATCATTAAATTTCCGTGACACCATCTTTTTTTTTTTAAAAAAAAAATGTCTTTAATATGAATATAAACTACCCTGTTCTTTTTTATATGTATAAATTACCTTTTTTTTTTTTTGTCGTAATTATCAGTTTTATCTATCCATCAGTATGAACTTTTTTATGGAGGTTTTTAAGGAGGGACAATGACATAAAAAAAGGAAATATACAAAAAAAAAAAAAAAAAAAAAAAAAAAAAAAAAGTGATATACTTGCATTATACATATACGCACACACACACACACACACACACAAGGGGAGAGAGGGAGAGACAGAAAAATGGCCGTAGTGTACTAACCAATTCGAACTTTTTTAGGTGTTACAATTAGCCTTAAATGATAAGGATGATTTTGTTAAAACGACAGCCAATGTACTCAAGGATTATCCAGACACTCAGTTACTAGATTTAAATATTGATACCTGGTCAGAGGACTTTAGATCGTTATTGAGTAATATTGGGTCATCTAGTAAGTGTCATTTTACTTTTCTTAAAAAAACATTGCCTAATATCTATTTTTATAGTCGAACAAAATGGTTTCAACTTTCACCCTTTGGAAGATATGATCTTGCAACCCTGTGCACGTACTACGCCCCCTTTTGTTTCATCAAACTATACCTCTTTAAAGTCAACACACACAAAGCACTTTAGTTTGACGACGAATGACGACACTATTATCTCCTCTGAGTCCAGACATTTACGTTTTAAAGAACTTGTTGAAACTGAAGAGAGGTCAGAACAAGCAGAGGCACAAGCAGCACAAGCAGTAGCACAAAAGAGAGCGGGTGCTGAATTGCAAAGTAAATCAAAACGTATCGCGTCACCTACCAACAACCTTCAAAATCCTTTCCCTTTCCCTCCTGCCAATGCTCCCCCTAGAAGTCATTCATTTGGTTCCATTCCTTCTGCCGCTTCTTCTTCCTTATATACAAAGAGACCCGCAAGACCTGCTCCTTCCGGTGGTGGCGGTCTTTTTATTAAACAACAAAAACCTATTCAAAGGCCTGTACAAAGACAGGCACCTGGTATTCAAAGACCTGCTCCTACTGCACCTCTTCCAAGAGGTTTGCAAAGAGTTCAGAAAACACAAATGCTTGATTTTAGCGCTGCTACTGAATTTGAGCAAAATACTGCTAATGCTTTAAAACAAGCTCAAGATGGTAAGCACAGATTAATCATTCTATTCTATTTATTTATTTTGGGTCCGAAACTAACTATTTTTATTTCATTTTTTTGAAAATAGAAATCAAAGCAAAGGCTGAAGCAAAGAAAACAGAGGCTTTGGAAAGAAAGCAAAGACTTGCAAATGAAAAAAGAGAAAGAGAAGAAATAAGAAAGGCTCAACGGGAGAAACAAGCTGCCGATCGTGCCGCTGCTGCCGAGCGTGCTGCTGCTGCAGAACGAGCTGAGAGAGCTGCTGCTGATGCTGAATGTACCTTACCGAAATCTCCCACCTCTGCACCCAATTCTCCTAAAACCCCAAAGTCTCCTCTCAAATCCCCCAAAGTCAAGTCTGAGCATGTTTTCGCTGTTCCTGCCTTACCTGGACATTTCCAACCCAAGGAAAAGACTCCACCTACTGAAAAGCTTACTACCTTCTAGGAAAAATCCTATCATTTTATTTTTTTATTTGTACATATAATTATTCCATATTGTTATCTCCTTTCTCTTTCAACCTCTCTTATCCTTCCTATTTTCTTTTTTCTCACCAGCGCGAACTTCGTTTGTTCCGTGTATACAATACTCTTTTTTTTTTATTGAATATATACCTATTAATAACAACAACAAAAAAAGGCGTATAACTTCTGTTCTATATAACGATCGAATACAAATAAATAAAAAAAAAATATTTTAGCAACACAGTAATCAAAATTTAACGTGTAAAAAAAAAATTAAGTGAATCAAATATTACAAATTTTAATATATAAAAAAAATAGTCTATGTGCGTGTTTGGGGGGGGGGGGTGTATAATAAAAAGTAAATGCTAAAAAAAAGTAGAGGAAGAGGGGTTATAAGGAATATATAAAAATGAATGGTAAAATTATTTTAACGCTTTGCCTTTCTAAATAAGTAGACAAAGAACATGAATGCAAACACGTTAAAAATGTAGTAGGCACAGAGAATACCGAAATCTCTCCATCTGTTTTCGTAACTCCAGCCAATTCTTGTTTCATAAAAGTCATTACCAAGACGGTAGGGACAATAATCACACATGTCAGTTGCATTAGTGTTGCCAATATAACCTGGTCCACCAGAAGTGAAGAAATCGGACATATATTCACTGCATGTAACACCAGGAGGGGCAGGAATTTGAATATAACCTTCTTTTTCACAGCTAACTTCGACACTATCCATAACGTTCACAACTAGACCTTCTATCACATAATGGTACGGATCTAGCCAGTACATCCAGGAGCTCCAGAACTTGGGCATGGAATCAGGAGGTTGCATAATACCAGCAAACAGAATCAAGATGGAAGTAAAGAAGGGGTTAATGACAGCAGCCATAGGAGGGGTAGCAGAGAAAGCGGCAATCATGAAACCAAGAGAGACAGAGTAAAGTAAGAAGACGGCAAAATGAATATAGAAGAAACCGATACGTTCAGAACTTTCTTGAAGACCAGCAGTCCAGTAGAAACAAACCAAGAAAATAGCAGAAAAGAAAATCAAGTAAGGGATTTCAACTAGAACACACGAAAGCGCAAACGGAGCCCAGCCATAGTATCTCGAAGCGTACTCACGACGGAACCAAGTTCTTTCTTCCATGAAACGAGGTTGAGCAAGAATAATCAAAGCGTTACTCATCAACAGCGTAGTAAAGACAGAGAACATACGATTTTGCATATCTGCAGGTGTATTACCGAGCTTCCAGAAAGAGAAACCAGAGATAAGACCAATGAAACAAACATTGAAAAGACGACCCATGTTATAGGTAGGACAACGCCACCAAGAGACATTCATACGCTTATAAACGAGCCAGAATTGTTGAGCAAAAGTAAGAGAATAAGGACTAGTAGTGTTCTTGTTGTTAGGGTTAATACCAGTGTGAATTTCTTCGAGTTCAGCATCAAGAGCCTTGGCTTGAGAAGATCCGGTCCAAACATCAGCCCAATCTTTAGTAGCCTTACCAGCAGTACCAGCACCAACACATTCAAGAATATATTCAGCAGGGTTAGCACTAGGAGAGCACTTGGGTCCACCATTGGATTCAAAGTAATCAATCATAGTAGCAGCACCTTCACCAATTTCACCACAGTAAGCAGTACGACCTCCACGAACTAACAAGACAAGATGATCAAAGTGCTCAAAGAGAGTAGCAGAAGGTTGATGAATAGTACAAAGTACGGGCCAACCAGCATCGGCAAGCTTACGAATGAAACGGACAATATTATAAGAGCTTTGAGCATCAAGACCAGAAGTAGGTTCATCCAAGAAAAGAAGCTTGGGCTTACCAACTAATTCAGTAGCAATAGTAAGACGTTTACGTTCTTCAACAGAGATACCAACACCAGCTTCGAGGTTACCAATAAGAGCATCAGCAATCTTTTCCATTTCCATAAGACGGATAATTTGTTCAACATAGGTATCCTTTTCTTCCTTGGATACTTCGCTACCTTGACGAAGGTAAGCAGAGAACTTGAGCGCTTCACGAACAGTAGCGTTAGGATTATGGACATCCATTTGTTCACAGTAACCAGTAGTACGTTCAAAATCAGGACCAAGAGGTTCACCATTCATATAAATACGACCTTCGATTTTACCAATAGTCTTTCTCTTGGCCAAGACATCCAACAAGGTTGTCTTACCAGCACCAGAAGACCCCATTAAAGCAGTAAGATGACCAGGACGAACGATACCACCGATATCATTTAAGAGTTTAAGAGATCCACCCTTAATAGGTACAGTGTAGTCCATATGATGCCAAGAGAATGTAGTACCTTCAGAAACAGCCTCCATCTTTTCATCATCTTCACGAACGGTTTGTTGAAGAGCCAAAGATTCATCAACAGGCTTAGGAGCTTTACCGGCCTTATAAACCTTGGTGACAGAGCCTTCCTTTTGAAGATCAACAAATTCCATACCAAGAGCAGTAATAGCAGTGAAGAAAATAAAGAAGAGAATGACAGCAACAAAGTTAATCCAACGTTGCCAGATTTCATAACCGTAAGCAGTATGAAGGTAAGCCTCACCAGAAACAGAGTTGGCACCAGGAACTGCACCAGCAAGGATACAGGTTCTGTAAGCATCGTCAGTGTAAGAGGGACCAAAAGGTACTGAATTAGCACCGGCACAAGAAAATTCCATACCGTTTAATTCGTTGGAAATCAAAGCCTTGTAACCGTAGGCAAGAGGGTTAATCCAGTAGATCCACATGAGCCAAGGATGCATTTGAGTATAAGGAATTTGGTAACCACAATAAACAAGACAGGCAATCAGCAAGACAGATGAGAGTTGAGAAGCAGTAAAGAAATTAGGTGAAACAGCACCCCAGAAACGGAAGAAACCATTCATACATAAATTAGTGACAACAAGAATAATAAAGAATGTGAAGAACTATTACAAAAAAATAAATATTAGTAAAAAAAAATAACTAAATTATTACAATTTTTTTTTTTACCTTTCCAGCTTCAAGAACAAGACCCATCATAAAGTAAACACAAAGTTCAAAAACGAGAACTTGAATAATAGCCAAAGGGATATCAGCGATAACAGTAGCAATATAAAAAGCAGAAGGACGATACAAAGCAAAATGCTTGTGCTTTTCGAGAACACGACGACCTTGCATGAAAGCAGAAAGTTCAGCTTGAGCAATCAAAGCATTGAATAAAAGGGAGAACAAGAAAGCACCACCACGAGAGAAAGCGCCCGAGGCATCCACAGGCATCATATAAAAGACAGAAGCCATAATAAGACCCTTGATGACTACACCACCATAACGAGAGATTAAAGCGCCGGTATCGCCAGAGATAAGTTGAAATTGACGAATAGTAAGAGCTTTGACTTGTTGATAATAAGAAGCAACCAAAGGAGAGTGTTTAGGGGCTCTCTTTTGATGAGCTTCCAAAAAGGCTTGACGGAACTTTTCATCAGGACGGTCTTCATTGATCTTGTTTTCATACTCATCACGTTCTTGCATCATATCTCTGTAAAGACCAGATTCTTTATAAGTCTTTTCGAATTGAATAGCATTGACAGGGACACGATCCTTGAAACCGTCACGGAATTCACGTTCGTTAGCATTACAGAGACCAGTCAAGAAATCAGGAGTAGATTTACGATCAGGACAATAGAAACCCATATCTTCAAAGTAACCTTTAGCCTTAGCGGTAGGACCGAAATAAATGCAACGGCCTTCATCAAGGACCATAACCTTATCAAAGAGATGGAAAATGTTATCGGAAGCTTGATAGAGAGTAGAAATGGTAGTCTTGTGCATAATATCAGTCATGATACGAAGAGAACGGACATAATCAAGAGCGGATGAAGCATCTAAACCACGAGTAGAACAATCCCAACAATTGATAGAACTACGAGTAGTCATTTGTTCAGCAATAGAAAGACGCTTACGTTCACCACCAGAAAGACCACGGACAAAAGCATTACCAACCATGGTGTTCATTTGTTTTGTTAAACCAAGCATGTTACCGAGCATATAAAGAATCTTGTTGATGAATTCACCCTTAGTTTCATTTTCTAAACGTTTACCGGGGGTCTTGTTCTTTAAAGCAAAGCTTAAGGTTTGTTTACAGGTCAAAGTAGGATAATGGAGATCTTCTTCTTCGTTGTAACAAACTTCACCACGGAAATGCTTTGAGAATTCTTGAGCTTCAATACCACCATAATGAACAGTACCTTCGATATTTGTATAAGAAGAACGCATATTGGCAATAACACGAAGTAAAGAGGTACAACCAGCACCAGGACGACCAAGAACAAGAAGCATTTCTCCGTCTTTACAGAAACCGTCATTGCCTTTAAGAATGGTGAAATCCGAACCAGTTGTCTTACCCCACTTCCAGAATTGAACTGTATCACGCATCCAAGTCCAGTTAGTAGAAATAGTTTTAGCATCAGCACCAAGACCATGAACGACTAAATCTTTCCAGACAACACCCATATGCTTGGGATGGAAACCAGCATCTTCGCCTTGGTTTCTTTGGTCGCTTAAAAAGTCAGTTAAATCGAAATCTTTGAGGTCGCCCTTTTCAGCTTCACCAGCAGACATGGATTTACGACGAGAGATGCGAGATTGTTGAGTTAATTCTCTGCGGATCTCTTCATAGTTGCTCATTGCTTCCTCGATATTGACAGCATTGCCTTCGGTTTCACCAAATGCACCATGTTCTCTATTGGGATAATCGTCAGATTGGCTGTTTATTTCCTCTTTATCATGAACACCTTCAATAGTGGAGTCATCTGAAAAGTGTTTATTTTGATAATCTTCGTCACGGTTGTGTCGAGTGTGTTGCCCATTTGGCAACGCTTGCATATCCATGTTGGATCAAGAAATTAAAAAAAAATGAGTTGAAAGTGTATAAAGAAGTTTTTTTTTTTTCTTGAAAGAGTTTTAGAGAAAGCAAAAAAAAAAAAAAAAAAAAAAAGAGAAATACGTATATATATTTTGATGAAAAAAACGGAAAGTGTCATTCTTTTGACCCACTTTTATATGTTTTTTTTTAGCTTAAAATTTTCGTATAACCGGATAAATCTGGCCTGAACAATTCTACCATGTCGTTTCAAGATCCGAATTAAGAAAATACGATACTTGAGCGGTAAAACCATTGATGGTTGTACAATATTACATCACCGACTTTGCTGCAAATCAATGTGTTTAATGTATATAAAAATAAATGGTGGTGACAGTTTTTTTGATGTAGCAGAGTATAAACCAAAAAGTAGAATTACACGGATCTATCAAATAACCTCAACTATTTTGTATATAAAAAAAAGACTTTATGTAACTCGTACGTAATAGTGCACTAAGATTTTTTTATGCCATCAATCATCATGTTATGTGGAGCAATTTTTATTGTCCAAAACGGCATGTCTCCGCTTAAATATTTTATACTCTTCACAGGATCATATCTTTCTTGCAAAAACGGTTGAATTATTCTTCAGATACACCCGTATTATTGAGTGCCCGGCTTGAAACTGTAATCCTTCTTTTTCATTTGCATCGGACATCCGGACAAATATACTACTTACTAACAGTAAACTATTCTTCCAATTCTATTTCATACGTATCTTGCATTCCATATAGAAGTTTTCAAAATGTGTGTAACTTTCCAAGTAAACTGTCGGCTTGAACGGATCCAAATAACGAAGATTCCGACCTAATCCTTTTTTTTTTCAATTGATGGCAAACAAAGTAATCATGTGGCCTTTTTTTTCTGCTCATTATACCGAAAAAGAGGGATTAAATAGTCAAATGAAAATGGCTTCAGCGCCACTTTGTAAATATTGATTGCGTTATCTACTTTTGGAATGAATGTGGTGACACACAGCTACAAACGCACGACATCGTTTCCCGTGAATGCAGATATTTATACGCGCGTAAAAGTATTTCTCTATTTCTCTTGGAGCTCCAGTACATCTAAACAGAGTAAGATAAGGTGTACCGGCTATAAATTCTACCTATCATACTTTTAGACGTAATAATAAAACCAGGCTATATATACCAATCACCACGGATAATAAAGACTTTTGACATAAAAAGAGGACTTTTTGTAGCTGTGTAAATGGGAATCCAAAATCCTATTTACGCTTATGAAATTTTACAGCTGATTGACTTTGAAATTAACTGATAAAGAAAAAACACGAGCTTTTTTGTTAAAAACTGAAGATCCAAACTGTCTAAATTATTCTTCCAGCACATCAATATTTTATAACGCCAAGGCGATTCGCAGCACAAAAACTCCGTTTCAATAACAAGTTTTTTTTTTTTTTACTGTTTTTGTGTGTGCGATTTTTTCAGGTTAAATGTTTACCGGGTTAAAGAATCCCCTTTTATTTATTTTTATTTGCAACAAATCAAGCTTGATTCTTATTCTTTTTCATAGTACGCAATACGAAAGAAACATATGCATCTATGCCTTTTTTCCATCTGCAGACATTTCCGTTATCAATAGTATATACTTCGTTTTGAGTAGATATTATGTCACTATCTGATCCATCACTATTATATCCTTCACTTGATTCGGGTTCCAAGATCTGCTTCAAAAACCAAACATCGTGACTAACAGTAATTAATGCTCCCGAATAACCTGCTAAAGCATTAACAAGCATTTCCACAGTTCCTATATCCAAATGGTTGGTAATTTCATCAAGCACTAAAACGTGCGGTCGATCAAATAAAATCAAAGCAAAAGAAATACGATTACGCTGACCACCACTTAGGGACCGGATCTTTTGAAGCACCAGTTTACCAGAGATACCCATCGTACCAAAATGAGCGCGACATTCATGTTCAGTAACTGTAGGGTGTTTACTAATCATATATTCTACTGGAGACATATCCAAGTCAAGTTGATCCACCATGTGTTGAGAGAAATAGCCAATACGAAGTAATGTATGTCGATAGACTTCACCACTAGTAGGTTCCGTTTTACCTGTCAACATGTTAAGTAAAGTAGATTTACCACATCCGTTAGGACCAATAAAAGCGATACGAGCATTAGGTTCAATGTTGATAGAAAATGGTTCGATTGAATTCTTTTTAGTTTTGGGGTATCTAAAGGATGCTTCACTCATACGGAATACTGGTCCATTGTAACGTAACTGAGATGGTTCCGGGATTTTCATAGTAGCTGTCTTTACACCTTGCTCTACAACAATTGAAACACGGGCATCTAAATGGTAACCGTAACGGTAACTCTGCTTGAATCTTTTACCATCTTCCGTCTTTTCCATACCAAGTCTATCCAGCTTCTTTCGTCTTGAATTAACCATACCATGACGTTTATCATCACCTGTTGATTTTGCTTGCTGAAGATTATGTTGAATACTGGACAAAATTTGTTTTCTACGTTTTTCAGTATTCTATCATAAAAGAAGTAATCAGCTAAACCATTTTTTAAAACAGCCAAACCCCCCCCCCCCCTTACATCTAAAAGAGTTTGTTTACGAATACGTTGTTCCTCAGTATTGGATTCCCAATCTTGATAATTTCCAAGATGATACTTTAACTGTTTATCTTTCATGATGATTGTTTCTTCCGTTACATTATTCAAGAACTCACGATCATGGGAAACTACGACAACAATCATATCACCGGTATCTTTTATAATATATTCTTGAAACCAAAGGATGGCAGGCAGGTCCAAATGGTTAGTAGGTTCATCCAACAAGAGAATATCAGGTTTTATAAACAAACTCTTGGCTAAAGCAATTCGCATACGCCAGCCACCGGAAAATGTCGAAATAAAAGATGTGGATTGTTCTTGACTAAAGCCTAAACCCTTCAATAATTTTTTGGCTCGATTCAATCGTTCTTCTTGATCTACCAACTCCATCTTTTCAAACACTTGAGCAATAATATCGTTTACCATATCAGGAGTGACATAGTGTTGAGGATCGTTAGCGCAAAAGTCAGCATATTCTTTTTCGAGTCGAACAAGTTCTTTACGAGCCTCACGACCACGTAAACCGGATCTTTTAATAGCGAGACGGTTTGCTTCGTCTAGCCTGTCTTTTACACGAGATTGAATAATTGAAAATACAACTTTGTTTAATTTTTCATTTGCTTTCCTTTGATGGCCCGAAGTAGGAGCATGATCACCAATAACGGCACGAAGAACTAATAAAATGTTAAAGCTTGATCCTTTTATACATGTATAACTATCAAATTACCTTCATATTCTCTAATTGCGATTGTAGCTTCTTTATCGGCACTTAATACTTCTTGAACGACAGTGGTAGACTCATCAAAGTCCTCCAATTGGGATATATGAAGAATATTCAAGTTTTGAGGTAAACCCACCAGAATATTATCCGCCATGCATTTCATCAGGATGGATTTTCCAACGCCATTTTGTCCGACCAAACCATATCTAACCAAAGGTTTTAATTTCAAATGAGCATCGACCAACAAATCATTTTGTCCGATGGATATTTGAATGCCTTGAAGATCGATTTCTTTATTACTGGTTTCAAGCGTTTCGGTGTGAAATCGACTCTGTTGAGATATTGCTACTAATTCGGGCTCTACTGAAGGTGCAGTAACTTGTTTTCCTTTACCACTCTTTCTTGCTGCTCTTCTTTCTGCAAGTGGCATACGTTTTTCTTTTACATGTAGTGTTTCAGAGTTGCTCGGCTGCTTTTTAAAAATAATTTAGAAACACACTCAAATAAGGGCCCTTTTGTGCGATTTACCTTTTTATCTTGCTTTAATAAAACAGGAGCTGTATCAATTGCTGATTTATCAACTTTAAATTCGTTATTGGCTAACAAGGATCTATAAAAACCGCTCCGAGTCTTATCATTGGTATTAGCATCGATTAAAAAAGGTTCGGTGGTTTCGCGTACTTGGTCGTGGTCGCTGAGGTTCATATCACCCAGTATACTTCCAATGTAATTTACTGTGTCTTCATCCAAATTGATTTTAAAACTAGATAATTGTGTTTTGAATAATTCTACAACCATATAGCGATTTGGTAATAGAGGTTCTTTTTTTTTTTTTTTTTTTTGAGTTGGACGGTTTTTTATATGTTGTATTGTTTTTTTTTGCTGCGGTCTACGCCGCAGTATTTTTTTCGGGCCACAGGTAGTGTACTTGGCTTTGTATGATCACATGTTACCCGATCCAAATACAGACCATATACACTACCTGTGGCCCGAAAAATTTAGGCTGTGGTGTGGTGAAGCTTGGAGTTCTCTGTCGAGAATACAATTATTCCGCTATATATTGAAATCTTTAACATGTCTGAAATAAAACAACTTTCTTTTCCTTTCTGTAAATTTCATATTATCTATTTTGTGAAGCTTTAGCTTTAAGTTATCCCATTTTTTAGATTCTTATAACATTTAGAATTGGAACCAGTCAAAATACAATTTATTGATATAACTATCGATTACAACATTTAGGCCTGAATTATTTATTATTTGAATCATTGTAGCAAGATATCTATAACCCCCCATATTATCTATATCTGCTCTACCTTTTAAACCCGATCTCAGCCCAACATTACAGTGGCCCCTAAGAAAAACGTATTTTTTTCCTGCGTTCTCATTTAATCACATCAAATCTCAAAAAAAATCTTCGAAATTTCAATTTTTTCTAGTAAAGTTCCATTTTTCCATTTTTCCACTTTACGAAGAGGTTTTTGACTTGTTAAGGCTGCTCCCAAGTAGCCTGTACAGGCTGTAACCCTTTTTATTTTTTTTTGATGAATCACAAACTAGTAGCTTTGTATAATGGATGTGTGACGATTGCGTTACTGTTTTGTAACGTTACAAATCTTCCATTTTTATTATTATTCCGTATTAGTGATTAATTTTACAGCCTGTACAGGCTACTTGCGAGCGGCCTTTAGCATGACCGTTGGGGACGCTCTTACAGAAGCTCAAAAAAGTATGCGGCGGTTAAAAGATGACATTTGCACATAGTATGAGATTACTTCCGGGTTTGAGAATAGTGCGAGTATCTGGCTACAAGCTCAACACTCAGGATGAAGAACGTGAACAGAAAAAGCCAAGTAAAACACGGGTTGCAAAAAAAGATAATAAAAAGGCAGACATAACTGAATATAAACAGAAACTTAATGATCTGGTTGTTAAAGTGCGGGAATTGTCCAAAGAAAGAAGAGACCTTTATCAGAAGTCTCATAAGAAAAATCAAATGAGGATGGATAAAGACAGCTGTGACAGAAGAAGACAAAGAAAATAACCAAGTAATCTACCACAAGGTGAACTACTGAAAGCTGAACAGTCTAAAACTGAACTAAAGTTAATCCAAGCCAAAGAGGATCTTCAACAAGCAAAGAGGCAACTGCAGTTACTCAGGAGCACCAACATTGAAACGGAAGACCCTGTCAGCAAAAAGCGTATTATTGAATACCGAATATGTTGGTATTGATAAGGCTGAAAATTTCACACTTGATAAAGGGTTTTTTAATTCTGGGGACGTTATGTTTTCCGGAACAGATAACGGTCTGGTCTCCATGACAGAAACTGTCAATTCTACACCCGAAAGGTTCAGATTCCATTTGAGACTGTATAATCTTTTTTCTGTTCTGGCTGAAGGTAAGATTGAGGTTTCTGTATTTGATATATTATGTGAATCTAATCCATTAAAACAGATGAACAACCTCAACATGTGTCCCTTTCGGAAGAAAAGAAGAAATTAGTAATGTTACCTACATCTTTCAAAATATCTGGAAAGGAAATCCAGTTTGGCTCTGGCACTATAAAACGGAGAAAACAGTTGGAAAAAAGCAAGAACTTGCCAGGTGAACGTATAAATCATATTGAGAAGAATATGGGGGATAACAGTCTGCATGATGCCAGGTCATTAGATGATATAGAGGCACGCTATAGCAACGCCATTCAAGACCAAGAGTACTTTCGTAAATTTTACTACACACCACGAAAGTGTAAACAAAAATATGCACAGGAGCTGGCGAAGCTTTGTTCATCGGGACGAAAATTTATCAAAAGCCAGCAAGAAATCATGCCTATTTTTTTTTATTGGTGATCAAGGTCTGGGGATTGGGTCCCGAATTAAAGGAGATGTGAAGTACGGTGGAATGTGGAAATCAGTTTCTCATAGTAGATACAATCCGGTGGCAATTACCAATGAGTATAATACCTCGCAAAATTGAATTTTCTGTTTTAAAAAGCTACTACATCCTCTTGCTCCAGAAAAACCAACCCCTCTGCAATTACTAGTATTAGAGGAGCGTTCAATTGTGTGAATCCCTTCTGTCCTTCTGTAACTGTTGGCAAGTCTCATCACGAACGCGACTGTGTAATTGCCGCATCAATTGCGTTCTCTGGCCTATCCACTGTTCTTTTTGGTGTAGCCCCACAAAAATTTAAAGAAAAAATCCATTCCTGTAATACTGATACCTCATTCGTTATCACTGCTACTGACTTTCTGAAAGTGAAACGCAGTTCAAGCAAGTTCGTTATGCGAGACATTACTTGAGGTTTACCCTCACAGTAAAATGCTACAACATACTTACTTTTTTTTTTTGTGGTTAGAGCGAGTATGTTTGTACATATGAGGCTGATAAATCGTGTATGGTTTGATTCAATATATCCCAATATTTACAATTTTATATAAAGCACCTTTTTCGTTAAAAAGAAAGATATCCATACTATCATTCCAAAATCATGCGAAGAAGAAATAAAAAAAACTAAATTATAGTAGCACAATCGCGTTAGTAACACTTTAAATCTGTATTAGTAGCTGAATAGGCAATAAGATAATACCCCTATATGGTTTATAGTAAACTTAATAACACGTGTACTTAATATGTATGTATGTTTGCTTTTGTAAGCTCGCCATTTATATTAACGTATAGAGTATATTAGATTAACCAACTGTCCGACTGGTTACTTTTTCAAAAGTTACGATTTTATCACAGATTAGTGAAATATACTGATATTACGGAGTAGTCGGTATGTATCTATCGAGTCTTTTTTTTTTTTTTTGGGAGATTTTTAATAAACTTTAAAGTTTAGCGAGATAAACATTTAAGTATGTAAAACTGCCTTTTTTTTATTGTACACTTTATTTAGAGCAACATAATAAGAAAGGTCCTTATACAGCCGTTCCACTACTAATTTAAGGATTTAGTGAGTTCTCGACGTACCTTTTTCGTAAAGACTAATGAGAATAGACTTTTTTTTTCTTACCTGTAAAAATCTAAATCTATACTTGAGAGGGGAAACCGTGTCCGCTACGGCGATTAAAGAATTGCGGTTCGCATACCGGAATAACTTTCCCAGCTGTAATTCGGTAGCTTTAAAGGTAGTAAAACCCAAAGCAATAGAAGGAAGCCCATAGCAGGAACTTGTTGCAACATTTTTTTTTCCAGTTTATTTATATTGCCAGTTTCATTGTATCAGACCCAGAAGATGCTCGGCAGGAATACATCGTATGCGGTATCTCGTTTGTTCTAGGCTTTTAACATTTATCCGTGATAAAAATAAAGCCCTTTGAGATTCTCGTACTTGTTCATAATATTTAAAAGCAATTTTAGTTTTTTATGCTCCTCACTAAATCCTTAAATGACAAAAAATGACAAAAAGAGATTGGATGAATGAGAAAAGGATGTAATTTACAGTTATATGGACCGCATTTAGATATTACAACGTCTTTTGAGGCGTGAATCGGGGAGTATCTCTACCTTAATACAAGTTTTGTACTAGAGTAAAATGTGATATGTACGCTTTGATCCGAAAACTGGACTTTAAGCACTATTTGGATCTCCTTTGAGGCCCAAAAAAACACACATTAAACAGCCACAGGGATTTTTTGGTGAATTTTTATATTTTTTATATTCGTAATCTCACTTTGCACTAATGTCGGATGAACAACCACTCGAGTTCGAACCAGGACTTGCAGGTGATATAGCCAAGTCCATCATGACACCTGGTTATACCGCAAGCGGAGTGATTCAAATAATGTATTATACGTTTTACGCACTATTTGCAACCCTTATATTTATGATTGTTATGACTCGTGGTAATCCTCATGTGATTGCTTTGTTTTTAATAGCATTGTGCCTATTTGTTACTATTCGATGGTTAGTGTTTATTGTATTATATTTTTACGTATTGGTTATATTGACTGAAAATAGGTTTATCGCCGAGTTGGAATATTCAAAACGACAAGATAAAAAAGAATAGATTGTTATTATTAAAATATACTCGGGAAGAATAAAAAAAAAAGTTTTTATTATATACAGCAAAAAAAAAAAAAAACCTCGGTTTTTATTACAGTGACATTCGAACACTAGGTAATAAATAAGTGTACAATGAACCAAAGGCTCGTAAATTGTAGTCAGCAATCGCAGTTAGTTTTTTACCAAGTTTGGCGATTTCTTTTTCAAGGCCAACAGTTGCGTGTGTGTAATTACAAGAGAGATTTTCAGTTTCACCTTGAGCCATAAAAGTTAAGATGATGGTTCGTACGCGATCATACATGATTTTATAAACAGGAGAAGTATTCCGAAGGTTTTGGTTCATCCAATTCGACCAATATTTTGCTTGTTGAATCACATCTTCTTTTGATAACGAAGTTTGGTTGGCCATATTACACGCATGCAGAGCCAAATGAAAGCAAGACACTCTACCACTGGCAATGGATGCATCCTTTAATAGTTTTGAATACATGGACTTTAACTGGTTTAAATCTTCTTGCTTTGCTTGCTTTCCAGCCATTAATCGATAAGGCATCAATAATAAGGCAATAACAATAATATTTTGAAATTCATGTCTTAATTGATGCTTTAAACGTTTTTCATCATAACAAAAGGTAATTGGAAAAGTGCAGGATGGTAAATTCAATGCTGTGATAGTATCATTATCATCTGTAACCAAGTTTATAATACCTGTGCGAAATATATTTATAAACTGGGTTTCATGGCCTAGTCTTTGGTAGGTACATTTCATCCATTGAGATACAGACGATGTGTTTACTTCACCGTTATCGAGTTGGGCAAGGAAAATTTTCCATTCTAAACTGGTGCCATTTTCTATCAAGTAAGGACGATAATAATGCAAGGCCTTATTAGCACAATCCTATTATAAAGTGTTAGAACAAGATACTATACATACAAAAAATATATAATGTGTGTACTTACTAATTTTATAGTTTCCAGTGTTAAAAAGCATATTTCTAGAGCTCTTGCGTATTCATTATCATCTACTAACTTTTGAACTTTAATTGCTTGCTCTGGACAAAGAGGGTGTAAAACGGAATAAAGAAAGCCGAATTTGAAATCGACATTTAAACAGCCTTGAATTAATTGTTGATGAATTAAATCAGGATCCAAAACTGATAGTATGTAATTTTCAGTGATTTGTTGTGGCCAATTCCAAATAAATGAAGTGGTAGGATGAGCAGGAAAAGGAGATATTAAAGAAATCAAGATTAAAGATAATTCAGTTAATAAGTTTCTAACCAAAAAGATGAGTTGATAGCGATCATCGTTTTCTTCTGTATTTGTTGAGCAAAACTTGATTAAATAATCCAATCTAGTCCAATAGGTCTCTGATTCTTGTCTTTTTTCCATAGTCAAGTTGGGTCGAAAGGTCAAGTTGGGATCGATTAGTAGGTCATGCCTAATTTGAAGACTTTTAAACAGTTGAGAAACAGATAGTTCAGAAAGTGCCTCGGCAGTAATAGGTGGAAAATCAAGTTTATTTTTTACAATGCTGATATCACTGTTGGTAGAAATTTTTTTGTTTAAATGAAATTTTCTTTTTCCTCGTTTAATTTGAAGTGACCATGCCATCTTGACTGCATTAATAAAAGCAAGTCGGTTTTGTGGTGGTGATTGTACATTCCTGTTTCGCTTATTATTGTTGTTCTGACGTCGTTTGTTGATACTGGTGGCATGGTATGATTTCTTGTTACAGTTGACTGTCGATACAATTACTCCAGTTGGCTTTGGTGAACTTGGATAATTAAATGTTTCGCTACCTTCAAACTCTGCATTGTTATGCATCAAGACTGGTTCAGGTGATGATTCTTGACTGTTACTATTATGAGTTTGAACAAAATCTTCATTCAACATTTTTTGCTGCACAAAACAAAAGAAAAAGAGAAAAAAAAAAAAAAAAAAAAAAAAAGAAAGGAAATAATAAAAATATATACCTTACTCAATGTACATTAATTGGGCGAAACATTGAAACAAGCGTAAATCCCCCCACCTCACCCCCTCCAAAAATTCCTTTGATATTGGTTATTATTTGTTGTATGAAAATCTGATTATGGCTTATTGTTATTATTTTAGCTTAATAACGTTTATTATAGCTTTATTGTTTTATTTATAAAATGTGTCTTTGTACTTTTTTTTTTTTTTTTTTTTTTTTTTTTTACGTACTGATAACTAATATATTTTAACTAACTCATATACATATAAATACAGTCTTTTTTTTTTTCCTCGTAACTTTTTATTTGTTTAATTTTCGATCAAAATAAAAATTAGCCGATCAATTTGTTAAAAAAAAAATATGCGTGCAACTTTAAATGAAAAATATTCACTTGCTTGGTTACAAATGAGTACGATAGTGATATTTACACTGGTTGGTAGCTTACTTTATATTCTCTCACATCTTACGGAATATATGCAAGCATCAAGATCCAGACTAGAAACCGTGTGTGATTCTATCAATACAACGTCCGAGCAGATATTCAATACACCGTCCATTTTATTGAACGCCACCATGAAATCAATGCTAACATCAAAGGAAAATATACACCGTAATCTTTTAGCAGTCGTTAGTATACTAGAGTCATGTATTGCCTGGTTAGTTCAAACCTATAAATCAACCTATCGTTGTTTGCTTGGATTAGCCCTTCACACAGTTCTATCGCTTGTTACACAAATTGCTGACCCGCTGCAAAAGGCAGCACAAGGTATCACTTCTTTTATTACAGGTGGTAATTTTGTCAGTGGTGACTGGACTCAATCACTTACCAACACGCAAATTAAAATTGATGATTGGTTTAAAAACGATCATGATATTATACAAGAAATAATTAATAAACCCTTTCAGCTATTACAAACACAGATAAATGATACACTTAGTGAATGGCAACCACCAACCTATCAGTTAACCAACTTACAACTGCAAGAACAAACTTGTAATACAGTTAGTTTACTCGAATCACTTAATAATGTTGAAAATGAATTATCAAACTATATAATAGTTTTGATTGGCATATTATTGGGATCATTATTGGTTTGTATCTTGCTCAATATATGGATGATTCGTTTCCGCCAAAAACAAGTAGCACAAATGCGCGCACTCATATTACGATTATTCCGAACTTTACCTATTGATGAAGAAGAGGGTTCCGTAGTATTGGATAATTATACATTAACCACAAAAACAAAAACAACAACAACGACAACAGAGTTATTTCCATACCGTCTATTTTACTTTATAAGTCGACCAATTGCTGTCTATTGTTTTTTTGTTGGTACAATAGGCTTAATTACCACTTTTAGTTTAGTACACATATTAGAAACAAAGAGCCAAGAACTTTATCAGCAATTTACTGTCGAAACTCAACAATGGACTTTGGATGCATCTTCACAATGGACTAATTATGCTATGAATGAGTACCAAAATATCAATTATTGGATAGCTGAAACAGAATTAAATTTAAATCAGCATGCTTTTGGTGTAATAAAAAACACGGCAATTACTATAAATGATACCTTGGGAAACGTGGTAGACCAAGTACAAAATTTAATTCATACCGTTTTAGGTGGTACACTATTAGAGGAACCTGCAAAAGACTTGACACACTGTTTACTGTTGACTAAAATTGAAAATATAGAAAAGGGTTTAACATGGATAGTAAGTAACTATTTACATACTTGGACTAAAAGAATATTATTTGTTTGACGTGTATAACTAACTAACTCTCTTATTATGTATGTAGGTAAATCATGCTTATATAAATATAACTAGAATTGAAATACCAAACATCAACGAAATGTTGCCGCAAGAAGCTATAAATCAACATATTCGAATTGAAGACTGGTCACTTTCTTTACCACTAAGAAACCTATACGCTTTTTACTTTATGATGATCAGTATATGGCTTACATGCTTATTAATTGGTATATCATTTCAAGCAGTTAATTATGCAGGGGGACGTAATAAATAAACTTTTATTATTATTCTTTTAACTTTTGTTCTCTTAAAAAAATCCATTCTAACTCTAATGTTTCTCTCCATAAACTACTACTCGTTCCAAACGCAACAGCGATAGTTTCTTTTGAAGACATAATCCATCTCCTTACACCTCTTTGATATACTTTTTCTAATTGACGTTCATTTTGTAATAGCTCGGATTGAATAATTGAATTCCAACAGGCTTTAGCAAGCATTAAAAAGTGTTGTGCCAGCATAGGGTGGTAAGGTGGATATATTAAACAGTATTGTATCAGTACGAACATACCAAGCTTGACTGAGTTCATCCAATTTCCATTTGCCATTTCATCATAAAATAATCGTGTACAGGTAGATAGTGTGGTTAATCGATAAGGAATAATGTTGGATGGATCTGTAGGATAAGATAACATTTTATCAATAGCGGTTTGCATAATAGAATCATATGTACTCTGTACAGCTGGTTTAGCTAAAGAAGGTAAAGGATCATCAAAATCATTCAAACTGCTACTTGAAGTCATAGTTTGATTTCGATGTAATTCTGGTTGATTCCAAGTTAATAAATAAGGTGCAAAGAATTGAATAAAGTAATGTGTATAGTTTGCAATATTTAAAGGCTTTGTTGGATCAGGACAACCGTCACTCTTTCTATCATACTGCTTGCACATCTCTAATAAATCCCATTCTTTCACTTCTTGTAATACTCTTTCACTTTTTGCTTGATTTTGTAATAACTCTTGTGCTCTATCCCAGTCATTTTCTTCTTGACCTAATAATTTATCAATCAAACTAAAATATTTTTTATCGTTACTTGCATCATTACAACGAACACACTGACAATCAAAGAAATATTTATCACGTAACGCTTTTTGACGATAGGTTCTGGAATGAGCTGAATCAACATAAGATATAGTTACTTCTTGACCGGGTTCAATATCTTCAATAGCATGGATAGAAGCATAAGCACCTTCAAACATAACCACCGCGTTAGGTCTGCAAGAATGGTTGAATAAAGCAGCAATCGGATAAGTACCTTCACCAATAGCAAACATATCTTTATCATCAATAGCAAAATTATTTGATTTAAATATGTTTAAATAATGTATTAATTCGTCACTGGTTAAACCAGTTTGTTGAATAAAAGGTTTTGTCAAAGCTTCAACAGCTAATTGTTTAAATTTTTCCTTGACGTGTTTAGGTTGAGAATCATCATGACCCATTAAAGTGAAAAATGCTTCCATGGTAACATTAACAGTTTCATCATTTTTATCTTTTGGTTGAGGTTGTTCCTTATTTGATCTCTTTCTGTATCTTGAAACATTAAGTGCAACCTTTTCCAACATTTCCAGGTCTAATTCATCAGCAGCTTCTCTATTTTTAGTTGGTTTGGCACAGATAAATTGATGATAACTTAACCAAGCGTTTTGAAAGCAAGACATGTCGCAAAAATAAGCTTTTTTACATTGCGAACAACGTTGCAGAGAAGGTGATGTTTGTTTTCGAAAGCAATAATTACAGTATTCGTTTATGGTTTGAGGTAAAGCAACTGTACCTAAAGGTTGAGAAGTGATAAGCACGGTACCTTTTTTCAATAAGGTAGTAGCTTTAATAGATCGACCTTTTATAACATCATTTGAATCTTGTAAACAAATATTATTAAGTTTAAGGTAGCTATCCATATTTTTTTTTCAGCAGTAATAAAGAGACAGAAGAGAGGGGGGTGAAGGGGTAACACAAAAAAGTCTACTGTATTTTTTTTTTATCCCAGCCGTAATAAGAAAGAAGGGACTCAATCTTTTCTTTTTTTTTTTCCCTTTTCTTTCTTTCTTTTTCTTCTTTTCTCTTTATATTTTTAGATGTTTATTTTATATTTTTGTATATGTTTATTAGTAGTAGAAGGAACTTTAGCATCTTTTTCATTAAATAAAAGACAAGGTACTACAGCAAAAAAAAAAAAAAAAAAAAAAAAAGTTATAATTTTAACCTTTTTTTTATATAAATAATAGCTATAGCTTCAAGGTCTTGTGGTGAACAAAACAATACAGTTTCGATTTGTTCACCTACTTCTTCTTCTGTATGGGATAACAGTACATTTCAAGAAATCACTTGGAAATACAAGTAAAAAGTTTATATTTTTTTATATTATTTGTATAATATATTTACTTTTTTTTCCTTTTTCTCTATCTTTTTCTCTATTTTATAACAGTAATCCTAAATTTGGTCAATACGTAAGTACGTTCAATAGTTTCTCTCTTTTTATTTTGTAGTGTATAAAATAAATATAATTAATATTAACGCTTACATAATAGACTCGATTAGACTTGTATTTACTTTACAAAAACTCATCAAATGATGAATATGTGCCTATAAAAAATTGGACTGGCCTGGATAAAGATAGCGGAATTATAGTACCAGAAATCGACGATTCTTGGTATCCAACCAAGTTGGCTGAAAACTCTGCCAATATTGCTTTAAACGTGTACATGTATATCGTTGGTGCAGGATATGATATCTATACTGATTTAGATTTAATACCGACTGATCATAACTTCTTTCCTGCCCCTCAACCATTTATTTTAATACGTAACGTATTTTCTTATAATTACTTTTATATTAATAGCTAAAAAAAAAAAAATCTCCTCTTAGAAAATTCCCGTAACACAACAACCACAACCACTTCTTCGCCTTCTTCTCCACCAACAAATTCTATTTCACCTGTAGACTCTAAATCAGATAATGAACAAGATAAAAGCCTACCTGGTTGGGCTATTGCTGTCATCGTTATTGCTGTCATCTTATTTATATTGGCTCTTGTTGCTCTTGTTTGGGCCTACAGGAGGTACAAAAATAAAAAGCAATTGAATAATGGTGCCTCCAATAATATGGGCCTTCATGGAGATGATGAAAAGATACCAGTATTAACACCAAACAAGAATGAATCAAATACTGTTATACCAGTTGTTGGTGCTATTGTTGCGACAAAAGGTACATATACAAATAATAATTTAGAAGAAAAAAAAAAAAAACTAATTATTTACATAGGTGATATCGCATCCATCAATTCTTCTACACAGCAATTATGGTCACCTAGATCACTCTCACCTAGACATGATGAAATATCTTTTATCACCACTTCTGAAAAACCTGCTCAACATCAACAATTGGGCTTACATAGTGAAGCAAATCAATCAAGTAGTATATTATCTTCTACAGATGCACTTATGATTGCCGACACTTTTAGACAGTTTATGAGAAAACCTGATTGGAATGAAGAATTAGAATTAAATGAACAAAACAAGAAAGCATTACAGTCCACTCCATAGTGTCAGTTACCAAACTACTATATATTTTGAATAATAATAAAGAAAAAACATATTAAAACGCCCTCCCCCTCTTCATTCAAGTATTACTACATTTGCAAGCTACTGATTCGTATTTAATTATTTGACTTATTTTATAACTTATGTCTAACCAAAATACCTCTAATAATAACACTATCCCCGTAGCTGTTAATAACTGGAGAAAAGTACTCGGTAGTAACCAAAGAACTCTTAACTGCCCTTGCAGAGTTAACAAGAGAGATTACTCAAATGTAAGAAACTTGTTGAAACATTACAACAGATACCATCCTCGCCAATACGAAGGTTTAGAGCAGTATTACAGCCAAAAGAAATAGTCAGATAAATTTTAATGTAAATTATATAAATATTAATCCAGTGGTATTAGTAGTATAATATCAACGGCTCCTTTGGATGGTACTATCTCTGAAGTGGACGCTTCAAGTGGGAGATTTGGATGAAAGGTAATATAAAACCGAGTTAATTTTATTAAGACCAGGTAATGAGTAAAAAGTATCTGTCGAGTAATTGGATCCGCTCTATGGATAAAAAAAGTAACTAATGAACGTTGCTCCGTCAAATTGACAAACGAATGGATGCAATAACGGATAATGAACTAGAGCAGACCAAAAACATTGCCTAAAAATGATATGTATATATGAGTGATTCTTTATCTGCGCAATACATGTAAATAGATACCTTTAAACAAATTACAACCAGGTAAAGAAGCGTATCAAATGAGCCACAATATAACTGTTTTCATTGGTATGTGTTTCCAAGTTTGTAAATATATCACTAAGATCCATAAATTAAGCGTTGTAGTCAGATACGTCGATTTGAATCAACCAAGAGTAACTTCATAGTTAAGAACCCGTATCATCTCTCGAACCAGTTTTCCTACTCCCTTTGATACAACAGGAATTTGGTAGCTTATCGTCCCTTTTATTTTACTTATAATTATTTTGAAGTGTCGTCTAAGAAAGACTAACCTGTGCTTCCGATTACGATCTCTTCGTAAATTCACAGTACATAATATTTTCATAATAACAAGCTACACAATCTAAAAATAATTATCTAGGTCGGTAATGCTTGTAAAAACAAAAGCAACGTTCGTCTCCAGTACAATAAAAAGGTTCTTTGTTGTACCAATTGTAGAACGTTATTATGGAATAGAGATACCAATGCTTCAAAAAATATGTGGGATATTTGTTCGTCCGTCTGGTCTGGCTCTGGAAGGCCTGGCATATTTTGTAGAAGCCCAACGTCCGAACAACAATAATTTCTTTAAATCTTAAACCATTACTTCGAACGTGATGTGCTCTGCACATAAAGGTTTTACACAAACAAAAGGGTAATTTTTAATTACACAAACTTCCTTTTCGGGTTATGCTTGAAAACGCATCTTGACGCTTTTTATTTTCAAAAACCGCTTAACTGTTAGGTAAATAAGGGCGTCCCAAGAAAAAGGTGACGTGAACTCTGCAAACTGTTGAAGTAGAAAAAAAAAAACTTGATTTCCTTTTTCCCAAAAATTAAATTATAGAATAAAAAGTCGTGTTAGAGTGTATATAATATGGCAGATACCAAACCACCTATCATTAAAAAAAGATCAGAAGTGCGTTCCAAGACCGCCCAAAAACCTATACCTTCTATCGCCCAAACTCGATACACGACCACACAAGCAGTTGTATCTGCCGCTAAAAATAAAGCAAGCAGTGTAGTTCATTCTGCTCGAGAATGGCTTACTCCTTCCTCAGAATGGGCTTCACTTCCTCATCTCGATTCCTTATCTACCGTTATGTTCAGTCCTCTTGCTGCACATCCCGTATACCGCTCCGAATCCATGGTCAAAGCACTGCAGCTAATGCAACAACAGCAACAGAGGCAAAATACAGCAAACTCATCCACCATCATTTCGACCCCCAGAGCAGACCTTGTATTACACGGTAAAACATATGCCTGGCCCTCTAGTACCGTTTTACTTCAAGCTGATATACCCGAATCGTCTTCCCCTGTTTCTTTATTTCAAGGCTTTGCTTCTGCATATCCTTCGCTAGCTAAATCACCAAAGCCTGTTTCTAAAAGATCTCGACAAAAGAAGAAGAAATCAACTAATACAAGAGGTATGGTTGGTATTATAGTATTAAATGTACATTTATTTATTGAAGTTGAATAGGATTAGGTGTGCCTAAATCCCTGACGCAAATTATATCTGAAAGAGAAAAGAGAGCTCGAGACTGTGATAAAATCAGTATGCAAAAGGTAACCATTATATTAAAAAATAAGGTTATGGTTACATGTTTTTATTAAAATTTATCACCTAGTCTTCTACTGCAAATGAAATAGATCAAATTAACCTACAAATTAATAAATTATTAAATGATCGCAAAGCTCTAGAAGAAAAATGGGAAAGATTAGAATCAAAAGATATTCAGTTACAACTAATTAGTAAATATAATACATGTATATGTATATTATATATAAAAGTACTGACTAAAAAGTATTTAAAAATAGTTGATGATTTGAATGATGCAGTTTTGGATATTGAGGAAGGAGGAAGTGTCCGTTTAAAATCAGGTCGAGAATCTATAGACGATGAAGAGGAAGAATACGAATCCGGCACTTGTTTCAAGACATTGGAAGGTCATAAAGACGACGTTATCTGTCTCGATTTTAATCACCCCAGAGGCATGATGGTATCTTCTTCTATGGATGGTACAGTAAGAGCTTGGGATTTGTATCGTAATAAGTGTTTAGGAAATATTGAAGGGCATCAAGGCCTTGTGCGGTGTGTACAACTGGATGATGCACGTCTTCTGACAGGTTCAGACGATGGTACTATTAAACACTGGGATTTATCCTTAATAGATGCAACTGCTTCTTCTTCTTCCATTAGTTCCTTCTCTGTATTCTCAAGTGCTCCTAGTTCTCCTAGTTTAACTGCCGTTAGTAGTTCTAGTGGATTATTAAATGAGTCGTTTACATTGGAAGGACATCAAGGCGAAATCACTTGTTTGTATGCAGATAGAACTTCAGTTGTATCTGGCTCTGGCGATAAAACAATCAAACAATGGGATCTAGAAACTCAACAGTGTCTTTTGACTCTGGATGTTTTATGGGCCAGTGGTAATAGTAATAATATTGTGGATTCCTGGTTGGATAATTCTACTTCTAGCTACGGGTATGCCGCACATGATTTCATTGGCGCTTTACAGTTTTGGGATTCTGCTTTAGCAAGTGGTACCTCTGATGGTAAAATTAGAATGTGGGATTGTAAGTATTTAATTTTTAATTTAAAGTATAAAAACTAATTATAATAAAAAATAGTGAGAACTGGTCAAGCTCATCGTACTTTACCCGGTCATAATGCACCAATTACTTGCTTACAGTTTGATGATGTACATCTTGTTAGCGGTAGTTTAGATAAAACAATTAGAGTAAGGAAAAAAAATGGAGGAAAAAAAAAAGATTTTGTATATGCTAACCATGGTTATTAGATTTGGGATATTCGTACAGGAACTGTTTTCGATACACTGACTTATACTACACCCGTGTCAAGTTTACAATTTAATTCTTCGAAGATTATTAGTTCGGGAACAAGCAATACAATCGATGTAAGTATGATACACGTATGAAGAGAAAAAAAATGGGTACTAATTATTATTATTTTCGTATAGGTCTATAATCGTACGTCGTTTCAACATACAACTCTTTCAGGTCATAGAAATCATGTCAACTCGATTCGCTTCCATAGTGATGTATTAGCTAGTGCAGGCAGTGATAATGTTATTAAATTATGGTCAATTTAATGCCTAAATAAACATCTTTTTTTTTCGCTCTGATTTAAAAATAGTTTACAGGATGGAATCCTTTTACTACTCGACCTGAATTCAACACATCATTATATGCTTGAAAACAGTACGAGTAAAGACCCCCGTTCATTATAAAGTGTCACCTCCCTAATACGTAAACAAAAAGTAGAGCCGCTACTGTAATTGGTTTTTTCCTCTTGTAACACTTGAATTATATCCATAATGAAGCTCTTCCAACTTATGCGCGATATCCTACCATATATGTATATATTTATAACCAAAACTTAATAACCGTGAATTTGCATGGTATCAATAATCATAGCAAAAAGCTCAAATAGGAGTACGTAAATCTTTCAAAGGGCTTACTTTTTTATCTGGTCATTGTGAAACCAAGCCAGTTAAATCTCCTTTTGAAAAAAATTGATAGTTTTACATGAAATAAATGTGCTCTCTTTTTACGAAGCATTTTTTTTACTTCTCTGCATTCACAATTTTAAACGAATAATGCACAGTGAATAAGAAAGATAGTCAATGTGGCTTGCACAACACATAATTTTTTTTCAGTTGTTTGCTTCTTCATTTAACAATCTTACATAGCAACAAAATGCCAAGAATATCGCGACCACCACCACCACCACCGCCTAATAATCCCGCCATAAAAGGAAAAATAGCTAACACCAAGTTATTAAAACGCGTAAAACACGCTCAAAAAAAGGTTAGCAATAAAATATAAGTTAAAAAAAAACGTTATGCTGAAAAACGTGTTTATTTTAGACAATCAATCCGAAACAGACGAGAATTTTGTTTTACGGCAAGAGATCTTTTCATTAGAAGATAGACTTTCTTCAAGGGATGAGGAAATATTAAAATTAGCTGATGAAAAGTGTAATTTTGAGAAAAAGTTCTTATCGGCTAAGAATGAATACAAATTACAACAGATGTATATTCAACAGTTGGAGGACGATCATGAAGCTTTAAAGAAAGAAAAGTCCGAGGGATTATGTAATCGACTTGTACAAGACCTCGAGAAAAAGACGGAAGAAGCCAATGATTTAAGCAGCCATGTGAAGGAGTTAAACAAGAAGTTTAAAGAATCTGAAGCAGAGAATGAAAAGTTGTATGTGTATAACATGGCCCTTAAGTCGGAATTGGAAGAGAAAGAGGAAGAACCTAACCTTTCTTTAAAAGTCGAAGAATTACAAAACAAGCTAAATAAAGCTAACAAGGCTTTATCATATAAACCATCTTCTACTGCTATTAATCCTATGTTCATGAACAAAATTAAAAAGCTCAAGGCTGATCGCAGCTTGTCAAAGATCGAGAAAAAGTTGTTGAAGAAGGAGAACAAGTTATTGAAAAAAGAAATCCGAAAAAGGGATTTATATTTATTAAAAACTCAAAACCTTCAAGATCTTTTCCAAAGTTCAGCTGAAGATGATGACGAAGACAATTCCAAAGATATGAATGTAGATACTGATGCACGTTCTTTTAGCTCAAAGATTTCTGATTCTCGAAGCTCTTTTGCCGAACCTGAAAGTTCTGTGAATGTTGATGATTATCACTTTGATCTTGACTCGTTTAGCCCTGGTAAAGAACAATCTGCTGATATTGGCCGATCTGAACGTCTTCCTGCTCTCGATATATCTGTACCTGCCACTACCACAGGTGTGAAGCACAAGAAAGCATCTAGCAAATTGGCCAATAGTCATAACTCTGCTAAAATTATTTATAGTAGACCTCTTGTTGGCCATACCATCCCCAAGGAGCGAGAATTATCCCATGACAAGCCGGTATACGAGGGATATCCAACTAGCAGACCAGACAAACATACTCGTAAAAAGACGAAATTGTAGACTGATCTCGTTCGGTTTAGTTTTTAGCAAGTGTATATCATGATCGTGTTAATGGTGGCAGTTATTATTTTCGGGAATAGAGATCAAGATGGTTTAAACAGTCTTACTCGTTAGTTGCTCTATATGAAATTGGTGCAGACTGTTTGCTTTGCCTTTTGTTTCTTACACAAAGCAAGCGCAATGCATTGATTTCTGTATCTAAACGATCAAGTCAAAATACCTTATATTATGGCGTTCTTCAAAAGAAGCCTTTCTTTTGAATTTCAAGGTGGATTTCATTTTTCTCCATTACCTTATGTCGTCTTCTTTGGTCAGCCTATGTTGTTTCACTCTCAAATTATCGAGCGCATTACTTTGCTTGTAACTTATGAAGATCGAGAAACGGTCTTTCGGTTACAAATAATGAAACAGATACCACGCGTGATCAATTGAAAGTCTTGGGCCATATTACTGCAACTAGTTTAGGATCTAGTCTTACCAATATCTTGAGTACTTTAGTAAATACACTGAATCAATTATCTTTGGTGTTGGTGGAAGATTAAGAATCGATCTTTCGGAAGTGCCTAGGTGTGACGATTACGACTACAATACTAACAATATCCCATTCCGGCTTGCCAAAGAAACAATAAGCAACACATAGTTTCCGATCTCGTATTAGTTCGGCTTTTCGCTTGACTATCTTGGATTTATTATTACGAAACACGAAGTAATTCACCTCATCATCATTTGCAGAATTTTTTAACTATTATGATATGATTTACCAAAGGAGCATTCATAAAGCAAAGGTCAAGGTACAAAAAAAAACAAGACAACACTCGTTTGTTTTCATGTTATTTTAGATATTATGCGTCAAGGTGTTGAAAACAGTCCTTATTTATTTGATATCATGATTGAAGACAATGCTGAGCCATCATTACCTTTAATTGATGATACTCATCTGATCTTGGCCGAGAAATGTTATGAACTTAGATTACGTTCCGAACAATAATTTTACATCTCTACCTTGCGCTATTTATGTAACCGGGAAAAAAATAGAAAAAGTTTGCTACTATTGAATAAAACATGTTTCCCGAGTCACCTGCTTTTGCTGGCGAAATGTGCACAGATGGAACCAAAATCAGGTCGAGATCTGAACTTCGTCAAAGAGATTAGATCTTACAATGCATTGCTTTAGAATTACATACAACAATCGATATAAATCGAAAGAACGAAGCTAGTAGATTATCATAGTTATTATATGGTTGTAAAAAAATCTTGCTGACAATATCGATACATCTTAACAACAATTTGACACCTGTATACTCTCTGCGACATATGCATTACAAGAACCTTTAATCGAGATGCTGGAATTGGTGAGTTATTTAGAGTTTATTCGTGTGGGTGAATATTCTTACAAAGGATATCAATGTTTCATAATTGATTTATTTGCATGCAAATGAAGTTAGCAGCTGCGAAATATATGATGTACGTGCTATTTACGAGCTTCTGCAAAATAAGCCAGAATCACTTTACTCATATAAAATCGATGCTGTCGAAATTGAAGTAGGATTAATTCTTAGTTTGTGTATGGTAGATAATCACAAAAAAGAGATTGAGCATGGTAAACGTCACTGTTTAGAAGCTTGGAATGAAGTGATTTACATTACATTGATTGCATGCTTTGCTTTGGTCGGCCATAAATATCCTGAGCATATGGTATACGAGTTACTAAACATGTTATTAGCCAAGATTACCTACACCAAAGAATACAATGTCAAGATTCCCAAGAGTATGAGTGAAGTTAATTTGGCACTTATTACCAGACCAGCTTCATAACTTCGCATGGAAAGATTCAAATTGATTTTTTTAATGGCATTGTAGAGCGTATATGTCAAAAGATTACTATGTTTGAAGCTCGAGGATATTTGTATTCATCCATGATCAACTTTCTCTTATATGTATTAGCATACATGTTAAAGATGGTTCTTATAGACAGCCTGAAATGCATATTATAGAACAAGTAACAGCGCATGATGCCAATGGTTTAGCTGTTTGGAAGATAATTTTTTTTAGTTATTGGCTTGAACGCTTTAAATACTGCGATTCCTCGCGCTGGTTGTGATGCTGTTCAGAGTCATTTTATTATTGCAGTATACAAATGAGACGATTAAAAGCGGCGATGCTGCTTTAAGCAATTTTTAGGGACAGAAGGTAAGATAAGTGGGAAGATTTATTATATATACTAATTGATTATTTTTTGTGTTAGCTGCTTTACTTTCCTTGTATGCTTTCGAAGCTAAAGCGTATATTATTCTTAATATTGCTATGAACCCAGAGAGTTGAGATTTATTTATTCAATTTACGAAGACACAACAACAAAAATTTATCACGACGCAACCCAATATTGATAGTTCTAAAGAATTATATGAACGTTATCAACAGTTATTAATGCTTACACTTAAGTTAATTGTAACCGTATTTCAAAGGGTAAAGTATTTTTTCTAGCTAGTCTATAAAGGATGGGTTAGAAAAAAACAATCAGCACTTGTAAATACGTTAAATAAGAGATGAGACGTCAAACTAGTAAATATTTAGCAGAACAAATCTATTAAGTTTACTAAGTATATTTTTCAAATAATCTAATCACGCTATGAAGTAACTTCAAACCGTTAAAACTATTCTTCTTTTGCCTTGTTGTACTATGTTATAGAGATATGATATAAAAACCATTTTTGTTTATCAAAGATGTATTTAATAAAACATTCGTCGTGCTAACTACGACGACAAATAAGCATCGAAATTTCTTCTTCGGTAAAACATTTCCGTCATTTTTAAATGATTTATGATTGCATGACTAAAGGGGGAGGGGGGATTTTTACTTGGCAAAGTTTAGCCGGAGATATTTTGGCCTAATTTATAATGTATAAAAAAGGACACTAAAAAAAAGACTTTTTTTTCTTTTTTTCTTTTGTAACATAAAATAAAAATAAAATGGCATCGGATATAACGGCAAGTTACCCTATGAGTGTACCAGCTTATGTTTTCACAGTATTTGCACCTAGTATAATATTTATGGCATTATCACTACCAGTAAAGAAAAGAAATATTATTCAAGAATCTATTTTAGCTCTACTTTGGTTTGCGGAATTAACTATACCGATATACTACGCAGGGCAGTTCCCATACCTTTGTCTAATGGTTACTTCAGTGTGGGCCTGGGCCAGTTCAATGAAGATGGGTGTTTGGGTATTCTCTATGAGTATGGATGAAAGACGTCAAAGAGCATTTATCTATAGTTTATCAGATTGGAGAAAATCTATCCCGACCAGTAGTACTACGTCAATTAAAATCCGACCCGATGAGTACGTTGATACTCGCTTAGGACATTTGATATGGACAGTGATTAAAAACCAACTTGTGTTTGACGTAATAGACTTTACCTTTAATTACTGTGATTCACAACGTCCAATTAAGGTATATTCTGCATTTGTTTCCAAGGTACTAGATTATTTGGGTCAACATACTAGAGCAGCCGCATTAGCACCTGATCAACCTCTCACCTACAGCACCATTCTTATCAGTACCCTCATGTGTATGTTATTCTGTGTATATATCCAAATGCAATTACAGGTCACGTATGATGCAATCATGATCGTCTATGCCATCATCTACAAATGCTTACCAACAATAGAAAGGTGGCAGTTAGGTAAAGACCAAAATAAATTAAACACAAAGAATATTGTCAAGACCAAAGCAATTTTAAAAAGAGTAGAAGGAATCCGTAAAGTGAAGGCATATATAGAAGAGACATTAAGTATGCCACCTTTATTTAATTCACCATGGTCAGCACATTCATTAAGAGATTTCTGGGGTAGAAGATGGCACACATTTTATAACGATTGCTTTTATCGATTAGGATATCGACCTATTCGATTTACAGTCCAATTATTATTTAACTGTAAGCCACCTCGTTGGTTACCAGCATTAGCTGTATTTGTCATGTCTGGTATTATGCACGAGTACTTTTTATTTGCTGCCACAGGAACCTCACTTTATTTCGGATCTCCTTTACCCGCTTGCGGCATGCAATTTTTATTTTTTGTTATTCAAGTATGTTCAATTAGTATAGGTGATAAATTCTTTAAAGGCGGTTTATTAGGACAAGCATATGCTATCGCAAGTATGTCCTTTACTGCTCATTTATTTGTTGTACCATATATTTTAACCGGGTATTTATATATGGAAAGATTTTCATTTTACCGATTAGCTGTAAATCTTTATCGTGGCAATCCCAATATCGTCGCTAGTATTTTTTAAATAAACTTTTTTTCTTTTTATGTATATCCTTTAAATGTGTTTTATTGTGCATTATTTCCACTGTCAATTTGATATTTTCACCGACAATAAGGTTAATTAATTATAAAAGGAAGAAACAAAACTACTTTAACCGAATTATTCAAACCGAACAGGCGGTGAAGTCGACCTGGCGTATCACCACTCGAAAGTGTATATTTTTCAGATGAGGACAGAGTTTTGGGAGGATCGTTATTAGGAATATCATATGCAGCTTTAAGTTTTTTCTATTATATCGGAACGACGTTGGAATAGGATTTTTTTTTTTCAATAATAGTAGTTATTTAGTACCCGCTCTACGGGAAAAAAATCATCTTAAAAATGCTGCAGGTTTGGAGATATACAAGACCTGTTTCTTTCTTTAGATATATGTACTACTAAATCCCTTCTATCTGCACCGATTATATTCTCTCCACTGATATCATATAACACTTCTAGCAGTTTTTTTTTGGTTACCACAAAAAAAACTGCTGGAACTCCAAAAAAAAAAAAAAAAAAAAATGCGAATCTTAGATCGAATCAAAAAGTTATGACCAACATCTAAACAGTCACTTTTTTTTTTTCATATAATCTTGACTTTGGGTGACAAAAAAACCATCTATTTTTTCTTTTCTTCAAGAAATATAATATGTCTCAAAAGATTGGTAAGTTTCTTTAGCTAACTAGCAAAAGAAAAGAGAAAGACTAACACGTTATAACTTTTGAAATAGCTATCCTCTCTGTCTATGACAAGACTGGTTTGCTTGACTTCGCCAAGGAACTTCACGCTTTAAACGTTCGTTTGCTTGGTTCCGGTGGAACTGCCAAACTTGTTCGTGAAGCTGGTATCCCTATTGGGTAAAGTAGAAGCTACCGACATACATATATCGCGTTTACTTATATTTTTTTTAGTGATGTCTCTGAAATTACCAAGGCTCCCGAGATGTTGGGTGGTCGTGTCAAGACTTTACATCCTGCTGTTCACGGTGGTACGTTTTGCTAGTCACTTACAACGTCTATCATTTTACTAATTAAATTTTTGTAGGTATTTTGGCTCGTAATATTGAAAGTGACGAAAAGGATCTCGCTGAACAAAACATTGAAAAGATCGATATCGTTGTCTGTAACCTTTACCCTTTCAAGGAGACCATTGCTAAGCCCGATGTTACTATTCCTCAAGCTGTTGAAGAAGTTGATATTGGTAAATTTTTTTTCGATTTTTTCTAAATATGCAAAGCTAACCCTTTTTTTTATAAAAAAAAAGGCGGTGTTACTTTACTCCGTGCTGCCGCAAAGAACCACGCTCGTGTTTCTATTGTTTCTGATCCTACCGATTACTCCAAGATTATTGAAGAACTCAAATCTGGTGAAATCACTCAAGAGACCCGTAACTCTCTTGCTTTAAAGGCCTTCAACCAAACTGCCGATTACGACAGCGCTATTGCCGATTACTTCCGTCACCAATACTCCAAGGACTCCGCCATGATGACTCTTCGTTATGGTGCTAACCCTCACCAAGCCCCTGCTCAAATCTTCGTTAAGGATGGTAAGTTACCTGTTCAAGTATTGAGCGGTTCTCCCGGTTATATCAATTTCTTGGATGCCTTAAACTCTTGGGCTTTGGTTAAGGAACTTAAGGAAGCTACTGGTGTCCCCGCTGCTGCTTCTTTCAAGCACGTTTCCCCTGCAGGTGCTGCCATTGGTCTTCCTTTAAACGAAACTGACAAAAAGGTTTATCAAGTTGATGACTTAAAGGTCCCCTTGACTCCTCTTGCCAGTGCTTATGCTCGTGCTCGTGGTGCTGATCGTATGTCTTCTTTCGGTGATTTCATTGCTTTATCCGATAAGGTTGACATTGCCACTGCCAAGATTATTAACCGTGAAGTCTCTGATGGTGTTATCGCTCCTGGTTACGATGACGAGGCTCTTGAGATCTTAAAGAAGAAGAAGAACGGTAAGTACTGTGTTCTTCAAATGGATCCCAACTACACTCCTGAGCAACAAGAGATCAGACAAGTTTACGGTTTATATTTGGAACAAAAGAGAAACGATTGTAAGATTGATGCTTCTCTTTTCACCAACGTTGTTACCGAGAACAAGAACTTACCCAAGGAAGCTGTTAACGATTTAATTGTTGCTACCATTGCTCTTAAATATACTCAATCCAACTCTGTCTGTTATGCCAAGAACGGTATGGTCATTGGTCTTGGTGCTGGTCAACAATCTCGTATTCATTGTACTCGCCTTGCTGGTGATAAGGCCGATAACTGGTGGATGCGTCATCATCCTAAGGTACTTGCCTTTGATTTCAAGAAGGGTACTAAGCGTGCTGATAAGTCTAACGCTATCGATCTCTTTGTTACTAACCAAGTTGGTGAAGGTGTTGAACTCGAAGCTTGGAAGGCTAACTTTAACACTGTCCCCACTCTTTTAACTGAAGAAGAACGTAAGGAATGGATGAGTAAGCTTACCGATACTGTTGTTTCATCTGATGCTTTCTTCCCCTTCTCTGATAACATTTACCGTGCTCATCGTTCCGGTGCCAAGTACGTTGCTGCTGCTTCTGGTTCAGTTCAAGATGCGGTTGTCATTGAAGCTGCTAACAACAACGATATGGTTCTTGTTCATACCAACTTGAGACTTTTCCATCATTAAAGATTTCATCACTTAACACCTCCTCTCCCGTACCCCCCCCCCCCCAAAAAAAAAAATTTGTACAATAAAAAACTTTTTAAAATTTACCGTAAAATTCGCGCCTTTGTTATATGTTAAAATGTAAAGTCCAGTTGGTGCCTCTCATCTAAGGGGGTCTTATATGTTGTCGCATTGAAAGCTTTGCTTCGCATTAGACAAAGCATTTTCGAGAGAGTTCATTTGTGACTGTAAAGGAACACGGGTCTTTTTTTTTTTTTTTTTTTTTTTTTGTATATTTTCCTTCCTTTTTTGTTTCTCGTTCTTCTTTTACAACAATAAAGAGAAAAAGAAAAATGGGTCAATCTGGTTCACAACTTGAGGATATGGTTAATTCCTCCAACTGTAAAACAATAATACCAAATAAAATAATAACCCTTTACTAAAAGCGTAATTTACCTAGTTTCTGCAGAAGAAATTCAACGTCTTTATAAGCGTTTTATGAAGTTGGATAAAGATAATTCAGGTTCTATTGATAAAGAGGAATTCCTTTCTATTCCTCAAATTGCCAATAACCCTTTAGCTTCTCGTATGATTGCTATTTTTGATGAAGATGGAGGAGGAGATGTAGATTTTCATGAGTTTATTAAGGGTCTTAGCGCTTTCAGCGCTCGCGGAAACAAAAGAGAAAAACTTGAATGTGAGTTAATATTAACATATACACGAAACGACAAACATTAACTTTTTCTTTTAAAAAAAAAGTCGCGTTCAAGGTATATGACATGGACAGGGATGGTTTTATTTCAAATGGTGAATTGTTTCTTGTACTTAAAATGATGGTCGGTAGTAATTTGAAAGACAATCAGTTACAACAAATTGTAGATAAGACTATAATGGAAGCAGATAAAGATGGTGATGGAAAGATTAGTTTTGAGGAATTTTTGGTTATGGTCGAGAATACTGATGTAGCTAAACAAATGACACTTGAAAGCTTTTAAAAAAAAAGAACCGTAAACATAATATCCTCCTCATTCGCTACCAAAAAGAAAAAAAATATAATTCATTTTCACATAAATCCACCTACTTCTTGAAAACTACTGGGGAAAAGCACTTTGAAATATCTATTTCCTTCTATTTGTACTTCTTTTTTGACAACATCATGTAATTTAAATCCCATTTATCGTCATAATACAAATATTTGATCTCTAAGAGGACTTTGTTGTAAAGAATAAAAAGAAGAAAAAAAAAAAGAGTTGAGTCTTGTTCTAACAGTTCGAGAGGGTAGATTTTATTGCATAATTAAAAACGTACGAGATAAATCAAAAATCGTTCAGGAACTGGATCACCCTTATGACTTTTTTTTTCCCCATCCCATTATGTATGCTTCCTCTAACAAGTTTATCAACAATTCCTAATTAAAACGTGGATACAATCTAATTTGTTGTGGTATATTCAAGCCTTTTTTTTTTCTTTTTCTTTAATTGTTATGTACAAGGATAAAAAAAAAAACCACATAATACTAGGAATTAGACAATTTCGACTTCAATATCTTCTTCTTCTTCATCTTCCAATTGTTTACTACAAACTTCAACTTCTTGACAATAATCTTCTTCATCTTGTAGAGCAAGAGCAAGCGCCAATTCTTCTTCTTCATCTTCATTGTCACTTTCTGCGTTAAATAATTGTTCTTCTAATAATTCTTCGCCGTCTGCTTCACACTGTGCAACTAAATCTTGAAACCAAACATCAAGACATTTATCACTTTCATCCTTCATAAATTTTGCTTCTGTATTTGACTCATCTGTAGATAAATTTTCGATCTGAAGCATCAATAATCGAAGTGAATTTAATAATTCTGCAGAGATCTCTCCTGAAGAAGGGGTTGATTTAATCTCTGCAAGAATGTCTGTTAAATCAGTCAATAAAGTATTGTTACGAGGACGCTTTGAGTCCAAGTCTGGTTCAGCTGATAGGCTACGTTTATGAGTTGTTGTCCCTGACATTGAGTGTATATATATATGTATATGGTATGAAGAAAAGAGAAAGAGAAAAAGAAAGAAATAAAAAAAATATAGACATAGTGTGGCTTATTTACAGCAAATTTATATATTTTTTTTAAATCTTTTTGTGATATTCTATTAATGCCTTTTCTACATTGCCATCGTCATCGTATATAAGTACACCTTGTTTCCATGAACCGTACTTTAATCCGATCTCTTTGTTTGCCTCGTATTCTCTAGCGATATCCTGTTCATTTCCTTTCCACCCACGATACATTTGAAGATTTTGACGTCCAATTAATCGAATACTTTTAACACGCAAATCATTTGTAGACTTTTTTTTTATGTATGCGTTAGTTTCATAGGGATATAATATATCAACAATGCAACTTACCCATTTAGGCAAATACTCTTTTGACATTTCTCCAAAATGACCAATTCCAAACTTTTCAATACCTTGTATCAACAAACCCCTTTCAACGTCAGTCCATTTACGAGCCTCTTCCTTTTTAAGACCCTTTGGTGGTCTGAAATAACTATCGACAGAGTTAATAAACTATACAAGTTTTTACAATGCTTTAAAATAGCTTACTCTTGATTTAAACTACCATCGGGATAAATCATATTCTTTGTAATTTCAAATTCTTCTCGAACACAAAACTTTAATCGAAACTGTTTAATCCATTCTTGTTTCTTTTTAATCACCAATTCTTCTGGTGTAATATTTTCCTCCTTTTGTGTATCTTCCATAATTGTATCTGCTTCACTCATTCTATTGTATTTTTTTTTTATCAAGTTAAAAAAAGAAAAAAAAAGAAAGAAAAAAAACGCGTCCAAGTTTTTTTTATTTATTTAATTTTTACGTGACGTTACAAACAAGGAATCATTTCTTAGCTACTGCTTGATTATCAAGGTGAATCTTGACTGAACTATTATACGCCGCCCATACCTGGGATATCTTTTCTGTTTCTCTATTCGCTTTATTAATTATCTATTTACAGTATATTAGTTTACTTTACGGCTGTTAGTTTTCTTTTGATCAAGTACCTCAAGTTTGTCATTAACTTTGTTCATATTCTGATTGAGTTTTCGCTATTCAACAAAATAGTATAAACATTATATAGGCTCTATATATATAAAAATAGTGACTTACAACATTAGCTATAATTCTATTTAATAAAGCACTTTGTTGTTCTTCATGAGGATTCTCCATTATAATAAAAAAGAATAAAAAGAAAAAAAGATTAAATTTTATTTAAAACTAAGAATTAAAAACACAAATGTATAAAAATAAAGAGGTATTTAAAGGGAAATAGAAAGAGCAGCAATTGCAGCAACAACAGGAAGCAAGCCAGCATAAATTTGGTTACCACTATTACCAGTAGCAGTAGGAGCAGGAGCAGAAGCAGAAGCAGTACCCTTAATAGCCAAAGCATCTGCTGCGGCCTGTGTAGCATTCTTTACAACGATAAGTGCAGGTGCTGGTTCACCGTCAGCGCTACCATGAGCAGTAGAACTACTTGTCCAATTGATAGAACCAACCTCACTAGAAGAGTAAATTAGTATAAAAGTAAAAAATTATTATACGAGACTTCTCTATTTACCATGTTTGAACGACAGGGAAATAAAATGAAACATTAGCCTGAGAACTTAAATCAACGTTAGGAACAGTTAAAACAATAGGGAAATCAAGAGCATCAGTTCCTTTAAGAAGGCCGCCAGACCAAGTAATAGTGCTAACAGAAGAATTTGAGCTATCGCGATAAGCAGTTGCAAGAGTCTGTTTTTTAAAAAATAACATTAGTATTTACTTTTTATGTACATATATCAAGATATATAAACACACATACCCACTTATCTACTGGTCTAGCCGTAATATTAGTAACAGTTTCAGGAACAGTAACAATAATAGAGACAGTAGAAGATCCATTACATCCATGAGGAACATGAAACATAGTGTTCAATACTTGATTAGGCTATATAACATGACATCAGTAACAAGAAAAAAATTAGCGAGTTCTTGGACTTACCTCAGCATACTTGGGAGACAAATTAATATGAGCATGAACAGAAGAAATAGCAACCACAAAAGCGGATACAATTAAAGCAGCACGAGTAGTAAAGACCATTGTATATAAGAGAGAAGGATTAACGATCTGTTTCGATCTCTTCCTCCTTCCCTTTTTATAGAAATTTTAACAAGCAGAGTAGCGAAATTAGCTCAAACACCAATAGATCTTTACTCTTTTAATGTCTGCGCCGATTTAAAAAAGGGAATGTTTTGCATTTTCGGGATGATCTTAAGTACATGCGTAAATAAAAGATCGCGTTTTTTTTTTGCGAATTTAAAAAGTAAATGGTAATTTCTGACAACTCCATATTTTAGCGATATATTCTTTAAAAATTGTTATATATGTATACTTACAAAACATATAGACGTTATTATTAAATCGGATTGCTAATAAAACTTTTCGTTACTTTTTTTTTATTGATTCACTTAATCCGGGACCTGCAAGTTAAACGAATCAAAAGATAAGCCGTAGCATAAACGTCTCAGGTGCACAGTTCTCCAGGGAAAAAAAATCGAATCACCAAAAAAAACAATAAGTTTTAAAAGCTTCAACTATGTAAGATCATCCATGTATATGCGTTTATACACTTTAGCATTTAACTAAATTAAGAATCAAACAAGTTTTTATATTGTAAGATTTTAAAAAGAAATATCAAAGGTTTCAGTATGAAATTTTATTATGTCGTGTAACGACCAAAAATTTGTAATTAAGTTTTTTTTTTACGAGGGTAAGTAACTGAAGAAGCAATTCGTAATAAACTACCACTGTTTTTTTTAGACATAGCTAACTTTAAAAATGACCGGCACCCAAGAAAACACGTTTTTGGTACCCTTGACAAATTCTCGAAACCCTGGGAGCAGTTTGTAGTTCATCTAGAGATGGCGAATACGTTGTTCAAACTTGGATATGACTTCATTGTAAATTTCGTTATCTACAAAAAATAAAATGCATGTTATAATTTGAAAAATATTTAACTACTTACACTTATATCTGAAGGATTTAAGAGTTTTAAATCAAATAAAATATTTATACAAAAGAAAAAAATAAATTTGTTACGGTCTGTGTTTATGTTTGGGTGTTTCCCCACGCCAGTTGTGTCGAGTTGACGGTATTATCAAAAGCCATCTGCTTTAATTGCTGGGTAGTAAATACACACCTAGAGATCTGTTTCAAAAAGGCAAGTCAGATTATGCGAAGTGTAATAAATTTTGGATACATTACGTGTATAAACTTTAAAGTCTTGAAAGACATACCTTGTCTGTTACGGCGATTTGGGGTTTGAACTAGATACTATTGCAGATCTCTTGAAAGCAACAGGTACGTCTTTGATCTTAAAAATGGAACTTGCTACAGCCACCATATTTCTTGTGGCGTTTACATCCCTTAACCAGATCTTGTTACATGTTTCACAGATGAGAGAACTTTTCCCTTTATCACGGGCATCCTTTAAGGTTCTGTTATTACATACACTGCATATTTGAGAGGTTAAATACTCGTCAATGGTAACCGCAATTAACTAACCGTCAGTTTCACGCTTCTTCAATTCGCGCAGCAGTTTCCTTTTAATTTTACGTTATCTTTCCCAAACATGCCTGCTCCGAAGATCACCAACGGTTCCTTTTGTTGGTATTGGTTAAACTGTCCGGGCAAGAACTTGTTGGTTCTAAATCACAGATTATATATTAAGTAACATGATTAATGTATATTTAGACAAATATTTTCTATAGTATTACTTTATTGAGCTTTCCTTCTTGAGCTCTCGTCATTCATTATAGCTTTCTTTTTAGAGTTTTTGTTTTTCGGGTTCTTATTCTTCTTCTTCTTCTAACCTATTAAGAAGAAACTCTTTATGTTAGTATTTCTGCGACAAATATGAAAGTGGTTACGATTACTTTTTTTTATAGCAAAGTTTTTTGAAGTTAAAAATACGGCAAAACATTCCAATTTGACCGTTGAAACCTTTGAGCTTCTTTTCTTTCACAAATGGTGCAAAAGATTCGATATTGAGCGTGATAAGTCGCCAATGTAAACTTGCTCTTGGTAATATAGACGGAAGTTTTGGGAGAGGGAGCCTTCTTATGTCAAAAGTATTATAGACTGATGCTCTTCTTCCAGTTTTGATAAGGTGTGAAAGAGAAACGGAACAAATTTTTCTGGAGACCTCGATAAAGTCGATAACGTTATTTGGGAATTTAAAAGATTCTTTAATGGTAAAAAAAAGTAGTAATCTGTTCTTTTATGGTTTCCGTCAAAGTATTGTCATTCAGCCACTCAGGAGATCCTTGGAAAACCAGCTGATAACAATAATTACAGACAACGTCTCTTACAAGCTTTGAGCTCATACTCTATATAAAATAATTTAAATTTAAATGTATTGATTTTATGTCAATCATTACCACAAATTTTGTTTGCAACTTATACCGTAAATATGACGAAACTTTTCTTTCGAAAGTTTCAACGATGGCATTTCTATATGACGTAGAAATTTCAACGCATGCTTCAGATAACAGTCTCTTGCTCCCGCAAGTAGAGTATTTTCATATGCAGCGGAAGGATTTTCATTTTTGAATTGATCCCAAATAGAGAGAATATTTTGGGGTAAAAGCACGTTACTGGTTGGTTTCTTGCCATTTCCCAACTGGCAAATTGTGTACCGAAACTGCTGCTTAAATATATCTTGTTTACTAGAATGTACAGCTTTGACAGTTAGGTCTTGGTAAGTTTTATTTGTAACTGAAATAATATTAAAGCCAAACAATCATAAACGTATGCTTTTAGTTTAGACATCATCCGTAAGCAAGTACATATCTATTATACAACATCAAGTTAAGTAATCTAACATTTTATCAGTATAATTTATTCTTGTTCCTATTGCTAATTACCCCTTTCTTTATCATAGTGTAAATATTAAAAGTAACCTAACTGTCAGAAATATGCCAGCTTCTTACATGGCATAATATATACAATTCTAGCTATGATACTAGGCCGTATAACTAATTATCTCTGAATTATAGTCATATTTTGGTGTCCACTATGAAGTAACGCGTTTCACTGATAATTTCAGCGGTTAATCGCTGAAGAACCATAGACAAAACTGCCTGAGGCATCCTTTTACCGGATTTATTATTTTAAAGTTCTCTCCTTCCCCGCAAAATATTCGACTCCCCACGACGCTAACCCACATTTGGGTGTTATTTAAGCCAGAAAAAAAAACAAGTAAAAAAAAAAAAACTTGGTTTCGATGGATGGCGTAATATTGTACCACTGCATTCCTTTTTTTTTCAGAAGAAAAAAAGAAGCTAATACAATCTTTTTTGTTTATATTGGTATTACATGTGCAAACATAAAAAAAGTATAACTAATACTATGCTATTTTAGATCGAGATGAATGAAAAAAAAAAAATTCTTCTATTATAGTTATTAAATGTTCTATAGATTTATTTTTTCTACGTTGAGACGAAATAATAGATTCTCCAAATGATAACCTCATTAGTTATTACTTTTTTTCTCTGAAGTAAACAAAATATACGAAAAAAAATTGTTGCATTTCTATAATAGGGTGAAAGAGAGAGAGAGAGAGGAAATAAAAAAAAAAGGGGTAAAAACGTTTTTTTTTCATTACGACCTTTTTTGCTGTAGTTGTAGTTGTAGTTGTTGCTGCTGTTTAGTCTTCATCAGTAAACCCACCAACATAATACAACATCGTTTGCTCTATTGAATTAGAATATATCATAGGTTGAGCGATATTTTTTAAAATTATATTGTATTTTAATATATCTTGATGTTGAGATGCATGGTGCTTTGTTTGTACAACAAACGATTGGCATTTTAGGATATAATGGCGTAAATCTGGAAGAGAGATACGTTTAGCAGGGTCAAGACAAAAGATACGTAACAAGATGCGTTCCAACTCTTCCGAGATACAAGGTAAAACGGTTCGAAAGAAATGTTTAGGGTTACGTACAAAGCTAGCAAATGAAGCATTACGAGTAGTAGCTTGTTTCCACGGATTTCTACCTGCTGTCAAGTTAATTAGGATAACACCCAAGCTCCATATATCGTTTTTTTGTGTGCTGTAACCCTTAACTTTTTGGTGCTGCATTGATATACCACCACCTCCTTGACATTCTAAATTAAATATAAAAAGTTTTAACATAGAAGAAAAGGTTTTAACACGAAAGAAATTTTTTCTTAAAGTTTTTTTCCCTTACCTGGAGAGAAATAAAATGTAGATCCACATCCAAACTCATTAGAAACCTGGTCTACTGTAGCTAATCCAAAATCAGCTAATTTGACCTGTAAATCAGAAGCCAACATAATGTTTTCAGGCTTCAAGTCGCGATGAGAGATATTGTTTTGATGACAATAATAAACGGCGTCAATGATTTGTAAAAATATGTGGCGTATTGTCTCGTTATTGCCTACGATCTGATTGACACGAGGCAAAGTAATGGCAGAAAACAAGTCTCCTTCTGGAGTATATTCAATCACCATAAACGTTTTATTGTCTTGATAGACTACCTTTTCAAATTTTAAAATGTTGGGATGACCAGAGAGGTAAGCATGTATATCAACTTCCTTGTAACTGATACCCATTAATAGTTTTACAGCAAAGTACTTTCCATTGATTAAGTTGTGACCTAAATAAACTACACCGTATGCTCCAACACCAAGGATAGATACTAATTGAATGGTGTGATGATCGATACTTGAATAAAGTAAACTTTTAGGGTTAAATTTATTACAAGTAATTTTATGTGTCATTTTGGATTATTATTTTTTTGAAGAAGAAAAAAGAAGAAATAATAAATAAAAAGATCAAGTTTTTAATTAAAGTGAAATCGATGTTACGTTAAAATTAAACTTTGGAAAAAAAAACGTCTCTCTTTTTTTGGGACCTGAAATGTGTCTCCTGTGCCCTTGAACAACTTTTTTATTTGATGCATGGCAATTGCTCTCCTCCGCTCCCCCCCCCCCCCTTTCTCGGTAAAATAGAAAAAAAAATAAGACTTGTTTCTCCTTTTATATAAAAACTGGCGGACGCATAAAAACTGTTTTATGAAAAAGGGAGTAATGATGATATAGTATTTAGCTTGTATTCTCTTTTTAGCAATGATGGCATAAATTATAACATAGCTGTCGATTATAAAAGATGATATTTAATATTAGTTAGGCGAAAAAAGATGAATAATCGAGCTCCATTCCATTGTTCAGAGGGTTTGTATGTCCATTTAAAATTATTAATTGTCGTATGATGGTCTTGTTGGAACATTTGTATAATAGCTAAATGAGACCAGGCTTTGTCGTTGATAATACAGAACCAACGGTATTTCCAAAGAGTCGAGAAAACAGCGCCAAACACGACAAGTATGTCATCGGGTACGGTCTTTATCTTGTTGGTAGTGTGTGGTCTAAGTATTTGCACCGGAAGAATTCTTTAGAGCACTCCAGACCGCAAATTCATTGGGAAACCAATTTGAGAGATTTAATATTAAGAGTACATCTGACCAGTATTTCCATTTCGGAATACACCCGATTGTAAGGTGAAATATATCTTCTGAGCAGTTCGATGTACATATGGCACAGACAGGAGATCGGAAAAAAACAGGATTTCACTTACAAGTTTTTTTTCTTTAGTCCCAATACAGTCCTGTAGTATCCGCCACCAAGGTGTAAAAGTCTTGGCCGCAATTTTCATCGGGGGGCTAGGTTGATTAAAAAAAAGCTTCTGCGTATTTATACCATTGTCTCCGTAGGACTTTGACAGTGATACCAATTATACGGATGGTCGAGTCATATCCCATTTTAAATTTCCAATGAGTGCAATCAGGTAGCCAGCTTACATTATATTTACGAAGTTAACTCCTGCTAGTAACTACCTGTAGAATGTGCCAGATTCTACTTAACAGTATCGTATTAACTACGAGACCAGAACCACGAACGGATAGTTCTCTTTTTTTTTCAGAAAAAAATGAAGTCGAGCTCATCCGGCATATACTGTAACCACCGCAATTTTGTTTTTTTTAAAAAAAGAAAAGGCTCGAGGAGGATGTAAAGACAAAAAGTGATAATAATAATAATACAAATATCAAATAATAAATACACTTTTATAATCAAGATTTAGTTTATTTTTATGTGTATAAAAAAAAAATAAGACCAAAAAATGAGTGTGAATTGATTATAGTTTTTTTTTTTACTTTTTTTTACTATTTTTTTCTTTTTTTTTTTTTACTCTGCAATCTCACCATCTTCTAATGCTTCTTCAACGGGAGATTGAGGCTTTTCAACGGTAGCGACAGTTGTCATAGTGACTGGTTCTTGCAGAGTTTCTTCAATGACTTTTTTCGGTGATTCTGGAGGAGGAGGGGAATGAGATTTTATGGATTTTACTTCTCCTTCCTCTTCACTATCAACACCTAATCTCGAAGATACATTATCTTGTTCTGATTCTACTGGATGTAATTTAGCCATATATGATTCAGCTTGGCTTTCGGGTTCTTGAATAATAGGAGTTTCTTCAGTTTTAACCTCTACTGTTTCAATGCTAGGAGTTACCGAGTTGTCTGCTGTAGCAGCAGCAGTAGTAGTAGTATTAGTAGATTCTGGCGTGATATTAGCGATAGTAATTTGTTCAGCAATAGGAGAAGGTGAATTTTCTCTCTCTACAAAAGTTTTTAATAAAACTACTTTTTTTTTTACAATTAATTTTTTATATACCTGTCATTGTAACATCTTCTACATCTTGTATGTTATCTTCTACGTGTGGTACATTCTCCTCTACATGTCGTACGCTCTCCTCTTCATATCGTACATTATTTTCTACATGTCGTACGTCCTCCTCTACATCTGGCACAATATCCTCAACTTCTTGTACATTATCCTCTACATCTGTTTCCATTCTATCATCTTGTTCTTGCTTGATAAGTTCATCCTTTAATGCATTTGCAATTTCTTCTTCTTCTTCGTGTGACATTTTGATGTCCATCGATGTTACTTCTTCTTCTTTGGAATCAGTGTCATCATCCTCATCGTCGTCACGATAGTTTCTTTCGTGTCCACTTCGAATATTTCCAGCTGGTCCTGACGCTTCTCCTTCATCAGAGTCATAGTATTCATTGTCAGGTACAATACGGCGATCCCAACCATTTTCTTTATGTTATAATTTTAGTACGCTTTGATAATAAAAAAACAGTACACGACTTTAAGTTACCATTAAATCTGTCATCAGGGTCTTGTTCATCTTCATCTTCAGACATATCGTGGTCACGAGGAACCTCTATTACGCCATTATATAAGATAACTATAAGATGGTTATATTATATAATTGCTTACCTTGCATTTGAACACTAGGAGCAAATAATGTTCTAGATAAATTCTCAAACACTTGAGTTCTACAAAAAAAATAAAAAAATAAACATACAACAATCAAGGGGGGGAGGGAGGGGAGAGAGAGAGAGCTTACTTGATTTTTTCTAAATAATCAGGTGTATTCATATTTTCCATATTACTAGGACGAACATCCAATTTGTAATCAGGACCAAAATATTCATAATAATCGTTATAAGGCATATCAGGACCAATATCTTCACCGACAACAACGCCTGTTTCATAAGCCCAAGTTCTAGCAACATTTCTCATTGTGTATCCACCACCACCTAATACAAGAGTGGGTAAATTAAATTTCTTGACAAACTTTACACAATTGGCGTGACCTTTCATGGAAAGATTGAAACAACCTAATTTATCACCACTTAAAGAATCACCTCCACATTGTAACACGACAGCAGCTGGTCTATACCATTCCATTACTTTTTCAATAACAGGTTCAAATGTAGATTGATAACTATCATCATCAATACCATCTCGAAGAGGTACATTGACACTATAATATTTTCCTTTTTGAACACCAACATCCTATTTTTTTCAATTTAGTTAATACAAATATATAGAAGTGTATATATTAGCTTCTTTTTTTTTTTTACCTTTAATTCACCAGTACCAGGAAAGAATTCACCATACTTGTGAAAGCTTACAGTCATTACACGATCAGTTGTATAAAATGCTTCTTCAACACCGTCACCATGATGCACATCAATATCGATGTATAATACACGAGCATAATAACGTAACAGTTCAAGAATACCTAATACAATATCATTGACATAACAAAATCCTGATGCTTCCGATTTTTTGGCATGGTGAAGTCCACCTGCCCAATTAATAGCAATGTCACATAAACCACGATTTAATCTAGCTGCTCCCTCTAACGATTACGAATTATATCAGTATGCAGCTTTTTATTTATATATATATATATGTATATATTTTTTTTACCCATAGATCCACCAGCGCTAAGACCACAATATTCAAATAAACCTTCAAACACGGGAGAGTCGTCACCGACGTTAACTAAAAAAAGAAAAATTAAGATTTTTTTTAAAGAAGAAAGAGAGTAATTCTTTACATTTAGCTTGTTCTTTTTGAAATTGTTCCATGTTTTCAGGAGTAACGCGAGATAAGAAATCAATATAATCGTCAGTATGAAATTGAGTCATTTCCCATTTGTTTGCAGGTTTTGCTCTCTATAATTATAATAAGTATCCATGTAATCAAGAAAAGAAGAAAGCAAGATATGCTTACATAGATTTCCATTTTCTTATAGAGACCATAATTCATAACTAAACCATGGCACATTCTAATACGATGAGGACGCATTGGATGTCCAGGTCCGTAATGGTAGTTTCCCACATTAGCTACATGTAAAAAAGTCAATACCCAGCTTTTGTTGCCCCTCTCTTTGTCGCTTCGTAATTACCATCATAAAAGTAACAAACACGCTTTTTGCTTTCTGAAGGCATCGTTTCGTCTTTATTTCAAAATCCAAAAAAAAAAAAGAAAAAAAAAAGATATACAAAAAAAGAAGTACACAGAGGAAAGAAAAAAAAAAAAAAAAAAAAAAAAAAAAAAAAAAAAAAGACAGAGAAAATAACTGAGATCAAATAAAAAAAAAGGATGGTCGAATGCAAAATGCACTCGCGTTAAAAATGGGTATTTAATAAAAAAAAAATATTCTTGGTTTATTAGATTCATTATACAAATGTGACATTCGCGTATATCACGGCTTTACAAAACATTCATAAAAGAACAGCATTCAAATTCTAATACTATCTATAAAACAGGTTATTTTTAAAAAGGACAATAAGCTCTTTTCTTAATATTTTATTTTAAAACATTTTATAAGGTAATATATTTGCTTCAAAAAAATTATGTTCAAAGTTATCAAAGCCTCTTTTATTTCTACTTCATAAAATACAATAATGTGCAAAGAGTTGGGGGACGGCGGTAGCACATTTACTAGAAAATGAAAGCTAGAAGACTGTACTCATGTAACTTGCTATCTGAAATTGAAAGGGAAAATCTTATCCGCTTGTCGTGATATCAGACAGATTGTTTTCAGATGCCAGCTATTTATTAATCACTATATTTTACTATATCTCAACTGATCGTTGGAAAAAGGCCTACAAGTTCAAAGATGATGACAACCAGTCTTTTGCCATTTTGGAATGAGTTCAAACGTGAACATCGCAATATAGTTTATAATAATTCTCTTACACTTGGCTACAATCAGCGTATCACAGAAGCTTGTATAAGTATAAACAGGAGTTTTTCACTTTTTTTTAAAAAAAAAAAGGATGCAAAGTATCTGTAAGAAAAAAGATAATAAACGTGTACATCTGTTGAGAAAACAGTAATTAAACAGATATTTGTAGTGGTTCTACTTTTTTTTTTTATAATACCGAGCAATAGATACTGTGGCAAAGTGTCAAAAGAGTACAATAAGGTAACAGTAAGAAAAGTGAGCATCAGTCCCTATCTTATAAGTAGGTTGTCAGAACGGATTATTTAAGAAATAAGTAAAAAGTACAATGAAAAGAAAGTTCCAAGGAAATTCAGGTACAAAATAAAATAAAGAGAAAAGATAAACTAAAAGAGCTTGATTTAAAGGACTTTTATAAGTTAATGTTAGACGTTCCAGATTAAATTGTTTACCGAAAGTAAATTACATATGTATCTGAATTCGTGTGCGGCTAACATCAAGATATTATATGCATAAGAATATGGCTAAAGGGCTTCTGTACAAGTTAGCCGAAAGAGGTTTCAAAAGCTAACTTGCCTTTTTGGCCTAGTTGTGTGTAAAAAAGAAAAAAAGGAATGGTTGCATAAACCCCGCGTGTACTATAAAAAAGGGTCAGTTGATGCCGTAATTCTACTTTTTCTTTACTTTTATTTTTTACTTTTTGTAATGGAGCTTAATGGACGTTGGTTTATTGATGGTAAAAGCAAACGAACCATTTTATTCAAAGGAGTAAACTTGGGCGGAGGCACCAAACTTCCTAACGGTATTTCTTCTCATGAGCGAGACGGGTACTGGGTTGATTATGATAGAAAAGTGAGTTTTGTTGGAAGACCGTTTCCTTTAAATGAAGCTGATGAGCATCTGCAAAGACTAGTTAACCTTGGGTTTAATTTACTTCGGTTTATTATTACATGGGAAGCGGTCGAACATGAAGGACCGTAAAGTAGTCTTTTTTTTTTTGGGGGTTTTTTTTTCATGCTAATTTTTTTTTTTTTTTTTTTTTTTTTTTTTTTTTTTTTTTTGTGTAGCGGTATTTATGATGAAGCTTACCTTGAGTATGTGGTCAAATTATTAAAAAAGTGTCAAGAGTATGGATTATATGTATACATTGATCCTCACCAAGATAGTGTAAGTTTCTTTATTTTTTTTTAATCCAATTGAAACATAAACATAAACTAAAAAAATCACAACACCAGTGGTCACGTCATTGTGGTGGATCAGGACATCCTGGTTGGACGTTACCACTAGTCGGTTTAAGCCCACTTTATTTCCCTCAAACCAACGCAGCTATTGTTCACAACCTCTACCCAGACCCGGCGAATTTTCCCAAGATGATTTGGAATACTAATTACCAAAAGTTAGCAGCAGCAACTTTATTCACGTTGTTCTTTGCGGGCAAAACCTATGCTCCTAAATGTATTGTCAACGGCATACATGTACAAGACTATTTGCAGCAGCATTACTACCGGTGCTTTCAAAAGGTAGCACAAACAATTCATGATAACGGGTTAGAGAATACGTGTGTGATTGGTTACGATACAATGAACGAACCTGGTCATGGGTATTTGTCTGTACCTGATATTACACAATTGAACCAAGACGATACTGATTTCAAAATGGGGTTGATGCCAACTGCCTTTGAGGGCATGTTACTTGGATCTGGTGTACCTATCAAAGTCGAGAACTGGGAGTTTAAATGGAATGGGCCTAAAAAATCCGGTAAAGTTTTGGTAGATCCAGCAGGTGCAGTTGCCTGGCTAAGTGAATCTGAATTAAACGATGCCAACCTGCTATTTGGTTGGAAAAGAGACATTGGTTGGAGCTCTGGTTGTATTTGGGCACTGCATCAGGTCTGGGATAAATCCACACAACAAGTCTTGCAACCTTATTATTTTGCAACAGAACCAAATAATAATAATACAGAAACGAATTATATTCATCATTGGATTGATTACGTTCAAAATTACGCTACTTGTCTTCGTAGTGTACATTGGGACGCTATTTTGTTTGTGCAGCCTCCTATTTTAGCAGTACCTCCTAAACTACCTGCATCGTTAAAGAGAATTGTATATTCTCCTCATTGGTACGACGGGTTAACTCTGGTAAAGAAAAAGTGGTGTAGCTATAACGTTGATTTTATAAACTTGAATAGAGGAAAGTATGGTACAGGACCACTTCGGTTTTTGCGTGCACTTCGGTTAGGTGAAAAAGCCATTCGACAATGTTTTGTGGATCAGTTACATACAATGCAAACAGAAGGTCTAGAAAATATTGGTCAATATCCTTGTATACTTGGTGAAATTGGTATACCTTATGATATGGAAGGTAGTGCTTCTTCTTCCTCTTCTGATTTTTGGAATTGGGTTTCTTCTTTTTTTGTAACTGTGTCCAGTACAGCGTACATTTCAGAACCGGATTCTTCTCAAAACAGGGCAATGGATGCTAGTATCAATGCATTGGAAAAGAACCTTTTGAATTATTCCTTATGGAACTATATGCCAGATAATAATGAAGAGTGGGGAGATTTATGGAACGGGGAAGACCTTAGTATTTGGCAAACACCTATTACGAAAACATCATTTACGAGTAGTACTACACATTCTTCTTCTTCTACTACAGTAGCTGCTATCGAAATGGATAAAACGGAATCAACAGAAGGAAAGCAAGTGTTAATTTCAAACCAGGTCAATGGACGTAACATTTTAAGTTTACACAGACCACATCCAATGCTTACGTCAGGAACTCCTTTAAAGATTGATTTTGTATCACCAACAAAAAATACTTGCGCGTCATTCGAGTATATTTTGAGACAAGATAGTGGGTGTGAAGGGCCGACAGAGATATACGTACCCAATTGTCATTTTCCTTGTCCACCTAGTGTTGAAATTACTACAGGTAGATGGGAGTTAAATACTGTTAATGACAGCTATAGTATTTTATTATGGTGGATTGATGAAGAAGGTGAAGCAAAGTTGAACTTGAAGGGCGTTTGCTACCAATGAAAATAGGTCTTACCATTATAAAAATAAAGGGGTTTAAATTTTAGGTCAAGAAACATTTTCTTTTTCAAACTATATATATTTTTTAATTTTTTTTCAAAAAAAGAAAAGAAACAAGCTTTTTTTTTTTGCTTTGGTGGATCACAAATTAGCAACAATTTCACCAACTCTTCTCTGTTATTTCCAAACCCCTTCAAAGCCAACGCCAGAGTTGACCCTTTTTAATCAAGAAAGGGCCAATATAAAGAAAAAACATTACATCTAAACAAGTGTTAAAAGTCTCTAAAACTAAAAACATCCAACATGAATACTACTACTCCCACCGTTCATCGCTTCCGCGAATTTATACCCAATGCCAAGATGATCCAATTCACGGCACCTCAGATGAGTCATCTAGCTTGTTGTCAACCAACGAGATAATATTATCAGAGCCTAATAAAAATCCTTCGCATCATTATCAGCGTAACGTTAAAAATTGTTCTGATAATAATACGTTGGATTTAAACCGTCGTCGTCAACGTCATCATCATCCTTATCAAAAACTTTCTTCTACTGCCACCTCTCAAGAATCTACTCACTTGGATCCATTATTTGGACCTGTATCTACTACCTCCTCTACATTATCATCTTCTACTTATCAAGCTCCCACTAATACAAATCTGTTATTACAAGATTATGAAATTTTTGATGAGTTTGATCATTTTATTCATTCTCCCACTAGATTCTTGTCCTCTCCTCCTCCTTCTCCTTCGCTATCTCCTTCTGATGAAGACGACGATTTAGATTTTGGTGATTTCCCTTTATTTCCCTAGTTTTTACGCCCAAAAAAAAAAAAAAAAAAAAAAAAAAAAAAAAAAAAAAAAACCCTTTCTCACTCTCACTCACACACACTCTCTCAATAAAAATCTCATTTTCCACGTGCTTTATTTTTGATTAAATGTAGTGTAACAACTATGGGTTCTATAAAACATCGAGTATCATTGGTAATAGCGTTGTTTTTTTAGTGTAAAACAAAAAGCTTCTTTTATACATACATCTGTGAATTTACAGAAAAAAGTAATTTTTAGTTGGGATAGTAAGTTATGCACGTACCAATTGAAATTACATATATTTGCAAGGAAGGAATTTAGCTCAAATTACCACTCTCTACTGTTCACGTGCCTATAATAGGTCACTTGGACTGCAAACAAAATTTATCAGATAACACCTTTTTATTGCTGCTGCGCATCATGCTAGTTAGATAACTAAGTTATTGATCATGTACATGATGCAAAATGTCATTTAGGACACTGTTTTCTTTTTTCTTTTTTTTTAGCCTGAAATCCATCATTTGTTTGATTTTCAGTATTGAGTTGTACCTACTAGTAGTGGGCGAAAAAAAAAAAGGGCTTTTGTATTAAACGTGTAAACATCCCATCTTGAACCTCCTTATTTACCAAACAGTTAAGGAAAGTAAGGTGATTGGATGAAACGAAAGATGACGTCAGTTTTAATTTCTTGGGGATTTTATGAGCTCCATCCTTACCTAATTAAAGGGGCGCAAGGGTCGAACGGTGTTGAAACCGCGGATAATGAAACTTTTCTAAGTTTCCTCGTTGTTATACGTCTTGATACGACAAATGGCAAAGTCCTTGTTTTAAATAAGTATATGTAAGCAAAGATGTATATATAAGTGTTATATTACATACCAATTAATCAGAGTCATTAGCCACTATGTGCTGGTTACAGCCATAATGAGTAAATCATCGTGATATATTGTTCTAAGAGAGTAGTTAAAAGTAAAAGTAAGATTAATTTAGATGGGCCTCGAGTTAAATACATAATATTTAAATTTTGATATATCTTACCTGTACTAAAATCAAACATTATTTGTAGTCAACGGAAACCATGTAACTACCAGAATAAAGGGACCACATATCGGAATAAGATTAGGTAGACGGCATTCTTGGGTAAATAGATAAATGAGCTGCGTTCGTACTAAACCTTGGCATCAATAAAAACCTCTTGCCACCATTAAAAAACCTTTCGAGAGGAAAAAAATTAAGGGGTACAAGAGGAAAAGATAACCAAAGAGTAGCATCAGCTTGAAAATATAGAGGCAGCAGTTGTTACCAAAGACCATAAAAGATTACTAACTAGCAAGAATTTTAGCAGGCCTTCAATAAAGGTAAGTAACCTATTGTAGGATTGATTTATTATAAATAAGGATAGATACTTTACCAAGAGGGTATGTAGATCTATAACACCTAAGTAGATATTCGCTTTTCTTTTCAGCAACCATCTTGATTATCAGAACAGTGTATTTCTATAAAATAAGTAAAACTGAGTACCGTATATGAAAACTATGCTTTTCACTTATGAAACTTATACTTCCCTCTTTTTTCTCGGATAATGCGGATAAAAAAAAAATAAAGAAATGGAAGGTATTTATAAGAACAATGAAAGTTTGATTTATAGTTTGAGATGTCCTGATATACGAGTTTTTTCTTTTCTTATTTCAATCCTTTTATGAAAAAGTAGATTCAAAACAATACGTTAAGCTACAAAAATGAGGATATGTTGACACCCTCCATTCTATTGAAATACTTAGTGTTTGAAAGTATACTTAAGTACCGTAAAAAAGATCGAGAGTAGTTAACAACATAATATGTATACTTTCATTATACTTGAGTTTCGTTCATTTTGATTGGTGTAAGATGTCAATGAAACGTTTCATTGACATCTTACACCAATCAAAATGAACGAAACTCAAGAAAAAACTAAACAAACGTTGGCTCTCGTCCAATCAAAACAAACTTTATTAAAAAAAGGGGTTCATTCATTGACTATGCGAAGATTAATTGACAAGCTATATGTGAAGACCTCTAGTGTTATGATTAAACAATCTCTAAATAGTAATAAACGGATTCGTAGGCATGTAAATACTCCTCTCCTTTTCTTTTTCCTTTTAAAAAAACTTATTATTTCGATTATGACCTGTAAGTTTTGTAACACTCTATAATATAAGTACGCTGACACTGTTTTTATATATATTTAGTGAAAAGAAAAAGAAGCCTACTAACTGCCAGTGATCGCAGAAGACGAAGAGTGGATCCTGACAATAATCCTCCCGCCCCAAACCCTGTACCTGAAGAACCCGACGATAAGGTTTACAAAGCCTTTTTTAATCGAAAGAGTAAACTTGCTACTCTTTTGACGCCTAATTATAAAGTCTATGAGGTAAAATCAATTAATTAAAAGCGTAAAATTTATCATTTTTAATTTATCAGTAAGTAATAGAACTTATTCCGTAAGGTGGCAGAAGAATTTACCATTGCTCGTCGTGACGCCTTGAATTTTGTTTTATTTATGGTGATTCAGTGGTTTAATACTCAATGTGTTGAACTCTTTGCTTACCAAACCCAACAAGTCCCCCAAATTCAAATATATTTGCGAAGAATTCTTCACGAAACGTTTTTGATGAATCAACTTCGAGATTTAGTACAACAAGAACTAATCATTCCCAACCAGTATGAAAATTTATTGGATTTGCGCGCTCAAATACAAAACTATTTACTGAAATACTTCCCACCAGCCAACGATTAGACGAACTATTAGTAGAATTAAACAATAATATTAACAGTCAAGAAGTTCAACTTGAATATGAACAACAAAGAACGGCACAAGACAATCTAAGCTTACATATTCACTTGGTTTTACTTGACCTACATCCGCAATTTACAGACTTAAGAACTGTTACTGCTCGTGCTGCCGAAGCCGCAGAAAATGTCAAGACCACTACTGAAGAACAGCTCACTGCTCTTTTTAACTCGGTAACTGAAAACCAACAAGCAGTCCTTCAAAATGCTAGAAATCTAAGGGATCTGGAACGTAAAATTTTAGCTTTGCGTGGGAAACTTGCAACTATTTTAAGAGAACAACCATTAGAACAGGCAGATAACGTTCGCTTGAGAACTATCCGGCAAATCCAGATCGCAGTTCTATCTTCACAAGCAGCTTTACAAAGAATGAGAGAACAAGAGTTGCGAGACCGAGATTTCTTGAACCAAAACGAAATAGCACAAGAATATATCCGTAACACGCAAATTCTATTACAAACGATTGATATTGCTGAAAATTTTACCAAAATTTTTCAAATTGTCGATTCTACCTTGCAGCAAATTGTTTTGGCGTTAAGAGATCCTGAGTACAACTTCATTTTTCCGAGCGTTACCGACGAGACTTTTTGGTCTCACGTATATAGAAAGGTTTTAGCAGACCCTGAAAACGATAATCGGCGAATTGTAAGTGACAGTGTAGAAAAATTCCCATATACGCAGTATCTTAATATAGTTTTTTTTTTCAATTTTAGAATTTCAATAGGTCAATCGTATCATACTTTGATGACTTTGATGTTTCAAGAAAGGTTCCTGGCACAGATAATTATTTTTATAACTTACCAGTTGTAGACAATATACACAGGGGAATTTCTCATAGTTATGTCAGTTCTATAATTCAAAGTGAGTTCGATATATACTTTATATATTTAGAGACATTAACTCTTATTTTATTTAGATGTCACAATGCATCTTCTTTCTATCAATTTAGGGATGATTCATCTATTCAAAGGCTTCTTATTGTTTCATCAAAGACGAAATAATGTTCAAGTTCCTGTCATGACTATAGGTAAATATATATATTCATATATATATATCGCACTCAATATCTTTGAATAATGACTTATATTTTTGATTTAGTATAGCCAAGAAAGCCGCCAATAGAATTATCAACCATCATCAATACGAAGATTTACAAATTGAACATGAAATACCTGGCCTTATAGATGTATACAATCGTATTAAATTAATATTTGACGCTGACTTTCGTGCTACTGAACCTGAAGATTTATTGGATTACGAAAGCGCCAAGGCACACCCTTTAAAGTATTTACGTGTGAGCTATCGTTTGCTCCAAGAAGCCTCACGTAACGTTGATTGGCCGGTCAAACGTTGCTGTCTCCTTCCTTCCCCGTCGAGTCATCGAATTGTTCATTTTCCTCTTAATTCATATGTTACAATGTATGGTCTATTTGAAAAAGCCAATAATCGAAATATTCGCATACCGGATGATTTATTGGGTCGTAACGGTAATTTTATAGGCGTAACAGCTTTTCTTGATATTTATTCGGGAATTGCTAATAGACAGAGAATTTGGGAAACTCTGTTTAATATTAATAAGTTACAAAAACGGTGTTTAACGTACTTACAAGGAGAAAATAATGATCTTGATATTAACGATCCCCTCCGAAGAGCAAAACTTGGTTTTGGTCTCACTACTGATGGCCACATAATTTCAGTTTTGTTTGAGCGAGTATCCAGGGAGCAAATACCATTTGATACGAAGGAAGTAAAGTTTCAGAAAAGAAATCTTAACTTGACAAACAAGACCAGAGGTATATATCCATTGTATAAAAACCCAACTGGTATTACACTGCAGGACAGAATTATTGGAATTGACCCTGGTATGTTAAATATTAAAAGTATGAGTATAATAGACACTAATTTTTTTTTGCTAGGTGTTCGCGACATTGTTTGTGCCGTTGACTGTACACCTCAAGAATTGACTAACAAGTACACTACTAAGGAACACTCATTATCGATTAGTAACGCGTCGTATAAGTAAGTTTATTGTCAATAACGTTAGTCACACAACAATTTTAATAGGCTACTAAAAAAAAATTTAACCTACTAGGTTCCGTTTGGGTATGCAGTGGATTAATCAAGGAGAGCTACAAAGCCGTAATAAAGAGAGAGTGCAAGATTCTTACGACCGCCTAAAAAGCTCAAAGGTTTCCAATACCTACGAAATTAGACAGTTGTTAAATTCTGTTTATCAAGAACACAAAAAGTATAAGATAAAATAATTGTAATGGACGATAGAAAATTAACTCAATTATTTGATAAATATATAGGATATTTGACTTTATGAAATCCTATAAGCACAGGGAGAATAAGGGGCATAATTATTCAAATCGCCAAAGAGCTCAAGATCATGTAGCCCGAGTTATTCTTGGTACGACAAACAAGGAAGAACCGTACAAACTCTCTCATGGTTCTTCTTCCTCACATCAACGAAATATAAGAAAGAGATATCGCCGAACGATTATACGACATTTCTCTCAAAATCCTCGTCCTTCGTATCCCCCTTCAATTAGGACTCCAGGTAATAATAATCAACGCACTGTTGTAGCATATGGTGATGCTTCCATTCGAAGCACCTATAAAGGCAACACTCCTATTCCAGTAAAGGTAAAAATTATGCGCAATGTAAATGTCTAGTATTTTTTATTTATCTTTTTCTATGTATAGGCGATACAAAGAGCAATTGCAACTAAAGCCCTTGTAATTCCAGTCGATGAATTCCGTACGTCTGTAACATGTTCCCATTGTTTTGGAAGATTAGAAACGACACCTGATGAGCGTCTAGTTTGTACACACACGTAACATTATTCGTTCTTTATAAATAGTACAGCAAATTATAGTTCTTTATACTCATTTTTTTTAAATTTATAGAAAAAAACTACATCGTTCAAACGGGCAAGATGGACACCCAGACGAAAAAAAAGCAGTACTAAAATGTTTTAATGAAGAAAACCACGTCTTTCATAAAACTAGTGAATGTCCTGAACGAGTTCGTCCAGGTAAAGTCTATTTTTCACTTATTGGCGCTTACAATAAACTAGTGCTGATTTCGTTAACTTTTGTAGGACGACGCCGTGACATTTATCCGCTGAAGCTGTGCCGGCAATGTCAAGCTGGAAATAACGCCGGCCCATTGGTACGTAATATAAACCTTTAGTTTAGGAATATATTTATACTTACACCAAATATATTTTCTTAGTATTGGAATAGAGACGTTAACGCTGCTTCCAAAATCAGGCAAATCCTTACTGCGTATGTTGAACAAGGATTCGACCTGGAATCTAGACCGGAACAGCTGTCCAGAAGTATAAGGCAACAAGATGAAGACAATGAAGAAACTTAGAGCCGTTTCAAAGAATCTTTTCTTTTCTTTTCTTTTTTTTTCTTTTCTTTCTTATAAATAAAGGCTTCTCAAACCAAAAAATGCAGACTATTATTTCTCACTTCAGAACCTTCCACATGCTTTTATAAGCAGTCTCTCGCATCTTATATCGAGTATGTACATTAACAGGAATTCAATTCTTACTACTAGTAGTGATAATTTAATTAGAGCTTTAAATAAAGCACAATTGGTAACATCCTCAACAGTAACAATCAACTTACTAACTGAAATTTTGAAACACAACGCAGATTGACTCCATAAAATAACTTTTTTTAACTGGGTCAACCAAAGTTTAACGGAATCTCTCGGATTTTGTGCTTTTTTCTCTGTGGAGTGAACCATCTGATCACGGTGAACGATAACTTGAGCTTTGTTACCAAGAGATTGCTCTACATCGATATTAAAGTTGGCTTGACTATGACGAAGAAAATTGTTTTGAATTGAAATTCTGGTGTCTCTCTTTCTGAATCCTTTGCATAATATTTGCTCATTCAACTGTTTAGCTACTTGTGACAATGGAAGAAACTTCGAGTCTTCAAGCCCAGCGATCTGATGATTATGGTTACCACTGTGATACAAGACAACGTTATTAGGATCGCTTTTATAACAGGTAGCTACCAAACTAGTTAGCAGTACATTCAATTTTTTGTTACTTTTTTTTGTAACTTTCTAGACCCTTCGCTGCTATTGTTTTGCTCTGTTTTAGCGTGCCTCTTTTCACCGGAATGATGACAAGAGTAATACGTTTTGAAAACGTAATCAATATAGCGGGTTCTGGGCTTAGGACCTTTGGTGGCATTTAATCGCTGAGCTTGTGCCCTCTCTTGCTCCTCTGCGGTTCTAGTTGTGCCTTTCACAAATCTGACACCGTGGAGGGGAATATAGTCTGCTACCGCTTTCTCCCAATTGGTCAAAGATACGGTAAGTCTCTCTGAAATGAGCGTATAACAAATGATATGAATAGATGTAGCGTTATTACTTGACACTGTTTAAAATAAAAAGATTTGATATCATTAAAGTGAAGACTAAAATATGATTTTATTTTATTTTATTTATTTTCAAAAACCGTTTATCTGTTAGGTAAATAAGGGCGTTCCCCATCTTGGGTGATATAAACAGTCGTAGGGATGACGTAAAAGCAAAAAAAAAAAAAAAAAAAAGCCCGCGCGTCAATATAATACTTCGCATATTACAACTACTTTTATTTCCCTCTTAAACAAACAAAAAATGTCGTTCCGTCCACCTCGTTCTTTACCTATTCTTACACTTTTCCATAATGTAAAGTCGGATAAATCCAGAGCAGCACTTGCTATGCTTCAAAGCAAACAAAAGAACGCCAGTGGTGAAGAAAAGTACCGTATTGATATTATGGATGAGCAACAACAGACTCCGACGGACACACAATTGAAGCAGATTGCTAGCTTTTTAAAGAGCCCTACACCTTGGAAGGACATGGTGCTGGTGGATGATAAGGATATTGGAAACGCTCAAGATGCTTTCCAAGCGTTGAAAAATAAACCAGAGTTACTTTGGTGTCCTATTGTTGTTGATTGGGAGAAAGGTGCAGCTGTGACAGGGTCTAAAACTTTAGAAGCTATTGAGAAATTGATAAATGAGAGAAAGTAACAATAAAGTTTTTATTATTTGCGTGTAGTTACAATAATGAAATTTACAATGTGTATAAAAAAAAAAGAGAGAATGAGAAGGGGGGGTTGGGGTTGGGGTTATATGTGTTATGTACAAGTAATAATAAAAAAAAATCTAATTTTTAGATGGTTTTAAAATATTCCTCTTCTTTTTTGGTTCAGTAGCAGCGATAATAGTAGTATCATCAGAAGGAGGAGCTACATCCAATACAGTGATATTACAAGACTCTTTTACCTCTGGACGAGGTTCTACTAACAAATGATGGGTATGAGCCAATTCAGGATGAGTACTGGTACACATGGGAATGCTCTTAACCCATTCATCATTCAAAACATCCTCCAAAGTACAACGTTCAGCAGGATTAGGGTTCAAGATACGGCCTATAATAGACCTTGATTCACGCGGTAACATTTTAAAGAGTTTATCAGCACCAAGAGAAGATGGGGTAATAAAGTTCTTGTAAGACTGGTCTTTTTCAGGACGAGGTAAGCGCCATGGAAATCTACGGATGGACATACAAATAAAGACGATAGCACAAGACCAAAGATCAGTGAGACGAGCATCATAATCAGGTTCAGTAAACTGTTCAGGAGCAATATAAGGGTCAGAACCACAAATTCCTTTACTTTTATGTACTCTTGTTTCATGAGGGTACTTGTTAACCACAGCACAACCAAAATCAATAATCTTTACAATACCACGTTCATCAAGTACCATATTATCTAATTTTAGATCTCTGTGAGCTAAACCCATTTGCTGCATATAATGAACACCACTTAATAATTGACGCCAACAACAAGCAACTTCTTCACGAGACATTTTTCCGCTCATAACAATGTTAAATAAATCATTAGGTGCAAATTCCATAATCTCATAAAAGTTTTGTCCCTCTTGAATGATATCTAGTGTTTCGATAATATTGGCGTGGTGTAAAGTAGAGCCAATACAGAACTCAGCCGTCACCTTTTTTACATACTCTTTTTCAGGTTCATTAGGTGAACGTTTTCTAAATTGTTTCACTGCAAATGTTTTATTGTCTGTACTACGACGAATTAGTCTAACCGAACCACCTGCACCTTTTCCAACAAATCTGCCTATTAATATAATTTGTTAGGACCCTTCATTTTCTCACGATTATTTTAGGTTAAAACTTTACCCCATTTGCCATATTTGCCTTCTAAATCTCGGTTAAATTCATTTGCAAAAGATATTTCACTTGAACTCTTTAAAGAAGTTAGTGAAGCATTTTTCTTTGACTTCTTTTTTGATTTATCAGATTTAAAAAACTTTTTCAGTTCGTGAAAGATAGTTTCCTTTTTTTCAAGGTGATGAAAGTGGGTATGATGGTATTCTTTGTTATAAGTTGGTCTTTTAAATACAAATTGAGATGGTGTAGTGGGTCGACCGGGTGGTAGTGATGTAAGGCTTGCAGAATGATGTATAGTGCTTTTGGATGCAGAATCATCAGAGCCTAGTGAATTTGCCTTGTTATCACTGGTTTGTGGTGATAGTGAAGGTGGTGTATGGACTGCAGTAGGTGGTAATGAAGGTGAGGGAAAACCAATAGAAGAAGTATCAGATCCGTATTCATATTTAGGATGATGTGGTAATAATGACGGTGTACCAGGCATGGAAGCATCTGGAGTTACATTTTCAAATTGATGAATAGCATGCTTATTTTGAAAGATTTTTGCGGGTGAATGAAAATCAACATTGTATAATTTATCAGAGAAATGGTTATCGTTATTATCGTTTAAACGAGAAGAGTCAATTATAATAGAATGTGCACTCATTTATGTATATATAAAAATGTTAAAGAAAGAGAAAAGAGTGTATTTATAAAATTTTCGCTGCTTTTATATACAGTCCACGCACGTATCCTTATTAGGTAACTGCACCAAAAAAAAGAAGGTCGGCTTTTTTTGGATTGAGTTGATAGACCGCCCCCTGTATCTCTTTCTACCTTCTTGCACCCCTCTGTAATAAAATACAAGTACTTACTTTTTTGACGTAGTAGCACACTAAAAGAAAATGGCATCAGTTTTATTTTTATTGTTTGGCGCAGTTCTTTATAAAATCGACTTTCCAAAGTCTGCTGCGGACTCTTCGGATAATTAAGGGAACGCCATCGTGGTAAAGATAGATCCGAAAAAGAAAAAAGAACAACATGGAAAAATAAGAAGCCGAAGGGACCGAGAGTAAACCCGCTTTTTACGCAACTGACAGAAACTCCCTTAATATTTATTTATTTATTTATACAATCTTCATGTTATTTGTTTATTTTTTTTAAGCCAATCACACACACGCAGTGCAGAAATAACAACACGTTTGACAATAAAAAAGGGTCTGGACACATACAATAATTATTTGTAAAACAAATACAAATATTCTCTCTATTTTTCTGTTTAAAATATTTTATATGTGTGTAAAATTTAGAGTCAAATCTAAATCCGGACCTTCGCAAAAAGAAACAAGTCCCACGTCATTATTAATACTATCACATTATTCATCATTTTAAAAATCTTGTCCTTCTATCGTTTGATTATTTGCTAAATCAGATGCTCAACATATTTTACACATGCATATGTAATCACACACAATAGAGCCTCCAAAAGGGGCAGGGAAAAAAGATAAAGAAAAAAGACTTTTTTTTTGCACAGATCAGGGCCAACAAGGACTACTGACACGGACTCTTTTTTTTCTCCTAGTATGTTAAAACCGTGGGGTATGCTTATATGACAAGCCTTAATTTCGTTTGATGATGAATCCCTCCTATTTTTTGTTGGGACACCAATATGTTTCTTCCATTTGGTTTCTTTTTAAAGTGTGTAACATATAAAAAAAGGATTTTTTTATATCTTAAAACTGATCGACTTTCTAAAAACAAAAACTCAGTTCCGATTTGCGCTTTGAAACGTAAAAAGTGTCATTTTTCTTGTCTTGTCAATTTGTCAAATATGAAACTTATTTGTGTTGTGTTGCATAATGCATTTACCTTGTTGCATACTAAAAAAAGATTCCAATAAAAAGCAAGCTTTATGCAAAACTACATAATACACCCATGTCCAACAAAAACGTATATATATAAAAGATAGTATATAGTTGCACACTTCTTTTTTCAGTATTATTTTTTTTTTTAGAAAAAAAAAAAAAAAAGTACCAAGACTTATCAGGAAATGCCCAAGAAACATACAAGTAACAAAGATATGACTCAAAAGGTCGACAAGAATCGTCCAAAGTCTAAAGCCGATAAGAAGGAAGAACAAAAGAAGCACAAGTTATTAGTAAGTTTTCTGTATTTCTTTTTTTACAAAAGTAAATATTTTATTATCTAACACTGGGGTAAATTGCTAGAAAAACGAAAAGGTCACTATGGCAAAAAAAGGCTTTGAAATTAGCGGTGGTGGTAATAGTAAAGGCAATAGTGGCTCATAAAAAAATATTTAAGGGTTTTCTCTTGTAAATAATAAAAAATAAATAAACGGATAATCTTTTTGTGAATTAAAAAATCATGCGCTCTCGCGCGCAAAAAGGTGCCGAAATCATCCTGGAAGTAATTTGGTGCAACTGAATGAGGCAACTGTGCATTATTTCTCCGCTAAAAAGAGAGTTTCGCACTGTTTACGGTTAATTGCTTTGACAAGCAACAATAAAAAAAATACGGGATTTTCGTTATTTATTTGCATCATGTTGTGATCTTGATTGGGCAGGAGTCAAAACAAACTTTTTATAGTTCGTGGTCTGTGTGGAAAGAGCACAGCCGATAAATAACTAGTCCATTTAGTTTCATGCCGTTTGTTTAAAGACGAAGCCAAGTGAGAATAATATCCATTTGAATATCCCCGTACTAGATCAAAAGAAAGACAAGGATAACACGATAAATTAATTTATTTGGCCATGTATCATGTATAAATGATGAACTCACATATACGTTTTTAGTTTCTAAATCTTGGTGATAATATCTAAGTAAAGTAGTTAATACAATTGATTAGGTGAACATGTCAAAGAGCGTGCTTATCTGTGTATAAATAACCAACATATTGAACTTTTGCAGTAATCTTTTTTTAAAAAAAGTCTAATATTCCTAGATATACTTACACGCGAACAGCAAAAAAAAACAACAACATGGGATTCCATTTATATAAATCGTGGTTTCACACGGTACTACCCTTTTTTTTTTTTTACCCCAAGTCGCACCAATAATAAATTAATAATCTCTTTCTTATCCAAAACAATTTTTTTTTTTTTTTTCCTTTTCGTTTATTATAATTATTATGATGTCTGTACCATTTGGTGATTCACCGTCCATGGTATATCATACCATAGTAAAATCAGTTAAATCCAATAAAAAACAACAATCTTTACCGCAGATATCTGTTTGTGATAACACAAGAGTATCTCCATCTCCAAGTACTGCAACCAGTAAATTAGAAGAGAATAATCAACCTAGAACAGAAAATAATAACTATGATATCTCTTATTACTTTAATCCGTCTTCTTCAGCTACTACTCATCGAAAATCAGAACAACAAGAGGAAGCGGTAAACAGTAATAGATCAAATACAAATTTACCGTATCGCACTAGATCCTTGTCTATTGGCAGTACAATATCCGCACATTATATGAATAATACTCCCAGTGCTGTAAATACAGCTAGTGCGTTTAATGAATATTATCCACCAGGGACACCTACTACTACTACTACTACTACTACTACTACCAGCAGCAGCAAAGATGTTTTTCCACCACATCATACTTCAACAGAGAAGAGCAATAAAAAGGCAGACCAGTTCTTTGGCGAACAAGTAAAGTTACAAGTAACTGCAAAAGAAGTTCGAAAAGAAGGTTTAAAAGCGTTATTGTATTCTACTGCTCCATTAGGTTATTTTTTATATCACTTATTAAATGAATACAGCAGTGAAAATTTGGTAAACATACATGTATATTTTCGTACGTAGCACAACATTTTATTCATGTCCCTTTTTATTAGTTCTTTTATTTGGCTGTAGATAATTATCAAAGTTATAATTTCCCAAATCATATAGAACGACAACAGGTAGCTAATAAAATAGCAAAAGCTTATCTAACAAGGAATTCGGACTTGGAAGTGAATTTGGAAGATAGAATATCGAGAGCAGTGAAAAAGGCATTATTAGAGCAACAAAGACAGCCTTCTTTGTCTACTGGCAATGAATTCGATGCTGCAAAAAGGCATGTCTTCTCTTTATTAAATGTTAGTTATCATCGATTTAGAGTAAGCTCTATTTGGGATATCATGGAAGCAAAATGCGGTAAGTTTTTTTTTTTTTTTTTTTTTTTTTGCAGTAAAAAAATACAAAAAAACTAAGCGTGGTTTTTATTATTATTAGATGGTTATAATAGAGATAGAGCACAAGCGCTGGTTGTAAATGTTTTATTATCTTTTGTAAAGCGACATAATAACCCATCTCTATTTAAACTTGTACATTCATTTTGTCGTATTTATTTACCATACGGATACGATTTTCGATCAAGCGGTATTGGTATTGGTATTGGTAGAGAAGAATTAATAACAAAAGAAGTAACAAATCGTAGAAGTAGAAGCAAAAGTTTAGGTGGTAGTGACAAGAAAGGAAACTTTATTAGCAGTAAAATTGACAACATATTTTCCAAAAGTAATAAAACACGGACAAAATAGAAGAAGAGACAGAAAATTTATTATTACTATTATTATTATTATTATTATTAGGGTAAAAAAGGGGTTTTTTTTTTTTTTTTTTTCTTAGAAAGCAGAAACAAATACTAGTTCTTGATAACATTTACCAGGACAAGTAAACTTTTCATCACCAACCGTGATTTCAGCAGTGGCTTCATCAAGCCATTGATAAACATAAGGTTTAACAACAAAAGTTTGAACAATCTTTTTCAAGAACCAAGGAATTTCAGCCAAGATATCAATTTTATCAATCAAGTTCTTTAAAGGAACAACCATAACAACAGAGACATCCTTTACTTGATCAGAATCATTCTCTTTAATGGTTTTACCTTTCCAAGATAACTTTACACTTTGAGGAATATCATAATCAGTTTCAGCGTCCTTTCTAAGGTCAAGCATTTCAACGTTATTTTCAACACAAACACTTATTAACTTATCATGGAGCACAATGGAACCTTGATTGACTTCAACACCACCGTATTGTTTCGTAGTTGTGAATTGCATCATGGAAAGAGCAGCATCCTTTGCTTGGAAATCGATAAAGTTCCACTTGGAAGCAATCAATTGAGGTTGCATACCTTGAATAGCATGAATGAACATACCATATGCATCGACTTCATAATATTGCTTCTCAATAATAATAGTACCCTTGGCAGAACAACGAGGCCAGAATTTATGTGAAACAATACCAGCAGCTGAATTTTGATCTTTACCACCTAAAAAGGTTTTACCTTCACCTACTTTAAAACCCTTATCGATACGAACATAGTCTAAATCTGCAATCAATTCTGGGTGTGTAATAGAGATCTTGAATTTACTGGATGCTTCATCAAGTGTAACATTAAAAAACTCGGTTTTCACTGAACGACGATCTTTGGAAAGCGTAAATTCAGATGCTTGGTTAAAGTTCTTGAACTTGTTCTTTTTTGATAATGGGTCGTAAAAACGACAAGTAAATGAGACCGTAGGCTTCCAGAGTCTATTAATACATGTATGTTATGTTAGTAACTAAATATCTACAAGCTTTTCTTGTCTTTCAATATATATATATATATATATATATACGTATATATTTTTTTTACCCAATACCCGAATAGATCAATTGAACAAAAATAAAACCACCAGTTTTGGTGGTCATATAGAAAATTTGATTTTCAGTAGCAGAACCAGAAGCCAAAGTCCACTCATAATCCTTTGAAGTTAACTCATTGTAATATTGACCATCTTTAGCGGAATCACCAGGCGTCTTTACTGACCCTTCTTCAGCAAGACCTGCAATATTAGTTACTGTACTTGTAATTTGTGAAACTAAATTTACGTATTAGTTTATAACTCATCTCTTTCTCATTTCCCAAACTTACGCCAAGATGACATTTTTTTTTAAAAAAAAGTTTTAAAATACAAAAAGAGGAAAAGAAAAAAGTTTTTTTTATATGTGGACGTTTTTTTTTTATTCTCCCCTCCAAAATGCATTGATTGGATGTTTCCCGTATTCCCGAACAGGTGATAAACTCACGTGTAGAGTCATCTTGTCTGAATCCAAACAAAAAAATGTTGTTTGTACAAGGTTTCCCATTATTTTTGGGAATAAATATGTAAATTAATGAAAGTTAATGGAACGAAGTTTAAAAATTAATGGAAAGTTAATGGAGCAAAGTTTAAATATTAATAAAATGAAGTTAATTAATAATGCGACTCTTAAAGACATTTTAAGGTTTTACCTGTATCTTGATTATCCAAAGCGATAACTTTGGAGGAAAATTATTGAAGACGGGGTTTTTTTCCAATCTTTAACGAGATTTGGCTTCTGGAAAAACTTGTTTGTTTTTGCGATGTGGCTCGTAAGCTAAAAACAATGTTTCTAAAATTAAGAACGGCAGCAAGGTCCCTGTTCCATAATCTATAGTTGTTAAATTCTTGAACATCTTCAGTAATTGTTTGTGGCTTTAAACATTTGAGATTTGTACATCCAAAAGTGATAAGAATACTTCTTTATAAAAACTTTGAACTGCATATTCTTCCAAATTAAGATTAGGCTCTTGAATAAATATATATCTTATAAATGAATATGTATGAGTGACAATAACATGAACGCCATGAACGAGCTTCTTCAAATTTGAAAGATATTGAGGTTTCCATTTTATTCTAATAATTGAAGACTTTACGACCATAACTTTTTTATTATCATTATTGCTAGTTGATAATGTATTCATCTGTGAAAATAAATGAGTGGAATACTATATTTAAACTTGTTAAAAACACTTACAGAGGTAGATTTTTCAATAGAATCCTCCATATTAACTCAAGAGAGAAATTGTAAAAAGAGATTTTGACGACATCAAAAAAAGTATTTTTTTGATATGTTTATAAGAAGTCAGATGATTTATTATTAGCGAAAAATTAGATAGTCATAACAGTTCCTTTTTTTTATTATTGTAAAAAGAGAAATCAATATTGTAATTAAGTCTCAAAAAAATTCAGAGGAAGTCCCAAAATTACTGGGAAAATCCAGTATGTGTGATCTGCAGTGGCTTATACAAGTGACTTGGTTTTCTTTTCCCCCACCCCCCTTTTTTTTAGGCATTTTTTTTTTTGTTTCCCGGCTTTGCTTCTTTTTCTAACAGTAATATGCCTACTTTTCTTGTTCAATTCGCTCAGGTAACAATGCTATTTGTACACGGCAGAAAAATAAAAAAAATAAAAATTAATACGTTTGTAGTCGCATGACGAGTTTAGACTTCCAGAATTTCTTTCACTTGCAAAGTTAGAAAAAGTTAAAGTGTCATATAATGAACAAGATTATAAGTTGGATGTAATGTATTCTTTTGTTTAATTCAACATGTTTACAAAAATTTAACATCTCTCCTTCATCTATTAGAACCCTTTCTTTAAAGTTCAACTAGAGTCTAAAGAAGATGCACAAAAACTTGTCAAGAGAGCAATTTTAATCAAGTAAGAAGCAAACAACATTTTTCTTTTTCTTTTTGACGTGTATTGATAGCATGTCGTTTTTATATAGGCATATCTTTGAATTATGGGGTGACGGAAGTAGTTATGAACAAGTACATGACCAAGTGAAACAAACCTCTGACCGCTGGAACGATTACATGACATGTTCTTTTAGATTCACAGTATCTGCTTTTGGTTCTACCATCACTTACAAGGAACAATTAGATATCATTAATTCGTTTTCGTACCTTGGTTTCCAAGGTCCTATTGATATGAAGAATCCCGATGTCAAGTTTCATGTATTAGCTGATTACGGTGCTGAAAACGGAACTGAATTATCTGCACCTATTCATATCTATATGGGTATTTTGGTAAAGTAAAATACTTTTATGCATGAAAAAAAAAATTAACGAAAACATAAAAGGTTGCTACTGGTAGTCGTGATCTCGTCAACTTGTATAATTTAAAAAAGCGAAAGTATCTTGGAACAACATCTATGGACGCAGAATTATCACTTGTGATGGCAAATCAAGCATTAGCAGCGCCAGGGAAGATAGTGTATGATCCATTTGTCGGTACAGGTAGTTTCTTATTTACATGTGCTCATTTTGGATCATTTACAATGGGATCCGATATTGATGGAAGACAAATTCGCGGTAAAGGAAAATCAGGCGTAAAGACCAACATTGAACAATATAACCTTCAAGGAAGAGTTTTAGATGCTCTTGTCTTTGATATCTGTCATAACCCTTGGAGATCACAACAATGGTTAGATGCTATTGTTACAGATCCTCCTTACGGTGTACGTGCCGGTGCAAAGAAACTAGGTAGAAGCGACGGTAAAGAATTATCCATGAGATCTTATGACGGTATACCTATGCATACACGTGAAGACTATTATCCTCCTACAAAGCCGTATGAAATGTCAGAAGTCTTGACAGATCTTTTAAATTTCGCTGCAGAACATTTATTATTAGGTGGCCGTTTAGTTTATTGGCTTCCTACTATTGTGGACGAGTATTCTAATACAGATGTGCCTCAGCATCCTTGTATGACTCTTATTTCAAACAGTGAACAAAACTTCGGTCTTTGGTCACGAAGATTGATTACAATGGAAAAGGTAAAGGATTGGTTAAAGAAGGACGAAGCTGTGGTTGAACAATCGGTTGTCTCCGATGCTCAAAAGGTCGAAATCATGGAAAACGGTCAAGAAGATCCCAAGAGACCTGGTCACTTTTTATTCCGTGAAAAGGTAAACTATATTATATTTACGTGTCTTTCTATTATTTGTCATCTAATATTTTCTTATTATAGTACTTTAACTTTGGTCATTAATGATATATATGTATATATTGTACTATTTAGAATAAAAAAATAATTATAAATGCAATTTATCAACGTTGAATCACCTCTAAATGCATGAAAAAAGAAACGTAAATATATAACTTTTTAATATATGCACTAAACCAAACCTCTTCCCCCCCCCCCTGTCCGCTTACCTCCAAGATCTTCGAAATCCATCATATCATCATCGTTATCGTCATTACTTTTAATATTAAACTCGTCCTTTATCTCTTGTACTTTAGCTATAACAGCGGGATTAGCCATGTAAGATTCCAAATGAATTTTATGCTGATATGAAGATTTCGATCGGATAGTATTTTGAGCAAATTGAATACGAGCTAATTTTAAGGTATCTGCTTCACACACAAGATTATTAGATGCAGCAAACGCTTTTTCATCCTTTTGTTTAAACCCGCTAGGAAAACATTGGGACCACTTGAACAGCATATGATAACATTCTTCAATTTGGTTCACCCAGATGTGTGACAAATGGTATAATCGACTGCAAATACCCATATACACAATTGCCATGGATACAAAATGCTCTAATCTTAATAACGTAGAATTTGCTCGGTACGTTTCAATCAAGGCTACTTTGAGCTACACAGGGGGGATGTTAGCGTACTAGCTTTTTTGTTTTTGTTTTTTTTTGTTTTTTTGATTATTGTCATCTTACTTTATCAAGTATTAACGCTGCTCCAATGAGTCTATGCATTGTATATTGAATACATTCTTTACTTGGTATATAATTACTATTCCCTGTACACTTTTCCAGTCTATTCAAAAAAAAAAAAAAATGAATACCTTAAAAACAACCGAAAAACTTTTTTTTTTTCTTCTTACGTTTTTGCATTCCAAAAGGTCAAGTAAAGCCTTTCCATTTCTTTATCCATGGCTAATACTTTTAATCTTTTTACAAGACGACGTACTTCCATACCTCTTTTAAATCGATGAAAAGGTCTTTGCTGGTTCAAGTTTTTATAATGAAGTCGATCAAGTACAGCTACTTCGATCCAAAACGGTTGCCGTTCACGAAACATGGTAAGGTAGGATCTTAACCTCTCAAGCTGCTCTTTATGATCAATATCTATCTTTTTGTTGATACGTACATTCGAGAGTACTAGGTTTGTTGGCAAAGGTGGATTTAACTGCGTGTAATAAGGTGTGTTTGCTAAAGACATGATTTTTTTTTGACAGCGAACAAAAAAAAAAAGCTCAATTTTTTTTAACAACTTTTAGTTTTTTAAACACTAAAAAAAAGCATGTCACATAAATTTGTGTTATAGAAAAAGTAAACGCGTTTCTTTTCCCCCTCCTTTTTCATACATTCTTTATTCGTTAACCATGTCCTTCTTACAATTAGTTGAAAACAAGTTCAACCAAGCTAAAGAAAGTAAAGACTTGCTATATTTTGAAAGTACTGAAACCAAGAAGGAAAGCAACGATGTGGAGGTAAAAATAATAATTAAAAAATGCATAGCTAAAAAGTTTTTGATAGCTAAAAATTCTATTTCTGTAGTTCGCAGTTACTCTAGTTCCTGCTCTTGCTCAAAAGCCTTCCGACGACAAAGACAAAGATACCGAAAAACCAAACCCATTCTTAAACCCTAATCCTGCTCTTGTTGTCAAGGAACTTGATGAGCATTTAATTCTTTTAAACAAGTTTGCAGCTATTCCTAACCACTTACTTATTGTAACAAAAGGTAATATATACATGTATATATGTATATGTATAAGTATATCTAATTAATATTGAAATTATTATTACGTAGAATTTAAAAAGCAAAGTGAGCCTCCTATGCCTAATGATTTATATGAGGCATTTAAGGTTATTCAAGAGTTTGGTCCTTCTCTTGCTTTCTTTAATTGTGGAGATAATTCTGGTGCCAGGTAATATTCATCAGGCCATTTTTTTTTCATTTTTTTCATTTTTTTTTTTTTTTTTATTTGATATAGTCAAGCTCATAAGCATATTCAAGTCATTCCTTTAAAGCGTAATAGTAAACCTCAACCACCTATCAAGAAGTTATACGATGAAATTCATGACCGTCATGTTGGTAAAGTATTAAAAAGCGAGACAGTAAAAGAAACTTATACGGTACTCTAGGTCAAATTTATGCTATCAACAAACTTCCTTTCGTTCACGTCATTATGGCACTTGATGGTAATATTATCAGAGCAGCAAATGACAAGGAATCCTTAACTGATTACTTGGGCCAAATGTTTTTTGGTATTTTGGACGCCATGTTTCAACAATTACGTGAGAATGCTTCACCTCCTACTACATCTTATAACTTTTTAATGACAGAAGAATTTATGATGTTAATTCCTCGTATCAAAGAAAACGCTACCATTAAACATAAAGGCAAGTCGTTCGACTTGTCTATTAATTCTCTTGGGTATGCTGGGTATGTTTTGGCAAAGACACAGGAGGAAGTGGAGGCAATTGATGCCCAGGATAATTTGATGGACGTGCTTGCTCAGACTTCAGTTGCTTGGAACCCCGAAGCTGCTAAATTAGAAGCCGAGAGAAAAGCTGCTCAGGATTCCGAGTTGGCTTAAGCGGTGGATAATTTTAGCTGTGTGGTGAAGTTAAGAGCTGACAGACAGAGCTATAATAATATTTACAGTTTATGATAATAAGTCCTACGATAGAAATAAAACAACTTTCTTTCCCTTTTCTGTAATTTTTGTATTATCTATCTAATTTTTGGAGTTTTAGTATTAATCTAAGTTCGAAGAACAAAGGATATTATCCGAGGTGGGAGGAGACTCTTGCTGTGCTACATCTTTTCTTTATTAAGTAATCGAAATTCAGAAAATAAATAA
>JAIXMO010000073.1:0-115645 GCA_025677825.1 Helicostylum pulchrum
AAAATCGATACCATAGCCATCCGTTCGTATCATATTAGTGAAAATCTGTTTTCCATTACTATAAAGCAATAAAAATTTAGCGTAAAGCTTTGTAAAACTAGTATTATGGTTATACTTACTAATTAAGGTCAAGCCTTAGGCATTCGAAATTGAATACTTGACTAAATAATAACGTTGTCAGTTCATGTTTATTTTCTTCATCGTTTTCATTTTCATTATCGCCTTCATTATAGCCTTCGTTATTGTCGTCATTATTTCTATTTCGATTTAAAATATCCGGTTTCTCTTTGAGCTTTAAGCAATAAAGACCTTAAATGTTTAATATCTATTTCTACACATTTGTGAGTGAATGAATACATTGGAACGAGAGAAAAAATCTTGTATTGTTTTATATATAGGACCATATCTGGTCTGAAATAATCTTGAATTCTTGTGTCTAAACGATTCTCGTCGAGCAACGTCCAATTATAAGATATTTTCAAAGTTGATGTTGTCACGAAGAGATCTGAAAGCCAAGAATGACAACCTGTTTCTTTTTTTTCCGTTGAATACTTTAAAAAAATCATTTCCGCTCAAGACTTGCTTCATCCATGCGTATGATGCTTCCCTCTGGATCTCGTTGAAAGTTCTAATATTGGTATTATTGAATCTTTCGAAATAGAGCAAAATTTGATACATATGTTGCAGAAAAAGTCCCGGATTAGTAGTCATCAAAGTCATAGTGGCGAGTTCGTTTGTAATTCTACTTGCGCCAATAATGGTGTTGACTAAAGCTATATTGTTAGGTGTGTTTTGTATTGTTTCTGGCCATGTTACACGCGTGGATGAGTTAACAGAATTATTTAAAACATATTGGCAGTCTATTAATATCACCTACATTCAAATTCTAAGTAGAGCCATAAAATGAAAAAAGTTAGTTCTTCTTCTTCTCTATTTATGTATGATACTTACAAAGACTTTCTTTAATCTGATTTTTATATAGTTTCGAAGTGTTTTTGTATAATTTTCAGAAACATGGATAACTAAATTTGAGCAGAAATATTAGCCATAGAAGCAAGCGCATTAGCATGAACGTTTCTACCCGGCTCCATTACGACACGATTATTAAGAAACTGACCGTCATATTGTTCAAAAGCTGCGTTAATATCTGCTCTCAGAAGATTTAAATTTGTATTTGTTATATTTCTTCCTATAGTTCTCTGTATACATGCATAGAAAAAATCTTGATGAAATACGATAGGTGGTAAAGTAAGTTTTGTGATAAACGGTTTCTTGTATAATAGGAAGCAAATAATTGAGACTTAATTGCGACTTGGCGATAATCATCAACTAGTTTTGATATTTTTCTTAAAATACTTCTTTTTGGGATAAACGGGGATGTAAATTATAGGAGTACTTGGATTGGTCAAAAAAATATTTTTTGTAACTTTTCTGATCGGGTGTGTAGATAGCCATGTCGTCTATGCCTTATACGGTTTTATTTTTTATAGGCCAATCATTTTTCGGTCTGCAATAGAGCGGAATTCAATGGTTTCCGCTAAATGAACACAGCAGAAATAAAATAAAAAAGGTTTTGCATCAATTATGTGTATGCGTGTGTGTTACCTAGATATTAGTCTCTTTACTTTATTTGGACGCCGAGTGTTAACTTTGTGAGTAATCAAACCGGAAGCAGTAATTTTCTTTAATTTTTTTTCTTAATACCAGATAAACTGATGATCTTTTTTTTTTTTTTTTTTTTTTTTTTTTTCTCTCTCTCTCTCTCTCTCTTTAGTGAAACAGTAACCTACTACAATGACTAATATCTTTGAGAATATATAACCTTTTCTTACTTCAAAAGGCGACATGAATGTGTTCCTTTCAAGAATTTATAGCGGAGATTTAAGCGTACAAAAAAAAAACTTTTTTAAATATATAAATAAGAATCTCTCTCTCTCTCTTTTTTTTCATTTTCTTTTCACTCTAGTAACTTTACCCTCCTACTATTTTTACCCCCTTTTTTTTCTTCTTATAAAGAAATTGAATGAACATTCATTATTTGCTTATAACTTCGAATAATCAAAATAATAATTTTATAAGTAATTATGTCAATAGTAATATCTGAACAAACTCCAGTTTTAATCGACAAGAGATCACAAAAAAAGGGTTACAGTCATGAATTTAACTGGTTACTCAAAAATGCTATGCCTTTGGTAATCAGCTATTTGTTACAAAATAGTTTACAAAGCGTTAGCATCATTAGTGCTGGACATTTGGTAAGTAATAATATCATTTTACCAGTATCATTTATACCAATTAAAAAAAAAAGGGGCCCAATGAATTATCTTCTGCTACGTTAGGTAGTATGTTTGTTACTATTACTGGTTTATCTGTTGCCACTGGTGCCACTTTATCTTTAGATACCCTTTGCTCTCAATCATTTACTAGCTCAGACGATAAAACGATTGTTGGATTACATGTACAACGTTGTTTAGCTTTTATGTCCTTTCTTTTTGTACCTGTCATTGCTCTTTGGTGGAATGCTGAATACATTTTCTTGCTATTACGTCAGGATCCTATTGTTGCCCAATTAGCTGGTGAATATGTACGTTGGATGATTTTAGCAGCACCTGCTTTCGCTTTATTTGAATCCCTAAAAAAAATGCTGCAAGCCCAAGGCATTTTTAATGCACCTACTCTAGTCTTGTTTTTAGGTACACCCCTTAATGTTGTATTAAATTATATACTTGTTTGGATTCCTACATTTTCTCTTGGTTTCACTGGTGCTCCTATCGCTAGTTGTATATCTTATTGGGTTATTGTCTTATTAATGGCATTGTATATTTATCGTGTGGATGGTTATCAAGCTTGGCCAGCATGGTCTACTAGTGCCGCTTTTAATTTTAACCATTGGGGTCCAATGGTTAAATTGGCTATACCTGGTATTCTCTTGATCTGTACTGAAACCTGGGCTTATGAAATAGTTGCATTGGGTGCTAGTTGGATTAATTCCCCCAATCTTGGTGCTCAAAGTATTATCCTGACTTCTATTACTGCCCTTTATACCCTTGCTTTTGGTGTTGGTATAGCTTCTGCCAACCGAGTCGGCAATCTTTTGGGAGCTCAAAGACCCAAACAAGCTAGAATTGCTGCCAGAACTGCTTTGATAGTTGGTATTGCTGTAGGTGCTTTAAATTCTGGCGCTCTTTTAATGTTCCGTAAGAGTTGGGCTTTTATCTTTACCCGTGATGCGGAAGTAGTTCAGATCGTGACAGATGTATTGCCTTTGGTTGCTTTGTTTGTATTTGCTGATAATATCGCAGGTGTTGCTGACGGTGTGTTGAATGGTATGGGACGTCAACATGTTGGCGCTTGGTGTAATTTGGCTGCTTATTATCTTTCAGCTTTACCAATTGGTTTTTGGCTTTGTTTCCGTAAAGGATGGGGACTGGCTGGTCTTTGGCTCGCCTTGGCTGGTACTTTAATTGTTGCTTGTCTTTTAACTGTCATTATCCTTTTATGTTCAAACTGGAAGAAAGAAGCACTCAAAGCTGAAGAAAGATCAAAGGAAGAAGAAAACAATACTAGTAGTGCTGAAACAAGTAGAAGCAGTAGTCCTCTTCCCCGTTAAAATATTTAGATGCAATTTTTTATAATAAAATTAAAGAGAAAGAGAGAGAGATAGAGAGAGAGTTTAACATATATATCATTATGTTGTATACAACACTTGTTCGATTTAGTGATGTCTGGATTTCAGCGAGGCGTTAATCAAAAAAAAAATTATGTCATCGTTTCTTTGAATGTCACACTCACACATAAATTGCATCATAGTTCGTTTGCTTTTTTTTCTTCTTTTCGACTGTTAAAACTTGTATCATGTGTAGCAATAATAATAATAATAATATGCAACCTAACGCTTATAATCAGCAACCATATAATAACAACACTATAAATAACCAACAATCTTACTCTAATAAACAACAACCTTATAATAGCATGACGGATACAAAAATACCTTACACCAATGATATGAAACAACCTGGCACTACTTATAACAAGAACATAGTATTACCAGATTATGGTGTCAGTGTTGGAGGTCCTACACCTATGCAGAAAGAGCAACAACAGTTAATTAAACAACAGCAAGAAGCAAAATTGAGTGGTGGATATCCTGGTGTAGTAGGTGGAACACCGGCAGAGTCTCGAGGTGTTCAAGGCTATGACACACAAGGAAATCCTATTATACCTCCATTTATTGCCCAAAGACATCAAATTGAACAATCGTTAGGGCCAACATGTACTGGTGGAGGATACCATGATTTACGTATGCTTTTAACAAATTCTTCTTTATTGTTTGCAGTTTTAATTATACCTTATTGTTGTGGATACCGCGGGAAAAGAGTGGTAAAGAAGAACACAGAAACGTACAAATTCTATTGAGTACTAAATTCATTTTATCATCTAGTGTACTTGTAAGAAATGTAAGAAAACTTTCCCAGATATAGTACTTCCATCTGCACCACAATTATAATTAAGATTAAACGTTTATTAAATAAATAAAAATTACATTTCTTTCTTTGATGGATTATGAGAAACTTCAATAGTAACAACAGATAAATCATCGTGTATTTTTTCACGGTAACTACCTAATCGATTATTTTTACGATTCACTTCTACTTTCTGCATCGTGAGTCTATAAAGCCACCAAGCCACAGCAGCCAAAATAAATACGCCACAGCCCATCATCATCATGGCAATGCGGTGTGCCGACGGTGGCAGATCAGGATTGGATATATCTGCCAACTGAGATCCAATCCAAACTTCCAACATGACTTTAAAAGATGATATCAACGCAGAGAGTATAAATTGTTTGGTGGTAATAGTTGGTAAGATCGAAAGTAACATGTTGGTAATAGGCCAAGGAATAGGACTAAGACGAATCAACATCATCATCTAAACTTTTTTTTGTACATTAAGAAAAGACAAGTACATGCAAAAGAAAAGAAAAAAAAAAAAAAAAACTACATATATACCTTGAATCCACCTTGTTCAATAGCTTCTTGAATAGCCAAATATTTTTCTTGCTTTGAAGTAGATAATTTTATAAATTGAGTAAAGTTATATTTTCGAATAAGTCCAAATGCAATCATGGCGCCAAAGAATGCTCCACTGACGGCAGGTACAATACCACTGGGAAAACCATAAATAAATCCTGTTAATGTTGTTGCAAATGTAAAGCCCAACATGGGTGGTATCGAGGTCAAAATAATTAAACATGATAATAGAATAGAACTATATGCCTTAGTTCTTAATTCTACTGCTACGGTTTGTATTACTAGATTCCCCCCAAAATAAAAATTCGTTAATTATATGAAGAAGTCTTTCTGTAGTCAATTTTTTACATGCTAAAATAGTGGCACGGTGAACAGCAAATGTCAAGGCGGTTATGACAAGTAACGTAATGCCACCAGCTATGGTTACAATACTCTTCTTTTGCATAGTGACAAAAAGTAAATGAAACACCCAAAAAAAGAAGAGCCTTTTTTTTAAAAAAAAAGACGGTGTTTTAAGCTGTGAAAAAGAATATAAAAAGTTGTCATTAATCGGTCTATCTCTCTTTCCTGTAACCAACTATGAGCTCAAAAAAGTTAAAACAGTTTACTAATAAAAATCGCACACTTCCTGGAGAACCTATTGGAGCTCTCGATTCACAACGTATTGCAAGTCCCAACTGGAAATCATATAAAGGTAGTGTAAAAAGAGAACTCATTGACGATTGGAAAAGCTTTTTCAGTTACTATAAGTCTACTGTTCAAATAAGCACGAAACATCATATTTGGGCAACTGAGCATACAAACCTTTTGCCTCCTCCATTACATCCTATTAGTATCTCAAAAATGTATAATCTTGACAGTGATGACGATGAAGATGACGAGTATAGCTATCAAGATTGTTGTACTGCCGATGCTGACATACCTTCGGTTAAAAACGCTACAATTAATCTATTAAATCATATTCGTGGCAAACAAAGAATTTGGGGTGATACCATTTTTCTTAATAATAACAGTAGGATATTTGTGATACAATTGGATACCCCAAATAGCCTTCATACCATTTCTATCCCCTCTGCCGAATCTGATTACACACTTGCAATAACCTACCATACCGTAACACGTAAATCAGTTGTAGTATTAAAGGCGCTGCAGCTCTACATGAGTACAGGAGTTTCTTATATTGTACTTATTGATAGAACTTGCCTTTTGAAGAACTTACACAAAATTAAAGATACTGCGTTTGGTTTTCTTTTAACTGATACCAGCGTTAGACGTGTCTGTTGGAACCCGGATTATATTCAAAAAGCAATGGAGCAACAAACCAGTTTAACGATTGGAAGTTGTGTAGATTTATCACGCTCATTCAAGCAACTTGATCTATCTAGCCTAGATGATGTATTTAATCACTCCCTGCAAGGTTGGCAAGATAAGGTTCAATTTAATGATTTGAAAAGAACTTTTGAGGAAATAAAAACAGCTTTGTGTAATAGGTCATGTTTACCCATTACAGCTAAACAATATTGTGCGATAGAAGGATGGGCTGTGTACTCTTTGTACCTTGCAACACTTTGAAAACTGATGTTATTTTTTTTTCGGTCGGGTGAATAAATAAAAAAGGTATTTTAACTGATCAATTGAGCTTAGCTAAGTCTTCTATATGACAAAAAAGTTACTTCTGCCGTAAGAATAACGTGGCTTTCCTATCTGAGCGCGACTACTAGTACTGACGTAATCCATAGTGTTTATTCTATAGTCAACATTTTTAAATAGTAGGTTTTTTTTTTACGTGATGAATTGCTGGAAGAAGTGCGGAGGGGAGGTTTCACTTGGTCACCCTGAATATATTTTACTCGACATTACAGGCGCATAAAATACAGAATAATTAAAACCTGTACTATGAAACTAGGAAGGGGAATATAGAACGTCTCAAAGTGGAAGTTCTTAATTAAAAACTCAATTAGAATTGTGTAACATGATAATGATTTTTTTTTTTTCGTATTCCAATGTTATTACGATTAGGTTTACAAGATAATTAAGCATTGCTTATTAGATAAAAAGTGAAGAAGTACGCGGCCGAAAATATATATATATATATTAAGCGGTAAAAAGTAAATATTATAAATACCAATAGATTGATACGTTTATATCTTTCGGAGAACTATGATTTATAGTTTTAAACTTTATAAGTTCTGTAACCCATTAATTAACTTTATATGTTAAAGCCAAAGCCTAGAAGTGGGCTTAACGGCATTTCCGAATCTAAGCCTACGACCAGATGCTGGAACCAGTAAATCTATTTTAAAAATATTACTCTTTCATCACACTTCACGTTTTTTCTATTATTCAAATAAGCGTATCTTTTTTTTTGGAAGGTATTCAATGTTTATTTTCTGGCAATAAAAAATAAAATAAAAAATATGCTGATTGCTCTGTAAACAATTCGGAATTTATCTATTTTACAAAGTACTTGCCTGGTACTTAAGTTAAAAATAAGAATTTTTTTATGTAATGGACACGTTTAAAAAACTAAATGGCATATTTGAGTATCGTAATTACCTCGTAGATACGACGTGTGCCCAAGTCTGTCATATGAAACAATTAAATGCGGAAATAAGCCAATCATTTTAAAATAGTTATAAAACGTTTTTTTTTAATATAAAGACGTATTTTACATACGATATTCAATATCTTCCTGGTAGACTAAATTATACAGGTAGATAAATTATCGGTTTACGAGATCTATGTCTATTATTAAAGGGTGACATGTGAAGTTATATACATATAATGAAAATGTGTTTCATTACGTTTTTGAGTCTTGCTGGATACAATTGCTTAATCAAAATACATATCGGGTGAAAAAAAAATCCAAGCCAACAGTGTTAAAATGTATTACGTTGAACTGTATGTACTCTGAGAATGCTAGCTCGACGTTTAGAGCGCGATTGTACTAAGTTTTTCATCATGTGTCCAAGCTTAAAATTATATACCTAGTAAAGGAAAAGAGGATACTTTTAAGTTAATTGGTTGTTTTTTTTTAAAACACAAGACTACTTAATTAGATTATCTGAGTTGACAAAAACGTGGTTTTGGCTTTTAATGGTCGGTTTATTCACTTGACCAATCGAATTAGAATCCGCAAACCCAATTAAAGAATGAATATAAAAAGCAGCCGTTTATTTTTATTTTTTGCTCTCTCTCTCTCTTCTTTAACTATTCTAAATAAATAATATGGCTGGCTCCTTTACATTCGGTAAATAATATATATACCGTTATGTGTTTCAATAATTGTAGCTAATATTATTTTTTTGTAATTTAGTTAGTAAACCTGGAAAGAAAACATCAATGGAACAAGCTTCTCATCCGTGTCCTAAATGTAAACACAATGCTTCTGTTCAACTGATTCGATCCGAAAAACAATGGATTATTTTCAACAAGATTATATCTAGTATTATGCGCGTTCAATACGAATGCTCTAGATGTAGTTGGAGAAATGAAGAATTACCAATTCAAACATTTACTTTCGATAGCAAGTCTCATAGTAGTCGTCTCATTACTTATTTTAACGACTCTAGTAAATCAACTCTATCAAGCGCAGTATATTAAACTATGAATACAAATTACAAAAAAACGTATATATCAACTAGATTCCTTCTTTCCATATCCGTATCATGCTTCATTCTATCTCTACCTACCTAATATTCCCCCTCCTATATCTTTTTATATTATCATTTAACATCTATCATTTCTTTTTTTTTTCTTTAAAAATTATTACCATTCTAATCTTTTTACATACCTTTGTTTTATTATTATTTTCCTGGCGAAAGTATTACAACCCCCCCCCCTTCAACCTCCCAACCTCCCAAACTAGAACTTTTTATTTTAATAAATTATATGACCTACATATTTCACAAATGTGATCTACTTATGCTTTTTTTTTTAAACAGTATGAACTCTTTTAACTCAATGCATGTGTTTAATAGGATTGTATATTATATCGGCTGATTTTGGTTACCTTCATACTCAACTCCGATTTCGTCCAAAAAGAGATGTGCCTAAGATTAGTTTAACGTATAACGGTAAAAACCATTTGTCTTGGAAACAAGTATAATCACTACCAAGATCTTTTTTCTAATGTATATAAAAAGTAATGGCCTTATTTTTTTTTTTTTTGAGAGATCTATAAAATATATATGCGTTGTAGCATGTAACTGTAACCCCAAGACAAACAAAAAAGTAAAATGTCCGCAATAAGTTGCAGATATTGTTTAGCAATATGAATCATTCTGATTATTCGTACCGTCTTCAAAAAAGATGTAAACACTTTATTCTGATAAAACAATATATATTAGGCCCCCAGCTACTAATTTCACTTGGCAATAGGTTTTTGTACCTTTATGTCGTTATTGTAACATAAACTATTAAAGCTTGCTTCGTCTTAATATTGCGAAATCTCTATTTCTCCTGATATCAGAGCAGTCACTTTTTGGATTTTTTTTTCATCATTTTGTTATTTTTTTTTAATACAATAAAATGTCAACCCCATCCGTAACAAACGCTCATTCTTTGTTCATTGATCGAATTGCCCCTACTTACAAGTGCATCCACTCTCAAATGGAACATTTTTTGAACTCAGTGGTACATTTTTTGAAAATAAAATGGAACAGTCAACTAATTAAATTGGAACACTTTTCAAACTTAGATTAGAACAAACTGTGAACCTCAATCTAAACACTTTTCGAAAATAATGGAACATTTTATTTAAATAGGGATTTTGTTTAAGTAGTTTTCGAAATGATTTTTAGAATGTTGAGTAATATTGACAACGTGAGATAAAGGGACATTACTATATGCTTCCGTTATTCTTTGAGTGAGTGTTTCAGACTCCGTAAGCTGATTACGCTTTACTTTATGCTTAACTATATCCCAGAATTGCTCAATTGGATTCAATTCTGGAGAGTACGGAGGAAGATATACGCATTTATACTCTTTATTTTTATTTTCGGCCATCTGGTTTACTTCACTTGGATGAATGGATTGGAGCATTATCCATGATAAGATAAAAGCCTTTCATTTCCGGATATCTGTCCATGATGTCCAGTGTCTCTCTGATAAAATTAAGGTAATGACCAGTCGATGTACCTTTACTTTGAGGTGCTTTAGGCGGGGCAGCTTCTCTTTTTTTACCGCCTTAAATCTTCATTTTTTTAGGGGGTAGAGGTACTCTCATAGTAATATTAACAACACTTATGGCCGAAATTGCTCCAATAACATTATGAGATACTGCCCGAGTACTAGAAGTAACGATGATAGATCCCATACCCTTTCTAGACTATGCTCTATTGTGTCTAATGTTTATATCGAAACCGGACTCGTCAATAAATACACAGTTTTTTGTAGAGTCTATGCCTGTCCATCCACGCTTGAGCCCACTTCGTCGTTACAAGGTCGTGGATGCAACGTGGCAACTTTCAAAGAAATACTAAATTCATCTTTCATAAACTCATGTACTCTGGACTTTTTGATATCAAGCCCTTCAAAAGCTGCAGTCAAGCTATCTATAGCTTCAGTTATAACAGCAGAAGGTTTTTCATCAAAAAAATCAATCAAATGTTGTTTGTGGGGTTCCCGGAGCTTAGAAACGGGTCTGTTACTCCTGTTGGTCTTTTTTTTTCCATTTCATAGTTTTCAGGATCGCTTAGGTACTTCTGATACCAATTGTTTGCGGTGCTATGACTCACATTGGCTCTGGAAGCCGCAGCACGAACAGATAAACCTTTTTGTAACCTCCAATAAAAAAACAACCCACGGGTAGTTCTATCGTGCAACATATATTGCTGGCTTTTATCAGAAACAGTATCTATTATACTACTTCCAGCTTCTGTACTATTGTTCTCGAACATTTCGAAATCTGTCAGTTTATTTAAATTGTAAGGATTGCCTTCAATCTCGAAATCCATAGCTTTAATTCCATCTTCATTCGTAATGTTACCGTCACCATCTTCACGTAAAAAAAATAAGCTCATCGTAAATTATGAAAAGTAAAAATAAAAAGGTAAATAACAACGTTCAAACTTAGGTTCACAGTTTGTTCCAATCTAAGTTTGAAAAGTGTTCTAATTTAATTAGTTGACTGTTCGATTTTATTTTCAAAAAATGTACCACTGAGTTCAAAAAATGTTCCATTTGAGAGTGGATGCACTGTATATGGAAAACGAACCTTTGGTAAGTCTTACGTTTGAGTCTGAAGACCAGTTCCAAGCTTGGTTCAGGACTATTGCTTCTCGTCACGGTTATTGGATTACGCGTAACCGTAACGCAAACAAAGCTAACGCCAGAACGGTCGAAGGATTCTCGAAAGAAGCTATAAACGCGTGTATTTTGCCCAAGGAAACCGTTAACTTTGTATGTGACCACGCAGGAAGTTATGTACAGAAAAAGTCCCAAGTCGTTGAGTCTACTTCTGTTGGCACATCATCTTCCAGTGATATCACCATTCTTAAGAAAAGGAGAGTACAAAAAAGGCATCAATCAAAGTAAATTGCTCTGCTAAAATTAACAGAATTTCTTTGTATAATGACAGGAAACATGTTAATCATGTTCCCATGAACGTGAAGGAAGTGTCCACCTATCGCTTACACAAGGTTATCAGAGACTGGATCCATCAGCAGATGAAGTCAAACATGGACTGGAAAGCCATCAAGGGTGCTCTTCGCATGTCCGAAAATAGCCTAGATAGCGTAAGTTGCGATTCTATATATAACCAGTTTTTAATAGACTTTTTTTTTCGGATAGTTTGATATGTCTTTGGCTTTTAGCAAGATTCTTGCCGGCATGTTAGTGAAGTACTCTGACGTTCAGAATTCTATAGTAGCCAAGATGAATGCCCTTTCCAGAAAGCATGCCACTGACAAGGAAAGTGTTCGCTTGTGGATGGAAGAACTTCATCAAAATCGATTTTATTCTGCGATGTACGAGGTTAGCCAAGATCCAAAAGGCCCTTTTATCGTTTCTTGGATATCTCCCTGGCGAAAAATGGTATATTTTTATATGTTTTTTTATATACTTATCACTAGTACTAATAATTTACTTAATTACATATCCTCGAAACTGCTGAAGAGTGGTACATCGACTCTACTCATAAGACGAGTAAGTCTTTTCTCAATCCAAAGGAGGATTGCTATTTGTTCACGATTATTGTTCGTAACAAGATGACGAACAAAGGCGTACCGGTATGCTTCTTTGTTACAAATCGAGAATTTACCAATGTCATTGCTGACTGGCTTGAATGAGTAAAGGAAACAACCACTGTTCGCCCTAAAAGAATCATGATTGATTGTAGTGCTACAGAAATTGGTGCAATCAAGCAAGTGTTTCGTAATGAAGTACATATTTTGTTGTGCCATTGGCATACCAAGCGTGCATGGGAAATCATATCAAGACAGACGTAAATATATTTATTTTTGTGTTTTTTTATATACATATCTGATGACTTACGTGCGGTTTTACAGCAAGAACAATTACTACTGGACACCTTATCTGAGCCATGTCCTTGGTGCTCAGATAAAAGACCTCAACAAATCAAACAACCGCGATTATGCACTCCTTGGATCAGTGATTCAGGACGTTAAAATAATTACTTCAAAGATAGAAAACACAAGACATCCTTACCAACACCCCCAAGACAGAGAAGATAAGTAACTACTTTTTTTAATTAACTTTCCAAAGTCTTTAAATTCTTTATTTTACAATAAAAAACACTTCAAAAAATTAAACTCACAAAGTGACTTAAAAAAATAAAGTTAAATTGTGAAGCTAAATTGACAACACTTTGGAATAAATTAATACCATCTCTTTTTCTCTTTTTCTTCTCTTAACACATTTATATCATAATATCAATAGTTAAAAGATAAAGTAGTGCAAGCATATACATTTCTACTCATTATTTCAAGTAGTAAATAATGAAAAGAAAAAAAAACGGCCCAACGTAGTCAGTACGGAGGGAATAAAACTCTTCACCCTATCTTCTCAAATCAAAGTAACAAAAGAAGACTCTCAGAGGCTTCAGATGAACGTATAGAGAAAAAGGCATGTACTGAAGAACTGTCTAACACGGGCTATGAACAGTGCTTTCAACTTTCAATGGAAAAAAAAGCTAGGTGAAATGATTAGAGATGTTACCAACAAAAACAGCAAGACAGAAGAGACACTTTTAAACGATTTGAAGATTAAACAATGCGCCGTAACAAATCTCCCTCAAATTATAATCTCTGATGCTGTACTTATTGGAAACTGTGAAACTAAAAATATGTGTTCTTACATGCAGGCTAGAATAGGAAAAATAAATCATCTAGAATGGATTGACTATGTGGAAAGAAATTTTGATGCTACTAAAGTTTCAGAAATCCAGAAAAGAAAGAATATCGTAGAAACGTCGAAAAACAAACAGGCTGAGACAGCATCTATACCCAGCAAAGGTATGGAAGCACAGTATCGAACATTTTCTGTATCCATGAAAAAATCATTAGAGATGATATACCGTTGGAGATATTAAAGGAGATAAATAATAGGTTCTTTTTTTCAATGGAAAGTACCACGGATTACATGCTCTACTACTCTGGTCTGGTGAAGATGGCAATTTTACAATCAAAAACTTTCAATTTTTCTGATTCAAATATCGAAGAAAAGAGATCTGGTTTCGATCTTTTTTAATTGATACCTATTGAATTTCGCTCTTTCATCAAAGATCAATATACAGTGGCACCAATAGAACACGACGTATTTAAAATACTAAATTACGTGATGATTACAAGCTGTTATTTTCTGATCAACACTTGCAACTTATACATAGCCACAACTTTGGTAGTCACGGTCCCACTACACAGAGCCTACAATCTCATCCTGTGCAGGCCTCTTTGTTCAAGTCTTTGGATTCCAATGGTGTAAACCGGACTACAGTTACACATAATAAGGTCACTGGTACTGCGATGGAAATAGCTCTAGATTCATATTTGGTAAACTTTAAAAATATGTGAGATAAAACAAAATTATAAACTATCTGTTAGACAAAGTTATATTGGTTCTGCTTCGGACCCTCCTTGCTCCAAAAAGAGAAATGCAACGTAGACAAAATATAATGGAACTTAGCACTAGGCCTCCTAGAGAGAAGAAGATAGGCAAAAACTACGCAAGAAATATATTGCGTGTTGAACAAAAGAAACTCATAAAGTATCATACAAAAGGCAAACTGGAAAGTGCAAGCAAAGCTCAAAAACGAATTGTAAACTTGGAACAAAACTTTAAAGAGGTACTGAATAGATAGCCTCCCCCCTATACCTTATATAAATCATTTTCTAACACTAGTATGATAATTTCTGTAAAAGAGAAGAGAGGTGAAAGCACCCTGTGATTCAGCAATCAATACTGATAAAAATCTCGTCCTTCCAAATGATGATGGGACTATTGAGGGTGATGTTACCGGTAGACGGATACGCCAGTTGAAGGCATTAATCAAGAATTTCGTTTTCTCTAGTTCCTTTAACGTCGATTAAGAAGACTTGCAAAAAGACGCTTCATCTACTATGACGGAAAAAGAAATACGTGTTGCTTATTAATAATCAAAAGCCTGAAGAGGCTTGTACCCGTCAAAGAAAACTACAGTATACTTGCATTCCAGATGCACTTTTGTTTATTTGCCAATGATTTGCTGAATAGCTGTAACTACTCGAAGGTTACAAGAGAGCTGCGTCCAATGCCTTCCGCTGCACAGATGAATGCTTTAAAATTGGATGCTCCTTCAATATTCCAGTTAATGGGTAGAAAATCACAATCAGGTGAACAAGCTCTTACTATTTACAAGTACAATGATGATCCAGTTATGTCTATGGAAGACGCTCGTCAAAACAAAGACGCTACTTTTAACTCCATTTTCGATATACAAGCAATACAAGAAATAGCTGAGTCGTATAATTTAACGTTTAGCCAGCATATCACTCTACTTCCTGGTCTCAAGACAGCAAGAATTCTAGGCGTAAGAAACAACGTAGTAGCTGCAGAGGAACCACAGAAAACTAATTATACGCAAAAATTTCTGAAGAACCCAGATGTTATAAAAGAGGGAGCAAAGATATTGGAAGTGTTAAAAGCTGAGACCGATAATTTGAATCGACAACTACAGACTAGATACTGACCATAAAGAAGTAGTAAAAAATCTTCGAAACAATACATTTCAACAAGATATAAAAAACTTAAAGCATAAATGGTCTAATAGTAGCAATCGCTCACAGATATACGAGCAAATAAACTTAATCAAAGTATCTAGAAACAACATATATACGAAATTGAACAAATTGAAAACGGAGCTACGACAAATTAGAAATGCATTATACTCTAAGCAAATGGCTATTAAGTTCAAGGACAAGCTCGAGGCCAAAAATGTTAGTACTTCATCACATAATAAACAGACGATTGATGGCCAGTCAGATGGCGTTATATCCGCAAATAAGTGTACGTTACAAAATCCAGAAAATTTTATTTATTCTGGGGTTGACAATGGTTTTGTAACTTGACTTGCCCAACTCAATTTACACTACCACGGTTTGAATTTCATCCCAAACTTCATAACTATTACGCTGCTTTACAATCAGATGAAGTCATACAGTTATATTTGTCTGATGGAGAATAGTGTTTTTTAGACCTGCCAAAGGTTGTGAATACTTCTTCAAGCAAAATTGACTTTGGTTGTGGTCCGAAAAAGGAACTGGTTAAGAAGAAAAGGAACCTCAGAAGGCAAAGAGATCACTCATATTAAACAAGAATTGTCTACAAAAAATCTACGTTCTGCAAGTACCTCTATTAGAGATCTTCACGACAACGTTAATTTTCATTATGGTAAACGAACCGAGCTACAAAAAAAAAGTTTTACAATACCAAAAAGCTCCAAGACCAAGACCGTCACCAAGAAATTCAAAAGCACAAGTTTTACATAAACTTTGCAGAAAAGAAAGGAAAAGATTGTCAAAGGGAAAAGGTAATATCTTAAGTCTAATTAAAATATTGAGAACATACAGTAATACCCTCTACGTAGACAAGAATAAGAAGCCATCGAAACTGATAATGTTTATCGAGGATAAAGGAACTGGCGTTGGTTCCAGAATCAAAGGTTTTCGAAGGTATGGTGGACGCTGGAAAGAGGATATTCACGATGAAGCTACAACTATCTGTTTTACGAATGAAAATTTCACATCAAACTTGTCTATACTGTTTTCGAAGTTGGCTCATCGGTACATCAAGTTGTAAAAGGTGATAAAAAATTCAACGGAACTTCCAAAGGATCGTTTTGGTGCACCAACCCTCTTTGTGTTCCTGTGCGCTATAAATCTGCCATCAAGTCAAGGGATGCACTATCGGCCCTTGCTATTGGTGTCGCTGGTCTAAGTACCTTGCTATTTGGAGCTGAGTCGCTGCCATTTAATAATAGAATCAGTCGAACAAGCACTGAAGATTACATCATTAAAACATCAACCTTCTTTAATGTAAGAGTTGGTCGGCAACCAACGTAGTAGTTCTCGAGTAAGAAACGAATGTTCCATTTCGTAGTACTAACTGTGACCGCCTTTTTTAGGGAGCATTTAGCGTTTCTCGCCCAAAAAGATTATTTGGATCACAAAATGCTTCTGCTTAAAAGGCTTTAAGGTTTTACAAGTATTTAAATCACAGTGGGCGGGAGTGGTTACTTTAAGATCGTAGTAACACAGCACCCCAATATGCGGCTTGTTTATTTATTTTTAAAATCCCAAAAATAGTGTATCGCGATTAATAATAATATATAAAGACATTATACGTGATAGTAAATATACACGGTAGTGCGTTACCAGTGCAACTAATCGGTTAGATATGTATTATGTCTTATACATTGGACGTTCTAATTACTGCAAATTTAAAATTAGAAGCCCTCGGATTTTCGTAAAACTGTATGTTTCTAAAGTATTTAATCTAGAATTAAACCGTATTTATGAATTAAATAGTCCTCAGCCTGTTGAGATAAGCAATAGCACAATTCTGTCGGCTATATTTGTACTTTTGATAGGATGCTTGTTAATAAATTTCCTTTGCCGATCGAACAGTATCACTATGCCAAGATACGACAGTAGTATTGAAAACTCGAGTGGATACCAGGAGTTAACATTATTTAGGTCAATTGCAGGTTGTACTATTTCTAGGCTATGTGAACTAAGTATAAATACCGACAATCTTTTCGTGCTACTATATTTCTCTTGTAGCAGCAACACAATACCTTCATATGGTTAATACTTTTCTATATATTTCTTTTGCACTTGATTTTTTTCTAACCATCTTTCTATTGTTTTTTTTTTCAGTTGTTAGCTTTAGATACCACAAGATTAATTTTCTTAAACAGGAAATTATAAAATACTTGGTAATTATTCGATATTTTTTTTGGCGGCCTGGGAGAATAAAAAAGGTCACTCCATTCGTCATTACGTAGTGTATAAAACAAGTACTCCTCTGTATTACCTTGTGTAATACGTTCTTTTTTAAGAAGACCCTTATTGTCTTTTCTTTATTTTCGGTTACATATCCTTTCTAGCTTTACAGGTACCATTGAGTGTGCGTACAAAAAACTTTTGTAAAAAAATTGAAGAAGTATATGCTGATCACTATTCTAATTTTAGCATGCGATAGTTTTTTCTACCAATGGTTATCAAATTTAGTAACATCAATTGCTTTTCCAGGTATTTGCTTATTAATTTTTTTTGATTATCACATATCATCACCCTAAATAGAATAGAAATACCCATACACCAAAACTAACTCGATGTCCGTTATGTAAACGGGCTTAGATGTTCGGTGTACTAACTTCTTTTTAATATTAACTAGGGTTGATTTCTTTCAACGAGTTTTCTAAAAAGCAAATATGACCTTTGGTAGTATGCTGGGATAAATATTTTATATCTATCTTTCTTTACATTTTTAAACAGCTTCGCATGTGATGTATGTTCTCTTAGCCGCATTTTTACTTTTTCTATACATGTAATAAATTCTTCGCTTTTGTGCCTTACTAAGCCGTGCCATGTACTTGGCCGAGAATACTTTTTTCTTTTTTCTTCTTCTGAATTTAAACAATCCAAATGGTTAAATACCAAACCTCAAGTTGCTATTTTCATTTATAAAGGATCAGAAACCTTGCGACACTCACATATGGTAGATACGAGAAGAAATATATCTCAGTTTCAATAAAAATAAAAAATGAACGGTTTGCAGATATACTATGTATCACCTCGTGTATTCTCGAAGAATATAAAATACGCAATTGAAAGGTTAAGAAAAAAAAACTGTTGTTTATTTTACTATTTAGACGATATTTGTTTACTAGAAAAAATATGGATACGATAATGGCTCGGATCGGGATTATCATCAAAAGTACCCTTTTTTTTTCGCTGTAAACCATTGCATGCCATAACTATCAAATTAGTGTACATACAACACCTAAAACATATTCGGATAACGCCGCAGAAGATTTATATCAGTACATATTATTTGTTTATTTACTTGACATCAAAAATTATTAATAGGAAAGTAATTTATTTTGATCCTTCCAAAATCCCTGTCGTAAAAAATAAATATTATATAATACACACCTTTAATATTTTTTTATTTACAAGCTGCCAACCTGTAACTTGTCGTTTATGGTTACACCTATGCCTTTTTTTTTTTTTTTTTTTTTTTTTTTTTTTTACGATTACTCATCGCTGACGGAAAAGATCTTGAGCATACTTCAGGAAGTTTATATTTATATATCATTACCGGGTTTCACCTCAAGTTGTATTTTTTTTTCTTAGCTGGTAATTGAAACCTATGCTTATAAGTGGTAATCCAATGCCATTTTTTTAAAAACGTATATTCGTCCGCATCCGTTCGATTTGTTTATTATTGTTATGCGAAGAGTGCCGCAGGGATATAATTATTTATATGAAAAGTCTGAATAATACATATTCGTACGTACAAGTTACCGACTTGTTTAAAGAATGAGAACATCATTTACCATATTAGGTTTACACTCTTTGTTTACTTCAGGATTTTATCCCTCAAACTAAATTATTACGGGAATTTCCTATAATACATTTCGTAGAACGCATTACACTGAACTGTATTTTACTTTGACGGTTTTAAATAAATTTCAAATGTGACGACATACTCACAAATACATACTTTGAATTGTTCTATATCCTTAAAGCTTGAACTTGTGGAGGAAAAAAGGTACTTGTAAAAAAAAACCTAGTCACTATGAGTTTCGGTAGCCTTGGAGAGAAATATATTCTTTTGGCTGTTTTTTATTTTCTTTATTTTAAAAAAATATATGGTTCAAAGTTTAAACGTTTCGGGTGTAGTCAACGCCTTTCGTGTAATATGGAATCCTAGTTTAGCAATGCCTCACATTATAGTTAATGGTAATTTTTTTTTAATTAGTAGAAGATTAGAGTTGACACCTTTTTTTCCTTTTCTTTTTTTTTAAAAATACATATATAGATATTCGTTGTATAAACTATTCCAGCTTGAAAAAAGTTGGTAATATTAAAGCAATCGGGTTTGATAAAGATAACTGTCTTACTGCACCTTATGTTTCAACAATATATTCACCCTTCAAAGTAAAAAAAGAACCAGTAATAATAAAATAAAACGATAGTGTATTTTTAACTTTTTTTATTTAAGGAAGCATGGAATGAATGCAAGACAACGTTTTCTAAAGAGAATGTTGTTATTGTATCAAACTCAGCGGGTACAGAAGACGATGTAGGGTGCAAAGAAGCTCAGAAATTAGAAGAATCGATGGGTGTAACTGTATTAAGGCACAAGGAAAAAAAGCCAGCTGGCGGCCATTTTTTGGAATCAGTTCCAGCGAAAGAAACAGCGTTTGTAGGTGACCGTATCTTTACGGATGTCATGTTTGGTAACCGTAATGGAAATTTAACAATTTGGACAAGTAGAGTTATAACTGAAAAAGGTGACAATAAAGTAGCATTAGTGGTAATTTGAGTAATTATTTTATTTTTGATATGTATTGACAATGTATAATCTAGTTGAGACGCATGGAATATCGTTTGATCAGATTTTTACAAAAGATGAATGTACAGCCTCCTCCACATCCGTCGATATCAAGACATGGTTCTGATATATTTATTCATAAAAAACAATAGTAATAGTAATAATAATGATAATAACAATAAAAAAAGGTAACTAGTATGAATCATGGGTGTCTGGTAAATTTATAGTTCTTGATATTAAGTCCAGTTTTCGCATTTCAGAACGAGCAGCTTTTGCAGTGATAATATTGTAGTGTTCTTTCAACTGAAGAATCAATATTTTAACTGTAACATCTCGTAGTAAATCAACAGATGGTTTATCAGCATAGAATAATTCAGTGTCAACGAAAGGATTCATAATCCAATGTCCCCAGATTTTCTTTAATACGGTGTCAGTCATCTAAGAAAAATCAAGTTAATTACACATATAAAAAATAGGGTTAGTTTTATATTTTACTTTACCTTTTCAGTAATATCACGGATTACTTTTGAATTGTCTGTATTCAATAAATAATCTTTCGTGACATTGAATGGTTTTGAATGAGCATCAATAACTCTTCTTAATTTTGTACGGAAGTTTGCAATATTTCCTTGAAATGAAGTTATCATTCTGTTAGAAGGACCAATAGAAAGATTACTATAGACGGTTTTAGCAACGGATACACCTTCTTCATTTGTAACGAATCTACTATGAATAAATACGCGGCGTTGTCGTCTCCAGTATTCTCTTTCTTTATCTTTTGAGTCCATTTTAATATAGACAGGTAATTTTTTACTTAGTGGTAAAGGTATTGTTGGTTTATCTTCAATAGGTTGTATTTTAAGAGCTTGCTTTGGTAATGATTTTTTTCCAGCTGGCTTTGATTTAGTTTTAGATGATGTTTTTGCTTCAGCAGCAGCGGCAAACATTAATTGAGTTGGCGTAGAAGTAGTAGTAGTAGTAAGTTGGGGTATGTTCTGATTGGATTTTTTATCTCTTCCCTTCATAGAAGCTATCCTTTTTTTAGCGTTCGATGGAGCTCTCTTTGTTGGAGTAGGAGTTGGAGTCGAATTTAATGAAGAGATAGAAGGAGAAGGGGAAGGGGGGATTGAGTATCGAGTAAGGGTAGGCGATGGAGTTTGCGTATCACTCAAATAAGTTTTGGAAGGTAATTTGTTTGCAGGTGATTTCACTTGTATTTTTAAATGGCGAGTTCGCTTAGAAGGTACAGGTGGTGATATTTTAGCACTATAAAAGTTGGACATTGTTAAGGTTGACTTGTAGTCATTACCAAACGATTGGCTCATGCGGTTTTCTTCGGTTTTCACGAATTGGTTTCTTTCTTCTGAGGTACCTCGAACAAATGATAAAGGGGATTGTAATTCATCCATGTAAATATCTGTATCTATTCTCGGTAAAAACATAATATCATCTTGATTTAATTGATCTATTTTTTTTTATTATTAGTATACTTATTTTTTTGTATGTGTATTTTTGTATATGTGTATATGTATTGTATGTATATAAAATAAGTAAAAAAAAAAAAAAAAAAAGAAAAAAAGATGAAACTTACTGTTTGATACTACGGCCTGCTTTTTTGGTTTCTCTATGTATGTATAAAGGTATATGATTTTTTTTAAAAAAAAAATAAGTTTGAGAAAGTCTAGTTTTAAAACCATCTATACTATTACCTTTACGCTCTAATTTAACTGGTTGTAATTCTGTTTCATTTTTAACTCTACTTCTTAATCTTGTAGCAATAGGTGCTCTAACTTTGGGCATTTTTATTTGTGATTTAAATTTCTGTATGGTCAGAAGAAAAGGAAAGAAAAGGAGAAAGGCCAAAAAATTAAAAATTAATATACTGCCCGTGAGCAATCATTATTTTCCAAGTCACGAATCTCATTTTCTCAAAAAGCAGCCCTGCTAATTATTTTTTTTGCTAAAAAGCTTTTTTTTTTTTTTCCAGTAAAAACTTTTTTTACTATTTAATCCTTGGATACGCGTATGAACCATATTTGAAGAAGATATTGACGAGACATATTTACCAACTGAATCAGACGACTGAGGAAGATGACTTGGTCACAGCCATTGAATTAGGTCTGGTCCTCCATAAAGATGAAGACGAAACTGAGGACAAAAAAAAAAAAAAAAACTCGTATTCGTATAAACTTCCAGATGTATGTAGCTTTATGGTCTGGCTACAAATATAATTATCCAGAAGATGGTTCTACTTGCAGAAGAAGTGATATCATGCTAAATGGAAATGTATTATCAACCTCATAGATGTCAAACCAACTACTGTTTTGGATCAAATTGACAAAGTATTATGCAAAACAATTGAAAATGAAAATCTGTTATTTAGTCGATCTTGCTCTCCACAGTTTTATGCAAGCTATTTGCGCCTTATCAATGAAGAAGTTAAGATCAATGGTCGTGTAGAGATAAGATCTGGACACTTCTTAACATACTTGAATAGTATATACGATGGATTGCTTGTATAGAAATGATTTCTATGGCTATTATCTCGTAATGGATAATAAACTATTTGCTACATATTAGAGAGACCTTATCAAAAGAAGAGGGTACACTTACTTAATGTTTATTTATCACCTTACTCTGCAGTTTTAAACCATATTGAAGAGTTTTGGTCTAAAGTGTGAAAACTAGTATAAACAGAAATCTTTTGGATTCTGGCAATATAAAATTGTGGGATCTGTAACCAAGGTTACTATATTAAACAATTGCTGCGGATAGATTGTTCTATTTTCACTGTTGCTTGTATTTATTTTATGTTATTAACTCTTTAAAATGTTACAGCTTCCATTTTTTGTACACAAATTTTTCGGCACGTGTGACATGTTAAAATCAGTTACCGGATCTATCGGAATTCTTAACGTCAAAATTAGACAAGTTGAACCCATAGATGAATGTATCAGTAGATGTGTATCTAAGAAGTTCTGGAGCTAATGGTCAACGTACTTGTGCGATTTATGCGATCCTCTTCGGAAAGGGAGGGAGGGGAGAGCCATCTTCCGAACCAAGTGAGCTGAACCCAATCAATGCAATATTCCTTGTATCGTTCTGATCTCGGTTGCTTGTGGTGGAGCGGGTTGATATTCGTCTTGGGCATTTAGGATTAACACAGACAACTGCTCTTTCGTAATGATTTACCTTTGGAACGTACAAGCTGTTTCATTGTTCTTTTTGAAACAGCTTGTATATTTCAAGGTTGAGTTATATTCATCGACAATTTGAAAATGATCTGATTCATATAGCTCTTGATCATTGATGTATACGGTGATATGCTTCTTCGGGAATGACCTCGTATGTATATGCTGAATTTTGGTGCCAATCCCCCATAAATATATACAAACTGATCCATTTTTTTTGGGCAAATTAAAATCCTTGAACAGTTGTTTCCGCTGGTTTGAGTATACATGCTGATGCGTTTTTTTTTAGCCTTTATTCGTCTTGTAGCGATTCGTTTACTAAGGTATTTAGAGTCCAGCTCTTTGTTTTCACGCAGTCTTGACCCCCTTTTTTTTCTATGCATGTTGGAAAAATTTGCATAATTGGGGAAAATGATGTCTCTTTATCGTCAAAATGACTGAGAGATGCATCTGCGCTCTCTTCTTCACTTTCTAGAATTTTGAAGCGATTTATGCTTTCAAACAAAGAGGCCGATATTCTGCAGTTGATTGCTGCAGTTGTAACAACCCCCATACCTTGTAAATTATCCTTCCTTCTTTAATTTTTTTTTATTCATGCCTTCAGCTTCTTCTTGGAAGGTGATATCTGGTTATTCAGAGCCCTGTTTAATTCATAATGTCTTGCTCAATCATTCTTTATGGATGAAGAAATCTGATCAATCTTGTTGTACAATCGATTGCATACTTCTCTTTGAGACTTGAGTTCGGCATATAAATGTGTATTTCCACGAGCCCTTTTCCGTTTAGCGAAATGCACTTGCTTTATCCATTCTCTCTCTCTCTGCTACTTTAAATTCCTTTTGTAATTCTTTACAAAGTGACTCGCTCTTTTTATGGCGGCAGTAAGATTAGAAATTTCTTGTGCATTTTCCATAGTATGATAAGTCTTGGTAGAATATTCAATTATACTGGTAGTCTTGTTTCTTACTTTTTTTTTTGTAACCAGATTTCTGGCCCAAAAAAATGAAGATTATAGTATACAAATGAGAACTTGAATGTGAGACGCCTTTCTTTCAATAATACCGAATCCGAAAAGATTGCTGAAATTCGTATGGAATTGCTTGCAAGCAGAATTCAAGGCTGGTGTTGTCTTGAAATCAACTGTATCTTTTTCTTCCATTCGATTTGTTATGGCGGGCAATGATACTAAATCAAGGCTTGCATGTTAGTATTTCTGATAACATTTTTTATATGGTGTATTTACTTACGGGCTTTTGTTCTTTTCAGAGGACTTTCTATCGACATAACACGATAATAAATTCCAAAACTGCCCCGAAATGTGCGATTAGGTTTTCTTCAAGATAATTCAAGCTTGCTCCGTCAAGGGCTGCAATTTGTTCCGCCCTTGTCCAATATTATTATTATTGAGGTCAATAGACGAGAAGTCGAAAAAAATATAATATTTTCCAAGTGATGAATAATTTCTCCCGACAGAACCATATTCAAAACGATTTCAACGGCTTTGTAAAGACCATTGATTGCTGAATTACAGGTATCTTGTAGTGCTTTGAGCCTTTGTAATAGGTCGTCATATGCAATATTCCTGTTTATGACTCGTTTCAGAGATCTAGAGAGCAACCAAGATTATGACGTTTCTGTCGACTTTTCTTGTCAATGGCGTCTCGTTTTTTTTAGCATAAATATCTTCTTCCGCGGCAAGTTCACCATCAATACACATACCATCCCTTCTTCTATATATTCTGTAGATTGTAAATATTGGTGATAGTTATCATCAGTACGTATTATATTTCTCATTGGCTGCTTTCATTTAGCTAATTATTGTGGTGTCAGAATTTTGAAGATATGGTACATGGCATACATTTGTATAAGATACGTCCAACTCCATATTTTTTAACCTTACCTTTAGCAGAAGAAATGCGCTTGTTCTTGTCATTCTCTAAATATGCATGCATATGATTAGACTGTCCGTCATATTTAATCTTATCTTACTTGGCTTGAATTTACTCACCTCTTTTTGATCCCTCTCATCCGAGACTTTTTCGTGAGGTCTCTTCATTTACACGGCTGTTTTGTAAATAAAGAAAAATAATCTTGGACGGAAAAAAAAGAGAGGTACTTTGACAGCATTGATGTATTTACTCATTTTATCGTAAATGTGACTTTGATGTTGTCTAGGTAGTCTGATTTATTAGGTTGTTGCTTATGAAGGGAACAGTTAGATAAAAGTTGCCACTAAAGAAGGCAAATTTACAAGTACTTTTTAGTTTGATAATTCTTAATTTCCTGAACCACTTCAGGTGTAAAGTATTTTAACCAGGCTTTATCACTGACGTCAAATACCATCTTTCAGACGTGTTTTTATTAAGATATTTAACAGTTTCCTGATCAACAAGTGTCACGTCAATAAAACTCAACCTGATTAAGCATTATTTGGCCCTGTGACCGTAAAAATCTTTTGAGCATTTAATCTAATTCCAGGTGGAGTATATTCTTTTCGTTCTTCTTTATTTATTTATTACATACAAGTTGAATAAATGGAGCAAAGTAAGTTCTTGTTTATTTCAGTTTTATTTTGTTTCTTTTTTTTAAAAAAAAAAAAAGAAAGTAAATCTCATCTCTTTATTAAAAAAAGGCAATTTTATTTTACTATAGAAACACAAAAGTAAAGCGAGTTCTCTTTTATCATACGATACATATTAATTCTTTATTTTATTTTATTTTATTTAAAAAAAAGGTCTTTTTGGAAACGTAGAGGACTTAAACTACCAGGAAGGTAAAACCCAAAACAAGCTTTTTTTTTTTTACTTTTTTTTAAATAAAACAAATGGGAAAACTTAAAAGGAAAAACTCAGTATTAGTATCGTTCCTAGTTGGTCTAATTCAACAAAAGACTTGCAAGTGACTGAACCGATTGTTATTGGAGCCAGGTACACATATAATAGCTTAGTGACAAGTCATGATGCTTCTAAACCACCTTTTACGTTACCATCTCATTTGGCAACTCATCAAGTTCAACAGAAACAACCTAATCCACCTCAAAAGCAAAAAAATCATACCCGAAGTACCTCTCACCCAAAATCTTTCAACGCGTTTTTAAAAGATACCAATGCTGAATGGTCTGATGATATTCATGATCCTAACCTTAAAAACAAACCTTCACCACAGAAAATAGATGTCACTATCGATCATGAAGCTACTAAAGCCGCTGAAGCCGTCTTGGCTGCTGCGACACCTATCCCTATACCATCTAATGTACCTGTACTACTAAAAAAGAAGAAAAAGACGACGAATGCTAATGGTATTAAAGACCATGTACAAGATATTTTGTTAGGTATACAAATATGATGATTATGATTATTATATAGAATTAACAGTTATTGCATAGACCCTACGTTTTTATTGAAGTGGTTAGATGTACAAGATACCAGAGACCCATCTAGAACTAAAAAATTTAAAGAAGTACTTGGAGTTTCAAATGTAGATTTGGTAGCATTAAGGTCTTTAAGTTGGAGTGGTATACCAGAGGAATTAAGAATGATGGCGTGGCAACTTTTATTAGGTTATTTGCCATGTAATTCTGCTCGCAGAGAGATTACGTTGGCTAGAAAGAGAAAAGAATATTCTGATAGTGTTACAGTTACTTATGCTAGAGGAACTGCTGGATTAGATCAAGCTTTATGGCATCAGATTCATATTGATATACCTAGAACTAATCCTGGTATACCACTTTATCAATATGAAGCAACACAACTTGTAAGTTCATTTTGCTGTACAATGTTTATATACTGATTGAATTTGTTGTAGTGCTTGGAAAGGATATTATATCAGTGGGCGATACGACACCCAGCTAGTGGTTATGTACAAGGTATTAATGATTTAGTGACACCTATATTTGAAGTATTTCTTTCATCCTATATTGATGAAGATCCGGAAACTTATGATGTGAGCCAATTGGATGAACAGGTATTATCTGTCATTGAAGCAGATAGTTTTTGGTGCCTTAGTAAATTATTAGATGGTATTCAAGATAATTATACTTTTGCGCAACCTGGTATTCAAAGACAAATATTGACACTAAAAGAATTAGTAACGCGTATTGACGGTAAAAAAAGTTATATATAATGCACTTGAAAAAATACCAACTAATTTGTTTTTAATGTAGCTCGATTAGCTGTACACTTACAAAATGAAGGAATAGAATTTATTCAGTTTGCATTTCGATGGATGAATTGTTTATTAATGCGAGAATTACCTTTACGTAGTACAATTCGAATGTGGGATACTTATTTAGCAGAAGGATCAAGTGAAGGATTTTCTGAATTTCACGTTTATGTATGTGCAGCATTCTTAGTAAAATGGTCTCATCAATTACAAAAGTTGGATTTCCAAGGTGTTATGATTTTCTTGCAACAGTTACCAACTCAAGGTTGGCAAGAAAAGGATGTAGAGTTATTATTATCTGAAGCCTACATGTGGAAAACCCTATTTCATAATGCTCCAAACCATTTAAAATAAAAAAAAAGATAATTGACAACAATTATTTATATCTATTTATTTATGCGCATTAAATTACGGCTCAGCCAAAAATTTAGGGGTTTTAAACAACTATTTTTGATGTAAGGATAAATATATATATAATTTATTTGTTTGTGATTCTAAAATTACTACTACTACTACTAATATAAACATATGTTGCCAAAGAAGAAAGAAAGAAATAAAAAAGGTTTGTATATAATGAAAATAAAGAAAGAAAGGGATTCATGAAAAAGCATAGTAAAAATAAAATAAAAAGGGGTGGGGGGTTATACAAAATGGATATAATTACAAGTTTGTTGTTTGTTTGTTGTATGGTTACAAATATATATAAAAAATACAAGGTGATGCTACTAAATGGGCATAATATAAACGATTGTAATTGCTGCATGAAAAAAAAAAAAAAAAAAAAAAAAAAAAAGGTGGAATAATTTATCCAAAAGTACTAACAATACTAGCCAAATGATAAAGATTAGAAACGGGCTTTTGTTGTTGTTGTTGATTATGATGATGATGATGATGATGATTTTGTTGCTGTTGGGATTGTTGAGATTGTTGTTGTTGAGGTTGTTGTTGTTGAGATTGTTGAAAATGATAGTGAGGTTGAGAATGGTAACGATGGTGAGAGTTGCTATGGTAATGGTATGGATACTGTTGCATAGTAGTAGGTGGAGATGGAGACTCGGAAAAGGAGGAAGAAGAATCAGAAGAGCAGGTAGATGAAGTAGAATGAGCACGCTTGGGACGATTGATAATATCGATAGGTGGGTAAGGTAAACTAGGCATAGTAGTACTTCTTCTCTGTCTAGTTACAAGAGGTTGAAATAAAATGTTATCTTCACGTCCATAAAAGGAATGACAATAAAGTTGAGGTTCTTCCTTAACCTTTTGTTGTTGTTGTTGCTGACGACGTAATTTTTGAGAAAGATGAGTACGATAGTGTTGCATCATATTATCTTGACGTGAGAATCTACTAGGACATCCTGGATGAAGACAAAGAAAGTTTTTTTCACCAGTGTGAATACGATTATGTCTAGCGAGATGTCCACTTGTAGTAAAACTTTTATTACACCCTGGTTCAGAACAATGATATTTTCTTCTGGGTGCAATAGGTACATTCATAGAAGAGTTTAATGTTGTTAATTTAAATGTATCATTTAATAAGCTAAAGGTTTTTCCAGAAGCATTTTTAATTGATAATGTAGTAGAATCCATATTTATTTGGTGGTGCGAAAAAAAGAAAGAAGTAAACAATAAATATAAAAAAAGGTACAAATAAAAAAATGTTGTCTTATTTATATTTATTTTTTCTGCCGCACAGTTATTTAACGTGGAGAGTAGGTAAGGTAGTTATTATTTCGTTAATGCACGCCGCCCTGCAGGTTAAGTTACGGAAATAGCGACATCGTGCTCGTTTCTAATAAACTTGATAAAACTAGACCCAACTTTTCCTTCCCCCTTATTATTCTCCTTGTTTATAAAAAAAGAATTTCTAATCACTTAATATGGTCTTTTGGCCCAATAAATACTCGTCATTTGCCAAGCATACATGGAATATCTATGCTGTCTTGGCAGAATAACATAATAATCGTAGTTTGGCATGCACGCATAATCACATTGGTACTCCAAATATTACTTGTCTTCTTGCCACACAAGTACTGCTTGCTTACTTGTCTAAAAATATATATTGTAAACCGAACTAATATATTTATAACCAAGTAAGTAAGTAAGTATTAGTAGTAGTAGTAGTATTTTTACTCTTTTTTTTTTCACATAAAGGAGAATGATGACATATTGCAGTGAACGAATATTATGATTTAGAGGTCAATGCGTTTTACTTTTTTTTGTGTGGCAAAATAAATAATTTCTTGTTCTTTTTTATTATTATTATAGGGTCGTTATTACATCAATATGATGATATATATGTATATGTGTATATATATAAGGGTTCAAGTATTATATGGATCTACTAACTACGCTTAAATAATTTGATCTGTCTACTTGTTTTATAACCAATCAAATCAAGGTTATATGTCCCCCTTATAAAACTTAATCGTTTACCGGTTAAATTATTCCATAAAGAACTCCCTAGATGACTTGCCACGTTTTATTGGTGATCCATTATCTCCTATAGCATCTTCTTTAGAAAGAACAAAAGCGGTAAAAAATATCATTGTCATTCCACGTTGTAACTGCATATTCAATATCTTAACACCGCGATTCACCGATTTTTATAGAATTCGGGCCGAAATCTAAAAAAGAAGAAGACTGTCAATAAAGAATCATCGGGTGATTCTTTTTTGTCAATTACTTGATTTTGAGTACAAGCCGTTAAATATAAAAAAAAATGATCATCTCTTGTGACCATACACTGCATGTTTATAATATACTTACTTGATAATTAAGTATTTACCTTAACTATCACCATACTTGGTTATATATATTATTTACTTTCCATAACTATACCTACATTAGTACTTGGTCTTCTTTACGCGTTCTACAACAACAACAACAAAAAGGGGGGGGGGAGAAAGGGGTATAAAATAGAGGGCGTTGTTTGTTACACAAAATAGGTTCGATGCAAGTACTGTACTATTGTTAAAAAGCCGAGTTCTTTTTTTTTGACAAACCCTTATTTCTAGGTACTACTTGATTATCTATAGAAATAGTGCTTATGCAGTTGCTCTATACTTTTTCTTTATTTTAATTTTTTCACTGTACTAAGTTAAAAATATATTGCAATTGTACAAGATATGATCAGCAAAACGGAAACGTTCTTTTTCAACTGTAATTACCGTTAATTTGATTATATCTCTAATGACGCAAACAAGTTACCTTATTTGTGTTAGATAGCATCCTCAAAGCTTAATAGCCCATCTTTTTTCTCCTTTTTATTTATGATCACCCTGAAACAGATAATGGCATGATTCAGACCTTCTTGTAGTAGCTTGGCAAAATCCATTTTAATACAACCGTTTTATTTAACCTTACATATTTAATGATTCAATTCATTTTTATCATGGGGGGTTTGCCTCGCTTGCAGCTATCTTCACTGGTATGTAATCTAGATTTAACCTTATACTGCGTAAAAATTTCCCTTTTGTACCCTTTATTTATTTGTTTATATTTGCTAGAATAAAATATCTTTTTATATCATTTGAAATGAAAAACTCTAATTTACCAACCAAATTGGCATTGTGTCACATCAATGAGGGCGTATCACAAAAATGTTATGCATACTGATATATATAAAACCAGACACTGCACCTATCTTTTGCATTACACATGTCTTAATATGGCCATCATTTCTTTTTTCTTTTTTTATCGTGGTAACCGCATTCTTTTTCTTTTCTTTTTTTTTTAATGCAAATCAAATAGCAGCGTATAAAGTTACCAAAATCCAAACTGCCTACCATAATGCTATTCCGAAACAAGCAGAGAATGGTCATTAGCAAAGTGATTAAACTTTAAGAACGTATATCACACCTTACTGATGATTTGAAAAAGAAAGGTTGTTCTGTTGAAGAGATCAAACTTGCTATCAAAACTGATATCACAGGCCCTGTTACACAACTTAAACTAGTTAGCCATTTCGTCAAAAGATATAAATCAGATTCCCAAGGATTTTTTTAGATCAAAAAGCTATCCAACGCATTAGCAAATTTATCTCATCTTACCCAAACAATTACAAATTTTAAAAAAAGATTCTATTTATTATGATGCAGTTGCAAACCCAGGAAAAACACCTGGTCCGCTTATTATAAGCTAGCAGAAATATGTGAATCGTACGGGTTTACATTTATACCATCCTACATAACTATAGACACTATGATATTGAACAATCAGATCTTAAAAGTCTCAAAGAAGCAAATTTGACAAATTATCTATATGGGGAAAAGTCATCAATACATCTAACGAAGCTCTAGCATATCAATGCCCTAACAAGTCAATCAAGTTTAGAGGAACATTAATGATGGATGGCGTAGGAGTATCGGTAGTGAAACAGAACTTTGAGACTTCAAGAGATACTTAGTACAAGTCGTCCTAAAATCAATGTAGTAGAAGAAGATTTCAAGTACATAGTAAAGATTCCTAAAGAAGAACTGCTTGCTACAAAAGTAAAAGCCGTGCTTATTGATCCTGGTCGACGAGACCTTTTGTACTGTATGCACGAAGATAAGTAGTAGTTACAGCTATACGAGAAACAAAACCGCTAAAGAGCTTAAATCGAAAGCTTCGTCAACGATTTAAGCCAACTAGTATTCAAGAGTGCAAAACTAAATTAAGTCAATACTCTTCGTCAACCGTCGATGCTGATACTTTTGTCAAATATTTAAAAATTAGGGCTCAAGTTTCTCCTATGCTGGAAGGGTATTACGGCAATGAGAAGAGAAAAAATTTAAATTAAGTCGTAGTTGGAAAAAAAAAACCACGTCTCCACTAACTTTCCGCCTTAGTGATCGCTTCAGTGAACATTAGATAGGCAAGAAGCTAGTAATTTTTACCACCTAATTCATTAGGTACTAACATCTTTCCACTAACCGACAAGGCCTCTATTTTCATAAAAACATATATCCCTAATTCAATTGAATACATAATTTTAAAAAATAAGAATATCGGCACTTTAAAATAAAAACCTACTTGAATTCTGCTTGTGATTCTTAACCATGGAAATGCGGATGACTAAAATAAAATACCTTTTTTTTTAAAAAAAAAAACGTTTCCCCACATTATTTAAAAAGTAACTTTTATACCTTCTGCAATCGCTCTTTTCTTTGTTTATTATTATTCTTTTTTCAATGAGCTCAAATAATAAACAAGCTAAAAGAAGATTAAAGCAACTTGGAGCCACGTTAAATCCTTCCAAAGCAGGTTGGTCCGATTCAGAAGACGAAGACTTGATTAAACAAGGTAATGTTTTTTTTTACCAAAAAAAAAATAACGATTACGCATAAAGTCGATTAGCAATCTAAAAAAATAAAGTTCTTCTTTAGTGGATATAAAGTCTGTTCGTATTGGAGATATTGTTATGCAGGTTTATCCTGCTGAAAACCCTGAATTGGTTCCTGAAATTCAAGGGCCTTTTTATGACGGATCCCAGGTTAGTATTTTTTTTTTTTTTTTTTGTTAACATTTAGTAACCTGCATTTATCGACATAGGATATTTTGAGACATTTGAGATGGTAAAAAAATGAATCCATTAAAAAGAAGAAAAACTGATGACTAATTTGTATTTGTGCATGTATATATAGGATAATGCAAAAGGATAAAGTAAGTATAATATAATGAGAGATATAAAAGATCGTCAAGGGGAAGTAAACTTACTTTCTTTTACGCAGCTTGGTCAAGATATCTTTTTATTAGGTCCACCAGGCCCTTTACGTCGTAACCTTATTATGAAATATGCTGAAATGACACAACGAGAGTAAAATAGTCGAATTAGTAATCTATCCTCTTATGCCAAACTAATTTTCCTTATTTAGAATCGAATACGTTGCACTATCAAAAGATGTGACAGATGCAGATTTAAAACAGAGAAGAGAACTTACCAACAGTACTTCGTTTTATGTAGACCAAGCTGCTGTAAGAGCTGCCATTCATGGTCGCATCTTGGTTTTGGATGGTATTGAAAAAGCAGAACGAAACGTCTTACCCATCTTGAATAATTTATTGGAAAATCGTGAAATGTCTTTGGAAGATGGTAGATTCTTGACAACAAAGGATGTAACCAGTGGCAGTAACGTAAAGTTTGAAAAAGTTAGTCCTAGGTTTTTAGTTTTTGCTTTAGGTAAGATTTTTTTTTTTTGGTTAATTTGATGGGAATTAGAATGATTAATAACATTTTATACTTAATTTAAGGTTTACCTGTACCACCTTACGTCGGTTATCCACTTGATCCTCCGCTTCGATCCCGTTTTCAAAGTAGAGATATTAAAGCTCCTGAATTCAAGTCTCAAGTAGATCAAATGTTGAGCTTAATTAATAACAAAAGCGTATCAAGGGAATTGGTTGAGAGACTTGTTTCAATTAGTCTCGTATTAGGTGTGCAAACAGATACAAATGGTTCACGTGAAATCGAAGTCCCTGAATTCCCAATGACAGTAGAAAGTTTAGCTCCGTTACTTTCTCTCTTGCCTCAAATCCATCCGCGGTTCTTGGTTGATATCCTTTACCCCTATCCTCTTTTACCTACCTGCGATTTAGAGCAATTGAGCGTAATCGAATCTGCTTTTCGAAGGTTTGGTGTGAAATCTGCAATCGCTGAAGCTCATATGGAACTTCGTCAAACTGCATCTGGTTATGCGCTTGCAACTATTGATCCCATTGCGAAACAAATCGTTTCGGTAGATGGTTATCATGCTACACATAAAGCAATTGCATTATTTAATAGTAACCATGGTCCTATTGGCTTACCTATCTATTGCGGTCCCTCCGCTTTTAGTCCAGCCGAGTACTTTATTGAAACTCCTTATCACCGTGAAATCTTTTCAGCAATGGTTTTGTTGCATGCTGGTGGTAAAGATATCTGTTTGGTTGGTACCCATAAAGGTGTTGGAAAATCAGCTCTAGTAAGACATTTCGCTCGTAATTTGGGTTACACTATTGATTATATCCCTCTCTATCGTGACATGTCTTCCCGTGATCTGTTGCAACGTCGTTCAACTACCGCCAAAGGTGATACGGTTTGGGAAAACTCTTTGCTTGTCGAGGCTGCTATTCACGGTCATTTAGCTGTCTTGGACGGTATTGAAGCTCTTTCATTTGGTACGCTTAATACCCTACAACGTCTTTGTTCCGATCGTGAAACTCAATTACCTGATGGTACTCGATTAATTAGTGCACGTCGTTATACTAAACTTTTACGCAAGCAAACTGCACAAGAGCTTGAAAACAAACGCCTGTTCCCTATCCATTCTGCTTTCCGCATTATGGCTTTGGCTAGAGCTGGTACCAGTGGTCAAACAGATACTAAGGCAGGATCTTGGTTAACCGCTGAAATCCTATCCATGTTTCATTTTATCGTGGTTGATTCCTTACCTTCTCATGAAGAACAAGAGGTTTTGACAGCTCTTTCTCCTGGTGTTGATGAAGACAAGTTGAGACAATTGTTAACTTTTGCCAGACGTCTTCGTCGTGATAAGGATGAAACTATCCGTATGCTATCAAGTGCTTTATCTACTCGTCAATTGATTCGTATCTGTCGTCGTTTGGCCTACTTTGAAAACGAAAGTCTTTATGTCGCCGTTCATAAGGCTGCATTGTCTCGATTTATGCCCTCAGTTGCCCGTGAAGCTCTTCATGCTTTAATGATCGCTAACGGTATTTACCCACCAAAAGAAGATCCTCATGCTGTAGATCTTGTTATCGAAGCATTACCTTCTAGAGAATTCCCTGAGAAAATTCGAATTGGTAACGTAACTGAAAATGTATTTAAGGGTGGTGATCCCATGTTGATCCCTAACGTTGTGTTCCATGAAAATCCTGCTCATACTGAAATCTTGAGAGAAATGTTAAAAGATTATCAATTGGGTGATCATTTGTTGTTGATTGGTAATCAAGGTGTTGGTAAAAATAAATTGGCTGATTACTTTTTACAATTGTTACAGTTACCAAGAGAATATATTCAGTTGCATCGTGATAGTACTGTGCAGAGTTTAACCACAACCCCTGCTATTGCTGATGGTGTCTTGTTGTATGAGGACTCTGCATTGGTAAAGGCTGTACGTGATGGTACCATTTTGGTGGTTGATGAAGCTGATAAGGCACCTACTTATGTCACTGCTGTTCTGAAGAGTTTGGTTGAAGATGGTCAGATGGTACTTGGTGACGGTCGTCGTATTATCTCAAAAGAATCAGATATTCAAGACAGCCAAAACTATATTATGGTACATCCTAGCTTCCGTATGTTGGTCTTGGCCAATCGACCTGGTTATCCCTTCTTGGGTAACGATTTCTATCGTGAGATTGGTGATGTGTTCAGTTGTCATGCTGTCGATAACCCAGATATGAAATCAGAAATGTTCTTGTTACGTAAATATGGTCCTAACGTATCAGAAGATTTACTTGCAAAATTATCAAGTGCCTTTACCGATTTAAGAAAGTTAACTGACGAAGGGTTGATCTCTTATCCCTATTCTACTCGTGAATTGGTAAATATTGTACTTCATCTTCAAAAGTATCCTGAAGAAGGTATCTCCAAAATTTTGCAGAATGTGTTTGATTTTGATCAGTATGATCAAGCGTCTAAAGAGTTGGTGATTGAAATCTTTGAAAAACACGGTATCCCTGTTGGTTTGGAATCTGATTTTTCAATGCAGCTCGGTGATGTGCTTTCACTTGGAAAACCTGTCTTGTCCGAAAGATGGAGTCGTGTACCGTCGGCTACAAAGCAAATTGCAAGCAAGGTCGAGACTGAATCAATTGCAGTACGCGGTGGTTGGGATTTGGAAGTTGGAAAGAAATGGAAAGACTTGGAGCGTAAAGAAGGTAGATCAACTACTTTCTCTGAGCAACTTTATACCTTTGATATCCCTACTCGTGGTGAAGCTCTTGATATTGCTACTGTCGATGATGGTTCCATATTTGTTGTCACCACAAACCCTGTCACTTTGCATTGCGTTGACCCCAGCCATAAACGCTTAGATAGCTTAGATTTGTATGAATATTTCCCATTGCAAAGAGCTCCTCCTAGACTTCGTATATCGGTTATTCGTACTGCTAATAGAGCTGTCAAGTATCTTGCTTTACACAACCCTTCCAACAATGAATTGCTATGCTGTGATTTTGTTAAAAAATCGGTAACGTCTGTTGTCATTCGCGGATTGGAACCTGTCAAGTCCATTATGTGCAATAATTTAAGCGATAATGGCATCTTGATTTTTTATCAAGAGGATCAACATGTCATTGCTGTATTGGATTTCAATACGTCTAAACAACATACGTTAACTTTTCCTACTCGTATCAGTCAGCTTTATGTGATCGAACCTAACTTTTGGATTGCGCGTGGAAGTCGTGACGCTAATATGTATACTATTACTCCTGATAAAAATGGTATTCCTAACGTAATGGAATCTATTCAAGCGCTCGGTCAAAACGGTCAAGCTGTTGATGAATTAACTCATATTTATGAACGCGATTTTGAAGCTGGTACCAAGTATGCATCTAATGCAAATGTCAATAAATTTGCTTCTATCGTTGAAGGTTGCTCTTATGCAGAATTCTTTGGAGATAAAGGTGCTATTGATGTCTCTTCCTTCCTCAAAAATCAACAGGTTAAATCTAGTGCTGAGGAACCTAGTAAGAGAGTTAAAGGAACCACATTGTTCTTGCAGAAAACTCAACAGTTGGCAATTATTGAACCACCTGTTGATGGTCGTGCTGAAAGTACGTTGGATTTATTGAACGCTGTAACTGGACAGGTGTGGCGTATCAAATTGCCTCTTTCTTTCGTTGGTTCCATGTACGTTTTTAACTTATTTTTAAATATTTATATAATACCAACATTTTTTTTTTTAAAAAAAAAAGGGAAACACCTGTAGCTACTTATACACAGTTCCAAGTGGAACGCTTTGTTGCTACCATGACCGAACTTTCTAATGGTAACCTTGTTACCATGGACAACGCAGGTACAGTTCGTATCTGGCAAGTAAACCCCGATGAAATTTATAAGGCTGCTAAAACTTGGAAGCAAATGGTTGGTGTAGACCAAAAAGTATTATCTGTTATTTACGAAACTGACCAAGATGTAAGTCTTTTTTTTTTATTTTTATCATTCAATGTTTTTAAACTAATACACATGTATATTATGTTAGAAGAAACAAATGGATGAAATGTTTGAAGACGCAGAAAAAGAAGCAAAGGGTCAAGGTGGAAATAAGGACGCTAAATGCGAAGCTGACGGTAGTGGTGAAGGGTCTGGAGGAAGCTCCGGTGTTGGAGAAGGTGACGGAGGGTCCGGACAGGGAGGATCTGGTGGTGGTGGTGCCAATGGCTCGGGCAACAATATGAATGAAGATGGTCGTGAAGAAGCTAACTTTGAAGATATTGAAAATCTTAAATTAAAAACTACCGGCGATGAACCCGAAGTTATCAGTAGAGCACAAAAGGAAATGCACGATCAAGCTATGGAAAAGATGTTGACTAAACTTGATATGACTCAAGCTGATTTCCAGCAATATAACAAGTTTATGGATAACATTCGTCGTGAGGTTCGTGAACTTCGTGTTATTTTGGAAAGTGTGGAGGCAAAAAAACTTGAGCGTGTTTGGCTCAAGAACCAATCTTCTGGTGATTTAGATGATACGAAGATGTAAGTTTTTATTTTAATTTTAATTTTTTGGCGCTATTTATTAACCTTTTACATATAAAATATAGCATTGAAGGTCTTACAGGCGAAAGAGCCATTTATAAGAAGAGAGGTGAAGATGATCCTGAACTCGGTCTTTTCCAAGATAAGCCTAAGCGAATGAACTTTGTATTTGATTTATCTGCTAGTATGTTCCGTTTCAATACACATGATCGTCGTTTAGAGCGTTCTATGGAAGTAGCTTTGATGCTGATGGAGTCCTTCCGTGGCTTCGAGCATAAGTTTGCGTACAAGATTGTAGGTCATAGTGGTGATGGTGCCAATATTGAATTTGTTGTACCAGGAAAATATCCCAAGACCGAAAAGGAAGCGTTTGAAGTGATTGGTAAAATGAAGGCTCATTCACAGTACTGTCTCAGTGGTGATAATACACTGGGTGCTGCATCTCATTCGATGAAGGAGATCGTTAAAGAGGACTCGGATGATTACTTTGTCGTTATCTTGTCGGATGCTAATATTCAACAATATAATATTCATCCTAATGATATCGCTAGAAGTAAGTCTTTTTAAATATCACGTAAAATATATTATTATTAATTTTTTTTTTACGTGTTAGTTTTGAAATCTGATGACAGAGTAACTGCACAAATGATTTTCATCGGTAGTATCCAAGATCAAGCTGAGCAGTAAGTATTTACATCAGTTGTATTGTCCCTCTCTTTTTAACTTTTTTTATTATAGATTGAAAACGGCGTTAGGAAGCCATGCTCATATTTGTACAGAGAACAAAGAGTTACCAAAGATTATCAAATCTCTTTTCTTGTCTTCTATGATCAAGGGTTAAATTAGAATATTTATGAATAAATTACCAATTTTTTTATCATTATATTGCCTTTACGTTACCTTTTCAAATACATGTATTACGTGCTCTTTTTTTTTGTAACAGAGAAATTTGCTCACAAACAATTATATTTGAATCGTCACAAGATTAAACATACGTCTTTTTGAGTTTCGATATTATTTTTTTGTATCTTTTTTCTTTTTTCCTTAAAATCAAATGGGGAATGGCCTTAGTGCTCAAGATTTAAAAGAACAAATACTTTTAGATTTAAAAATCGATGTTGCGTTTCCTTTTTTCCCTTCAAACAGAAAAACTGGGTTAAGCGCGTGCTGTGTTGTAAATTGAAGTTGCTTAATGAAATCAAATTATGCAATAATTAATGTCTCTTTACATAGGTCGATACAGATTGGGTCGAGAGATTAACTACAGCTTATGATAACAATGAACAGATAAAACTAAAAAGGCCTGGTTATTCTCGAAAGACAAACGATGCTGGGTCAACTAATTCGTCTCAAAAACAATCCCCAACTGTAAATATTTATGTCACTGTATTATCAAAAGAAAGTACCAACAGGTAAAATGAATAGTTATATATAAAAGTAAATGAAATAATAACAACAAATTTTAATGTACGTAGTTTATCACTTTATGGATCATCAGATGTTTCACATAAACCGACAAATCAATTAAACACAATGCAGGACAAGTGGCCTTTAATCGAGTATATTCAATCATTGTTGGAGGGAAAAGGCGCTGACCAAAAGATTGAATCATTAAAGGATAAGTTCTGTGAATACAAACCCATATTTGAGGATGGAGAACAAAATTATGATGTATGATTTTAATAGTGATAATGTACACGCTTTTTTTTACTAAATAATCATTATAGTTGTTTATAAATAGAGTACAATCACTTTTATGGCCTAATTGTAAATGGTTTAAAAAGCTATCATCGCAAGTAGTAGAAGAAGAGGATTATATTACTTTAGAGAAAAAAGTTAATGAGATCGAAACTGTAGAGACTGATACATCCAATTCAAATTTACCAGAAGTGTTTACTCTAATCGAAACTGATCTTGCATATTATTTCTTGGCGTCTTATCGTGGTGCTACTTTACAGGATTTAATTACTTATAATCCAGGTGTACTTAGTTCCAATCTGAAAAAGTCATTTATTATTTATCAATTGTTACGAGTCATTGCTAGTTTACATAGTAGAGGTATCTTACACGGTAGTTTAAAGGCTTCTAATATTTTGGTGGATGAAAACTTGTGGATTCAATTGTCTGGAATAGAATTTGAACCCAACTCGAAAGATTTCGGTAAAAAAAAACCCCCCTTTGTCAAGCAAACTATGATTAAATGACTAATTATTAAATTATAGACTTGGAAAAGTGGTTTTACGATAGAGAGATGTCAAAGATGACAAAGAGTATACCACAAGAACCAATTGTTGTTAGTTGGGTAAAAGGAGAAATATCAAATTTTTCTTATTTAATGGCATTGAATCATTTAGCTGGTAGAAGAGAAGGTGATCCCAATTTCTATCCTATCTTACCTTGGATTACAGATTTTTCGGGTGATTCAATTGAAGATGGTTGGAGAAATTTCACGCAAACCAAATTTCGAATTAATAAAGGCGATGAACAATTGGATTTTACGTTCGACGGACCCGTACCTCATCATATCACAGACATTTTATCAGATATCACTTACTATGTCTATCAAGCCAGAAAGACACCCGTACCGGTCTTGTGTCAATTCGTTAGATCTAAATATGAGCCAAACGAATACCCTTCTTCAATGCAAAGATTATACCAATGGACTCCTGATGAATGTATACCTGAATTCTATACTGATCCTAGTATATTTAAATCAATTCATCCTGATATGCCCGATTTACAAATACCGCAATGGGCTTCATCACCGCAAGATTTTATTCATAAACATGCTGAAGCCTTGGAAAGTAATTACGTTTCGGCTAATCTTCATCATTGGATTGATCTTACATTTGGTAACGATCTTACGGGTAAAGGAGCAGTGGAGGCAAAAAATGTAGCTCTACCTTTATTAGCTGGGCAAAATAGTTTCATGAAACACGGTATCATTCAATTATTTAAGGATAAACATCCTCAACGTGGGTGTAATTGGAATAGAGCTAAAAAGGAATCGCATATCGTATCTGTTTCGCCTACGACGGTAGAAGATGATTGTTCGGATAAAATTAATTTACAACCAGCGACTAGTACTATTATGGCATCGTCGAAACCGAGAACCAGTAGTGTTAGAACCAGACATACTCTATTATCAAATAATAATAGTATGGATAGTGCTACTACTGGATTACTTTCGACTATGGTACATTCAGGCTCGGTTTCTGGAACTGTAACTACAAATACCACATCCGCCCGAGACAGAACACCTTCGATTCATTCTACAGCCTCTTCTATTGATACTAGTCGATCATTGCCTTCATCACTTATGACAGCATCTGCAGAACCTCTAACCTCTGTGCTTCGTACAGAACCCATTCGAATGCCCATCTCAGTCTCCGAAAATTACTTTATTGAAGACCTAGACCTGTTTGAGGATATGGTTGAATTTTCTGCTAAATATAAATCAATGGATTGTGCAGAAATGTTGATCACAAACCCTATTTATCCTAACCCTCAGCAGCGATTTATTATAGATCCAACCGAAACTATTGAATCTCCTCCTAATCGTTTTTCGGTAGGTGCTGCGTTTGATATGCTTTGTTTGGGTCAAGTGATTGAAAGTGTATATACGGCTGGTAATTCAAAAGTGGTAGATTCGGATGGTGAACCCTCGGTGGCGCCGGCAAGTGGGTACTTTGAGGTTGGTAATGGTGACGTTAGCTATGATATTGCTCCTACTGGTAAAGTCAACGTTTCATTGGCGGTTACGGGGGTTATATCCGCGCTTACATCAGAGGATTGGCAGGATAGACCTACTGCAAAATCTATTTTGTGTGCCTCGTTTCCAGTGATGACGGTACGTGATTCTCGATGCTCTTTTCCGTTCCCTGAAACTATTCCCGAAATGTACGAATATTTAGCTGCGTTTCATCAAGCTGAATGGTCTAGACGGCTCTACTTGGCTGACAAATGGATTGATCGTATATGTGATTTAGAAGATGAGGTATAAACCGTATTACAAAAAAAAAAAAAACTGATGCTTTTTTTATTTTACTTATCTTTTAAAGTTTAGGCGTTTCTTTTATTGCTGCCAAGTTTCTCTGAACTCTTTACACATGTTGAGACTAGGATTGGTTCTATTAGTTTATTTCCTAAACTTGCGCAACGTTTAGGACCTGATAGAGCTCGCAGACATCTTTTGAAAAGAATTATATCTATGTTTGAAGCATTACGGCCTAATATCCCAAAGGTTTTATTTAATCAGAATATTATTTACGAGTTTGTAAAGAGGTTGGGCATTGCCGTGTTTTTGCAACAGATGTTACCGTGTTATTTGGAAGCGCTGGCGATTCATGATGATACGGGTATGACAACTGCTGTAACTGCAAATACTGAAAAAGTTGGATCAATTACAGATCTTGCTGGTGATTCTTTAGTGCATATTTGCACGTTGTTGGGTCCCATTTTGACATCGAAACATATTGTAAGACAGCTGGTTAAGATACTGTTTCGAGATAACCAACTACGGTCTTCACTTGTAAGTACTACTGTTCGCATTATTGGCGGGTTTGGGTCTACATTTACGGCAGTTCAGTATTCTTACTTGATAAGCTTAATTGATGCGTCATCGTGGGGGACCAAAATGACATTGAAAACAACAAAGACAGTATGTACCATCTTAACTCTACTTCAAGAATTGGTTCTTTACATGTCTAATGAAGCACTGGTCACCGAATTAAAATCTGGATTTATTGCAACTTTGTATCAATTATTAGAACCCTTGCCACAATCTGCACTTGAAGATGTAAATGCAATAGCACCGGAACAGCTGAGATTACGTCTAACTATCAGTATGAAAACAATCGAGTATCTTTTGAAAGCGAGTCAAAAGTTGACAATACAAGAATGGGAATCTACTGTAAGTTTTTTTTTTATAAATATTATTTATAGTTAATTTTAATTGCTTATTATAGATTGTTTCGACGCTTCAAAAATATTTTTCAGGTTTTTCGATGGATATTTCATGTGAGGATGATATTAAAAACGAACTCTCGTCCTCCTTGTCTGCACAAAAGAGTTATCAGGTAAAATTTTAAATAAGGGTTAATATTGCTAAAGGAGGGGGAGGTTGATTTCTAATGTTTGCTGTTAGATGATTTATGCTTATTATCAATTCTTCTTGATTGTATCTAAAGAAAAAATGCGTCGTGTTATACCCACTAGGTAATACCAAAAGAATACTATAAATGATCTAAAAGGTTAAATATATTTATGATTTAAGTGATGCGATCGAATCCATGATGTACGACCACTTTTCTTCTAGTCCAATCATTATCCCTGACATTATCAAGCCTACCAGCTCTATTTCTTCATCTCAAATTAGCTCTATTCAAAAGAAAGCTCTACCTATCGCTACAAAATCAGAAACCACATCTAATTTACCTGCAAGTAGCAAGTTTATGGCTTGGATGATACCCAATAAACGTACACCAACTGATTTAGTCTCGGATACTGATTCCATATCTTCCAAAAAATCATTTGCGTCTTCGTTTAAAGATGAATCTTGTAACAAAACAATTGATATTGATGTTAAGAAACTGTATGAGTTTGCAACAAAAAGTTTACATACATTTGGGTACCCACCAACTCCTTTTATTGTTGCAACGGATGGAAATAGTTTCAATGCAAGTAAAAATAGTATCACGACGGTGGTTACTGCTACCAATACTAATACGATATCGAGTGTTTTAACTAATGGAATAGCAAGTTCAACTTCTACTTCAATTGTGGCTTCAAGTACCGTCACTTCAATTAGTTCGTCGGTGGATGGAAATACTGGGACGGGTCAGAAGATGAAGGTCAGTGAAATATTTGAAAAAGGTAGCACCACGTTAAAACCTGTTGAGAAGGATAGGTAAATCGTATATATCTATTAAAGTATGTACAGGAAAGATACTAAATGAAAAATTATATATTAGTAAATCCAAAGTACCTACCAGTGTCTTGCCTTGGAAAACTAGATGGAAGCCATTCCCTGAAGATAAAAAGTATGTTTATATAAATAAATATAATGTATATTTTATGAAATATCAACCCCTTTGTCTTTTTTTAGAAACTGGAATCGATTTTTATCTACCAACTCTGAAGAAATGTCAAAATCAATGCAATTTTCATTTAACGATTTAAAACTTCGAGGATTTGCAGGCCATAACGCATCGATTCGAACATTTTCTGTAAACGAACCTGCAAAGATTTTTGCATCGGGTTCAAGAGATAAAACGGTAAAGATTTGGTCTTTAAATGTACACCAGGGCATTGAAAGTTGGGAAGTCGATCCGTTTTCGGAAAGTTTGGTTACTTATACGGGGCATAGAAGAGGAACTATTAATGATGTGCATTTTTTGTCTACGGGTGGGTTAAATGATATCGTTGCCAGCTGTGATGGGCATGTTCACGTAAGTTTTTTTTTTTTTGGTAGCTGTAACTGGAATTAATCTTTCTTTTTTATTTTTGCTAGTTATGGGATCCGGAAACAGGGACTGGTCTTCATCAATTTAATGCGGGCAGGTCGTCCGTTGTATCTGTTAAACCTATATTTCAATCACGACATTTAGTAGGAGGTACTATTGAAGGGAATATCACGTTAGTTTTTCTCCTTTTTTAACTTTTTTATCAGAAAATTAACCTTTTTCATTTAATAGGTTTTTCGATGCACACAATTATATACCATTACATACGTGGAAATCAAGTTCGATGATGACAGGTGTCATTCGCGTTATTGCTGTAAATCAAGCAGAGACTTTAGTAGCTGTTGGGTTTTCTACAGGTGCTATTTCTCTGATTGAATCAAGAACTGGGACTCTGGTAGCAAGTTGGAAAGGAGGCGATACAGAAATCACATCAGTATGTTGAGTATTAAAACTATCCCGGATGTATATTCTGAGTTTTTTTTTTTTTTTTTTTCGTAGATGAAATTCTATACAGATGATTTATTATTATCTTGTGCTCCCGCAGATCATCTTATTTGTTGTTGGAACGTTAATCGTTTAGCTCTTGTGAAAACTATACCGGCTGCTCAAGATGTCACTTCGCTCGATATTTATAAAGATGAAATATTAACGATTAATGCAAACAACTCGGTTTCTTTTATACCTATTAATGATGATGTAACGTATATAATGTTATTTATAAAGGATTTTTGGCTAACTGCATTGTTTTATAGTTTCAAGCTTACTCTTCCAAATTCAAATCTTCTATAATTAAATCCCAAGTAAGCTCGTTTGGAATTGTCCATACTGATCAATTGCTTTTGTTTGGATGCGCCGAGGGTGAAATATTTTTGTATGCTTAAATACTCATTCTGTCATTTTTATAAAATAAAAAAATAAGCTTGTCTACATGTAGACTATATTATTTTTATTCTGGAATATTACGTACTTCTACTACGGAGTGCCTTATATCAGGTTATGTCATGGCTTCTACGAGGGGTTATTCCGTTAATAGGTAATAAAATTTTGTATAAATATGACCTCTTTTTTTCTGATCTTGTATAATTGTATATGATATTTTGAATCCTTAAGAAACTAGGGGTTTAGAGGAGTTGAAGGGTGCTATGTAAATAAGTATACATTCATACGTGACGGATTTCTCCTAAATAATTGGATGGACTAATATTATTGAATGCAAGGGGGAGAGCAAGTCGATTTCTCCTACCGATAGATATATTTATTTCTTGACGCGCGCGCGCGATGTCGATTCCTATTGTGTGAAAACAATGAAAAAAAACCACATAATTTATTTATCCAAAACAAGGAGACAATAATAAAAACTCCAGTTTCTTTTTACTTTTTTTGACTACAAATATCTCTTCAAGTATGCATATTCCAAAAAAAAAAACAACTACAAAAAACTATGCAACAGCAAGACATGAGTATTATTCACATCCTTTATATATATATTAAACTGTAGGATCAAGGGGAAACAGCTTTCAAGGGGACAAGGACTCACTATAAATTTCAATAATAGCATCTTCTTTTAACTATCATCTGACTTATCCTCCGAGTTGATGTCTGCATTTTGCTCCCCTTTCAATAGTCTATAAATACAGCATTAAAAAAATGTGTTAAACTTTTCTTTCTATTATACAAATATTTATAAGATGAAAACAAATAAATCTATCTTTGCCAGTTTATTAATTGCTACACTTTCTTTGCAATCCTTTGCCGCCGTTACTCCACCTCCATCTACTTTGGCGTTACAAGCTGCTGCGATGGCAGAACAGGCTACTGCGTTGGCTCAACAAGCCGTTTTGGCATCACAGGCTGCAGCTGCTCAAGATGCTGCTCAAAGACAAGCTTCGCAGCAATCATCATTACCTCAAACATATGCTGTACCTCAAACAGGCGTAGCACCACAAACAGCAGTTAGACCTCAAGCAGGTGTAACACCACAATTTAACGTTACTCAGGCAGCGCCTGCGGCGATTCCCCCACAAGCAGCAATCGTCCCTCAATCTGCAACCATTCCCCAAGCTGCAACTTTTCCTCAAGTAGCAAGTGTCCCCCAAGCTGCAATGTTTCCTCAAGCATCAGTTTTGCCTCAAACAGTTCCTTTAGTCAATACATCTTCAATTCCAGTCCAGGCTCCACAAACAGGTGCAGTATCAGCTCCTGTTTCCCCCTTACAATTACTCCAATGCAATTGCCCTGCCGATAAGACACCAGTTATGTTTGCAGGACTTTGTATCTGTGGATCTTGCGCCAAAGTATCTGATGGAGTGACAGTTTATAATAAACAATGTCCTGATAGTAAATTTACCGAATTTAATGCGGGACTTACTGAAAAGTGTAAAGAAATTGAAAATACAGAAGATTGTGAGTTCTTTAAAAAGTCACCGGGTAATCTTACAGATGATTATAAACGGTGTAGAGATATGTTGGATTCTATTCAAGATGATTGTGAAAATGAAGTAGGATGTTGTAGTACCATGAAAGTACCTGGTGCTGTAGAAGCGGAAGATTAAAGCATCGTGTATTTTTTTTTATGATTAAAAGAGTTTTTTTTTATTATTATTACTATATATTCGCTATTAATAAACATGTCTACTGAAGTAGATCTGCAAAGTAATCTTCATATTCTTCCTCTTTTGATTTTTCATCTTTTTGTTCCAATGGTTGACTCCAAACGGATTTTGCCTGTTTCTTAGCCTTTTCTTCATCTCCGTCTTCTTCTTCTTCTTCTTCATTTTCTATTAGCAGTAATTAGAATATGTAGATATAAATATAATTATAGGATTATGAATGCGCTTACCTGAGGAGCTAGAGGGCCCTTTTTTTTCCTCATCATCATCTGAACAAGATTTGCCACGTTTTGTACGTTTAGTTTGTCTCCCCTTTTCACGAGATTTCAAAGTTTCGGCCAATCTCATTTGGGTTTTATAGTTTAGTTTATGCGAACAATCCAAGCATAGTCTCACTTTAACCAGTTCGTTCTTCTTTTCTCCATCTTCCATATATCCGAAATTAACTTCCCAACTTTTTAACTTGTCTGTCGATTCGCATAGGGTAGAACCACATGTAAATTGTCCCTTTCCTGAAACTACTTCCTTTTCGACTCTCCAGCGTAAGGCAATTTTACCTTGTTTGTAAAGTTTAAGCTCACAAATGGCGTACTCTTTAAAAAGTTTGTCGTAGTATTTTTTGGCTACACGTTGTTCCCAAGTAGAACTGCGTTCGTTATCTTCACGTATAAACCTATAAAAAATCAATAACTCTTGTGGTTACTGTTATTATTATTATTTTTTACTTGTGGTTTTCGTAGAGAATATCTCGCTCGGTTTTGTATTCAGAAGGTATTTTGGATTGTGGTTTGAGACCATAATGTTGAACATAATCTTTAATCAGTTTTTTATGGCGTGTGTACTATGCATAAAAAAAAGTTTAGATCTTCTTTTTTTCTTCTTATACCAGTATATATATGCTTTTTTTTATTTATTTACTTTACAGCGTCTGTTCCTCTAAGATTGTTCTCAAAACATTTACTAAGTGGGCGTTTGTTTGAAGACATTTCTTCACTGCTGAAAAAAAAGATTTTTTTTTTAAAAAAAAAAAAGAGATGCTGTTTTGAGTGTATTTGAAAGCAGTCAAGAGAGAAAAAAAAATTCTCTTTTTGTACTTCTTTTATAAACTGTCATGATCACACCTACATTTAAAGTAGATCAAGATAACGATTCCGTTACTATTGTTATCAATACCCCTTATGTCAGAGTATGTCATTTATCGTTGTACATAAAAAAAACAAATCAAAAAACTAACATAGCTATAGGCTCAAGATGTTGATCTTCATGTAGAAGGAAGTGAATTTAGATTTTATTTACGTCCATATTTCTTAAGGTAAATATATAGATATATATATATAGACATATATGCGTATGACTCGAATTAACCTTGTCTACTAGACTTCACTTACCCGGAAACATTCTCGAAGACGATGATTCAAAGGCAGTTTATGACCCTTCAGCTGGCCAATTCACTATTCGTGTCACCAAAGAAACAAAAGGGGAACATTTTGTGGACCTTGACTTGTTAACTAAACTTTTAGCAAGAACAGGTGAAACCAGTACTCAACCTAATCAACCTAAAAAACCATTGATTGAAGTAGTAGGTGGCACAGAAGAGAATTTGGGAGAAACAGAGATTCAAGATGCTATTGATTTTAATTGGGAGTTACCTCAAGAAGTCTCTGAAATGCCAGAACTTACAATTACAGCACATTATGGATTTAATAACCAATATCATGGATATTTTACGCATGTACAAGAAACTATGAACGAAATTAACGAGATTATTGAACCTGAAAAATCAACAGTTGAAAGTAGAAGAGCTGAACGTATCGAGTCTGAAAACAATCATTTTGACGAAGATCATTATTGTATGGATTTTATTAATGATGAAGAAATTAAAGACTTGATAAAGTACAAGACTTTATTCGCAAAGGAATTGAAACGGTTACAAAAGAATGCTAAAAGTGCAGAGGTAAAAGCTACCAAGCCTTTAATTCAAGAGATTACACCTATGGATGTCTCGGGTGATTTAGATATGGATGGATTATCTATCGAGGATTCAAATGAAACTCTTTTAAAGTTTACCAGTAAAGAGGATACCATGATGAGAGATTTACCGAATAAGGAATATTTGTTATCTAATGAAAAGTCAACCTATCTTGGTTTAGTTGACCTCATGTTTTCATATTGTTATAATTATCGTGTAACTGAAGGCGATAATAATGTTGAATCCGTATGGTGTATAGGTAGAGTCAGTCCCGCTATTTCTTCTCTTGACGTAATGTATTATGTATTTATATATTTTAATTATATGATGTATTGAACTTTTTGTTTATAGCAATTCACTGTTTTGAAGGATGTCATGATTTCATGTTACAGACGTGCATTGACATATCCCCTTTATAGAAATATTGCGCTGTGTGAAAAAGTACTTCAAGATGTTTACATTATGTTTAAACTTGGTAAAAGAGCCATTTTAAAAGCTTTATTAGATATGAAGTATTTGTTTGATCATCATGATGTATATTACGTATATAGCAAAATATTTTTAGACGATTATTGTGTTTGGATTCAACATTCAAAGTATGCTTTTTTATAGATATATACATATAGAAAAAAAAAGCTAATCTATTAATTATTAGTGATAATGTATTAAAGACATTAGCGCATGAACTTCATCATTTTAAATTAGAAAAAAATGAACTTGGTTGGGACATTGAAGAATTAGAACAAATTGCTGAACAAATGAAGGATATGGAAGGTGATATGGAACAAGAAAATGATCAAGATATGCAAAGAGCTGAAATGATTTTGTAAATAAATAAAATAAATAATGGGCAACTAGATAATAACAGAGGCTTCAATGGTTGGTGTAAGAGATGATGAATTTTCGGTATGACGAAGGACAGGGCTACATAATGGTTTTCTTGCAGTATAGGATGTCCAGTTGATATAAGAACGGTATTCATCAATTTCATTATCCATGGATGATGTGATTAATCGATTCATCTCTGAACCATCAATATTATTCGTATCACATACCCATTTTGATAATCCTCGCATTGTTCTGGATGTCCAATCTTTTAGTAAATACCCAGTCTCTTTTAAAGCTTTAAATTGTATATAAAAAAAGAGAGCCGATGAGAAACGTGTGTAAATATATAAATATAAATATAATTAGTCGGTACCGTTGGTAGAAGGCCATTCTCCTAAAGGTATCGAGATTGCTTGCTCATCAATATCTATAAAACCCGAACTGGACAAGTACTGACCTAGTTTAGATTCGATATCCATATCTATACCAGCATCCGAAAAAAATTCTTGAAAACAAGTATCTAATTTTTTACTACAAGGACCTGGTGATTGTATACTCAAAGCTATCGATATATATATATATATAAGTATACATATTAGAAAGAAAAAATTTGTTGTTGAATAAGGCTTACAATGTTCAGACAATTCAATCCAACCACCCGGTTTTAAAATCCTAAAAGACTCTTCCAGTACAACCTTCCATTTCGAGACAGGCACATTAACAAACCAAACATCTCTCATCATAATGTAATCGACAGTATCTGTCTCGAATGACTCCAGTCCGGTATAATTATCAAAAATCACGACATGTCTAAATTCCAAGTTGGGAATATCGTATTGTAAATTCGATAATGTTGCTTCTTTAAAATCAACCCCAATCACTTGACTTTCTGGAAATAATGTTGCCATCTCCATATCCCATAATCCAATACCACAACACCAGTTAACAATTATCTGAGGTTCGGTTAATTTTGCTCGATAAAGACCATTCCAAATACGTTTTAGTAAATAATGCTAAAATAAAAATAAAAATATTTTGTTTAGCAGTGTTTTAGATGAAAGTATATCGAAAAAAAAATTACTAGTCTTTGTTGTCTGTCTTTTTCTTTTCTTTGATCTGTTGGATTATCAGGTCGGAAAAAGAAACTAGGAGCTATATTTTGTCTAGTTGTGCTACAATCTAGTTTTTCAGTATTCGAAGCGTTATTTAACCAGTCCTTTGTTCGTTTATGATTCTCTAACGGAGCAGAACTCTTTAAATGTTCAGTTGTTGTAAAAGGACTAGACTGAACTTCAGTTGTGTGAATCAAGCAAGGATCTTCTTCTAAACAGCAATTGGCTAAACGAGAAGATATATAGTGTGATACGACACATAGATCAGAAGAAGATTGTGACAATGAACTTTGCTCTTCGTCAAAGCGAGCCGATATACGAGTAGCAGCAGCAATCATTGGATCATCATTTATACTGCTCGTGTTGGACGTCAGGTCCTCGGTAGATGATAAAGGATATAACTCACTGGTATCGTCATCTTGTTCTACTGTATTTGGTTTTCGTTTAAATAATTTCTTTTTTTTATAGCTGGTGGGTGAGCTTGTAAGTTCGTTGATTTTTTCCGAGCTGCTTTGGTTAGATCGATTTCGATACAGGTTGGTATGTAATTTATGAATTAATGATTTGGAGGATGAGTTGCTGGTAGACAATACGGACGTGTCTTCTAGTTTCCTGTCTTTTAAGGCTGAACTATTGGTACCCATTTTAACGTAATATGTATACAAAAAGGAGAAATATTATAGACGATAAAAAAAATATATACATATATAAATGGCTCGGGAAATACTTGTAAAACCATTAAAAGATAGTTTATTTGTATTGTTAAAAATCAATTAGGACCTTCCTGATCTACCAGTCATTCTTCGCTTTGGTGTAGGTGATGCTGATGATTCGCTTTCTTCTTGTTGCCATTTTACTCTTCTATCCTCTAAAATTCTATATACAGTGTTAATAAATAAAGCTAATGTATATATCGATCGTTCCAATATTTACTGTGCCATCCTTGCTTCTAATTCTTGTTGGATATGTGGTAATTTAGTTAACCCGTTCTGTACACGAATGTCATTCACTTGATCTAAAATATTTTACGAGTTTTTTTAACACTTTTTTTTTTTGCGATCGGTTTACACTGATTATTACCGTGTAAAGGTTCGTATTGTTCGTGCTTTAATTTATTGACGGATCGTTCAAGATCTTCACTTTCTTTTGTTAAAGACTGTTCTACTTCTACTAGCTATTATTCAAATAAGGTTATTTTACTTTTTTTTTTTTTGGGAAATATCTTTATTACTGAGTTCATGTCTTGGTTAATATTATGCAACATTTCTCTCAGTAATTTTTTTTCTCGTTGTAATCGTTGTCTTTCTGAATTAGTTTCTTCTAGTAAACTTTTTTTCTGGTCTAAAATTTCCGTTTTGGACAGTAATGTTGCTTTACAATCGACTAATGCTTGTGTTTTTTGTCTACATTTATTTTACTTGAATAAAATGAATATGAAGATAAATTATTTGAAGGTACCTTAATTGTTCAAGTGAGTGCATTTGAGTTTTTAACACGTTGGAATCTACATTATGGCTACTCATGATATGTTTAAAAAGCTTTTTGATATTGTTTACTTCACTGAGCTTGAATCCTTCCCTCTTTTTTTTTTATTTAACAAAAAAAAAAAGTGACTGTGTGTTGGTCGCGTCTTTCAGTTGTCCAACTATGGGGGAGCTCATCACTGAAAGTCTTCTTTTTTTAACCCCCCTGCTTTCAAATTATGTTTCGTGCATTAGGTAAAAGAAAAAAAGGAATGGAAATAATAAAAAATAAAAAGTGAAATGTAATAATCTAAAGTCTGTAATAGTTAATTCTACCAGTAATTTGATTACTAAGGCTTTGGCACCTTTGGGTCAAACATCTAGATCCATGTCCAAATTGAAGTCTCATTCTGGAGCTAAAAAGAGGTAAACAAAAAAAAAGGAAAAAGAAAGGAAGAACAAGTATACTCAAATGTAAAGGTAGATTTATGCCTACTGCTAACGGTAATTATAAGCGTTGGCAAGTCGGTCTTCGTCATTTAAACTCTGGATTTTCAGCTGAAAGAACCAACCGTCTTTCTAGAACAGTTTTTGTTGATAAAACACAAAAGAGAATGCTTAGAAAAGCATTGCCTTATTCTTGTTCTAAATAGGAAGAAAGAATGATAAATGTGTAAATAAATAAAAAATTTAAAAGTCATACAAAATAAATAAAGTTGTAATGTGATGATGATGGATTGCAGAAGCCATATCAAAATGTCCCTGACGTATCAATGGTGACACAATCTTGAAAAAATGATTAAACTTTTTGAAATTTCATGGTTTGATATATCCATCTTTTTGCTTTAGAAACCCGATACACTAAGGAGGATCGGGGAACCCAACGCTAACGCTAAAATTGGTGAATAAAAAAGAAAGAAACTGTAAGAAAAAAAAGGGGGGGGACGTGAAGAAGCGTAGACTGTAGAAGATAATTTTAATCAAGATTTGATCTTTGCCAAATTTATGCACAATGACCTCTCTTTTGTTTAAGTGCTTAAAATTTTCGGAATCCTGTGCGGATGATTTATTACATATATTTGTTTATCGATCAAATATCTTGGACCCACTCTTTTTCTCTTTTTTTCATGTTCTGCTTTAGGTTAAAAGTAATCTGGGTTTAATCACGGAGTTGATTTATTATCTATCTCGTTTTGTAATTATTTTATTCTAATAAATATAAAAAGAGCTGACTTTTTTTTTTATATAATATTTTCTGTATTCTTCAATGTATTATAAAAAATGAATTACTCTCTTCCAACTGAAATTATTTCAAATATCTTTGAATATGTATCTATAAATGATCTTGTACGCATTGAAAGTACCTGTAGATTATTTCAATCATTTGCTTTATGCGAAATCGAAAAAAGAATTATTCGTTCTACAAGAGATGAATGGGGAATTTTGGTAAGGGTTTTTTTTTTTTTTTGAGTTACCAGTCAAAAAAAGTATTAACTTTCATCTACAGATTCATTTAGGTCAAGTAATCGCTAAACCTATTCGATTTGATTCAAGAACAAAGATGGCTTATTATTCCATCGTTATGGATCCCGTAAAGATTAAAACAATGTTTGATCATCGTAGACCTATACATTGCTCTTTATTAAGAAAGAATCATACAAAATTACCTCTTTCCGAAATTAAATATCAATCCTATAGTGAAAAAGGTTTCATTATCAATATTGAAAAAGGAATGGAAGAAGGCAAATCATTACAATTGAATGTTAAAAACGAATTATGTCAGGTTCATGCATCACTGACCCGATTGGCATCACCAGTTCTTATTCAACAAACTATCCTTAATGACAAAAAGCTTCCACAACCAATCAAATCAATGGCACCTCCTCCATTAACCTATACCCTTCAAATTACTCAATTATCATTACCGTTATCTACTATTGCTAAATAACCAGGAAAAAAAATATTCTGCGGCAACTAAAAAAAAAGGAACTGGATTCCCTTGTAACTATTATACCCCCTTCCTCCAATCCCAATCTCAATCTCCTTACATCCTTTTCTTCCTAATACATTCTACATGTCGTAATTTATTATAAAACAGTCGGCATCTAAAAAAAACAATAATAATAAAATATAAAATATTTTCAGTAAATCCTCATTTACAATCTTAATCGATTTGTTTGCGTGTCATACTCATCCTGATTCGCCCGAAAAAAAACATTATATGCCTTAATTTGGTGTGGTCTTAACAACAAAAAGTCGTGTTCTTGACCAGTAACAATATCGTGATAAATAAATAAAAAAAAGGTCTCGTACGCGCACGCTTTATTCTCACCTGAATACGAATATCACAATACAAACCTGCGACATCGTCAGCGATTTTTTAGTCCTGACCATGACCGGAACTGCCTATACGTTATTTAGCTTAAAAAAAAGCTTATTTCGGCTCTAAATTTTTTAGTTCACCATCAAAAGAATCAATAATATCGAGCGTGAAAGTGCAATATTAATTATCAATATATATAAATATTTGTTTATTAAAATATAACCTGAATATGTTGTAAATATAAACAGAAACAAATTAAAACTTTCAAATTTTACCAATTAAGTATCTTTTCTTTTTAAAAAAACGTCATTACGGCACACAGCATATGTTTGAGCCACCTTAAAGTAACTAATACGTATCTGTCCTACATTTTTTACTTATGTGCCAAACCCCTTTTTTTTTACAGCTAAATCTTGTTAAAAATACAAGTCGTGGGAAATAAATATGATATTCCTTAATGACTCTAAAAAGAGACTAGAGAACCCCCATGTTATGGTTTAGTTGATATATAATAGATCTGCCTTTATGATAATGCAAGTGCTCACGCGATATCAGTAACTACACTTTATATACATGTATATGACATAGTACTTTTAGGGGTATCTGTTTAATAGTTTACCAAGAGTTTATTTATGCTGTGAGGGTAAGAAGTTTCAAAATTAACTTAACTACCTCTTTGATGACGAAGAGTATTCTCTCCATCGGAGAGTGACTTCAAGGTGTTGTTTTTCAGGAAAACCCCAGCAATTTCTTTAAATTTTGTTTGTTCAATTTGATTGATTACGGAAGGGTCAAAAGCGGGGGTGCACTTCTCCAGGTAGATATTGGAGGCACCGGCCAATCCTATTACAAGTGCTGATACGAAATATATTCCCTTGTGTGCGTGTTTGAAAACACTCAGAATGCAGTTTTTGTTTAAACAGTAGAATGTTCCCTTCGCACCCTCTTTGTTTTTTGGTACTATTTTGATTGGATGTGCCAGTTTTCGGAAACAGAAAACGCACGTTTAAATTCGGGACGAATTGTGTTCGTTCGTGGCAAAGACTTATGTGTATCTCCTGTGTTCTTCTCCTTCCAACTTCCTCCATACTTCACATGCCCTTTTATTCTGCTTCCATTTCCATGGCCGCGATCACCAATAAACATAAGATAATTCCCTTTTTAACGGCTTTATTTCTCTCCTCCGCGCAAAATCGATCCTTCGTACGTCTGAGGAGTAGCTTCTTAACTTGGGTTTGACTATTTATACAGTACTCATTGGCATTAAAAAAAAAGCTCGATCACCGGGCCCCAGAATTTAACCAGGAATGACATCTCAGAGAATTGGTTTTGTGAAGAATTATGAAATAATATCGGCTTGTTAATAATTTGATCCATGCTATGCAGCGTGAGAGTAAGATCAGCATATCGTTTATATGTCCTAGCGTTACAACCTACATATGTACATATATCATCTTTGACCCCCTTTCATTCGAATCAGTATAACTATATGACTAGGCATTCTTCAAAAAATCTTCGCCAGCGACACGGTTTTCGATCTAAAATGTTTGTCTAGTATTTGTACGAGTTTTTACATAGTAAGTTATATTGCTTAAATTACCTTTATAGTACCCTTGTGTGGTTCTGTTATATCTCGCTTCACTCCTCCAATGCTTAACTGGAATCTGTTGTTCAGTTGATTTAGTTTAATACGGATCAATTTAAGCTGATCAGCGTTACTGAAGTCGATGATGATATTGCGAGACAATAATGTAATACACTTTGATTTCCAGCCCCCATTCCATATCTACGCTTTGGTTTCTAGATTTAGAAAAAAATACGTGGATTAAATGAGGTAAAAAGCAAATCCGTGGTATTTTTGAGGATACCTGTATTAGTGGAGCCCGTAATAATTTGGCGGATCTCATGGTCTTGTACTAGATTATGTCTGACGGTTGCTTTAGGCAGAACCGTGTCCTTTTGTATGAACAAAGAAAAAGGAGCTGCTAAAAAAAGATGCAGAATATTAAATGAACATTTAAGATATACGCTCCCTCAAAAAAATACACATATAAAAAAAACTTATTGATGATGGTATGCATTGTAAAGGAAAGGAGGAAGAAAAGTGATTTATTCTAAACAATAAACGATAGAATAAATATAGCTTAGGCTGATAAAATGGATCTATTTAATCTTTTTTTTTTTTGTAAAGCGTGTAACAAAAAAGCGAATTGGATATTGCGAATTGGTGTCAGTAAATGTTTTCACCTTATATCACAGATAATGTGTAAAATAACTCTCGATTCTTAGGCTAAATTACTTTTTTCTGAGTGCTGTAATTGGCTAAATTACCTTTTTCCAACCGTAGGCTTGGAGAGAGGGCCATTAATTTCTACTTCATAGCCCACGGAAAGAGTTTTTCCCCCTAATGTGCCCTTCAAACCTCCAAATACAATTTTATTATGAGAATGCAACTTAGGTTTTCTCTTGGTCTGCACTCTAGTCGCTGAAGTTCTTCGCAATCGCTTAAATCGCTCGGGTTCAAGTTGTAAATCAGGAAGCTGCCTCTCCGCATTTGTTTATTGTATCTGTTTTAATATTTCTTTATCAGTAGCCATTTTTGAATTTTTGAAAGAAGTTTAAGAAAGGATAACACTTGGTGCACGTCAACAAATTCTATTTAGAACGCGAGTGAGAGAAGCGTGAAATTTATAGTAAACGGCACGGTACAAATCATATAGACCAGTGTTATATTACTGCCTTTTCTTTTGGGCCAACCAAACTTTTTTTTACTAAAATGATTTTTCTGTATGTATAAAAAAAAATGATTTCTTTTTTAAAATTGTCATTCTTAGCAAATAAAATTACGCTTAGCTTACTTTGGAGCTATGTATATATTGCTCTTTATTGGTTAGTACCCTCAAGGTTTTCATTTTGTACCCATTTAGAGCCACATCTTTATAATAAGCCCGCGTAGGCTTCAGCCTTTGAGAAAAGCCGCTTTTGACAACAACACAAAAAAAAAAGGGAAGAATCTTTATATATAGTCAATTCACATGGTTGTTTAAAAAATAAAGATGAAGCCGTACGTTTTATTTACAGCGGCTGTTCCTGTTTTACCTAGTATCACAGAGAAGCTCCTTTTGAAAGATGTACACTTATTATGAAGATATTTGCTTACAATGTGACCTGTAAATTTTGTCCGTTTTGAAAAATCAAATGTTGTTAGTAAAAAAATAAATATCGTTTAGCAAAAAATAAATGTCTCTAATCTGAAATCAAAACATCGGTTAGTTCACCAACTATTGCCGTTTTGGGTTTATAAAATAGGATATTTTAGTACATTACCTGCATAAATTGGCCAGAGCGATAACTCTGGTGGAAAGATTATTTTTGTGATGCTTGCTTTCTTGTAAAAATCTCGGGTCGTCTACTCGTCTCCCTCAAGCTGACCAGAATCTTTCTGAAGTTTAATGCTGCAGCGAGGTCCCTATTCCATAGCTTTCTTCTGGACTCCTCGACAAGATATTGGGGATTTTTTCAACTAAAAAGTCATTGTTATTATCATTAAAGTTCTAGTGCTACATTACTGTCATATTCTTACCGTAATAGCCCATGACACTTCACTGTTGGCATTGTAATTCTTCCATAAGGGCGAGGATTGATTACAGTTTTGAAATTTTCCAAATCATCTTCACAGCTAGGGTACTTAGAAGAAGATTTAAATTCATCGATTAGGTGAACTGTAAACCCATTTTTTTAAGCATGCAAATAGGACCCTTGTTTCTTGTAGGTTCATGAAATTTAGTATTCCGGGCAGACCAGTTACCAATGACCGAGATAGAATTCGGACCAAATTTATTCTTCAGTTTTCTTACCAATGTCTCGTCGTTTTGATTATAATAAATTTTGCTTGAGAATTTCATTTTTCAAAACGGTAGAATATGAAGTTTCTCTAACAACTCGCTTATACGTTGTTTTAAGTTGGCCTGTTTGCCTATGAACATTTCGTTGGCAAGTTCAAGCACTTCAGCCTTGACGGTATCATTTAATCGTTTCGAAATATGTTTTTGCTGCAGCCTTATTTTTATATAGGTGGCGTACAGTTGAGAGTTTGAAGCGCTGTTAGGAGAGAAGTCATGGATATTTTTTTACAAACCAGTCCCCAAAGTACAGGTTACCCTTCTTATCCTCTCGAAAGTCGAACAAAGAACCGGGGAAATACATCTCTTCAGATTTATGAGTTTCATTTCCATAGTATTCGCTTAATATTTTGTTTATGGAAGCTCTTGCCTTTTATATAACTTGTGAAGTTGTCAGCGTTTACAGTAGACGATTGCGATTTAGAAAGAAGTGTTTCCGCATTTTGGACGATGGATGGCTTGGTTACTTTGCGTAGCTTTCTAAAATGCCTTGATTTTTTAGATCTGTTCGTCTTTCGAAAAATAAACATCTCTTTTTTGTCGGCAGCACTCGTCTCTTTCATACGATATAAAATGTCACGTCTACCAGGATCGCTTAAAACACAGTTTTCAATTGTTTCTTTTAACTGCTTCTATCAAATCTTCGATGTATCTGGTACTATCACTTTTTGATTCTGGCTTCTTTGCGGTTCTTTTTGGAACGTTTTTTCTGCCGGTTGGAACATTTTGCTTAATCACGGAGACACCAATCCCATCAGTTTCCATTGTCCCTTCAAACTTGAGAGACTTTTTGACACCTTGATTTTTGAAGGCTTTTTTTTCCAAGTTAAGTACTTTACGCCAAATATCGAATTTATCCTTCAAAGGTTTTTTATTCTTGAGAATATAGCAACTTACGGTCTTACTATCTAATGTAATATATGCTGGAATAAATGTTGCGTAAAGGAAAACAGTTGAATTTTTCAGCGCGAGTTTGTAAAAATCTTTGAAGTGATTCGTTGGGCGAGCCGCTACATCATAAAAAATAGAATCTTTTTGAAATTTATAGCTGTCAGGGTATGCAGAGAGAACATTTCTTATACACGATCTAGACGTTTCATCCAAGATGTTGGCAGGAGGCATTTTTTTACTTGCGACGACAAGCTTTACTTGAGTACATGGGTTAAAAACCTCTTTATGACGAGCTTATTTTATATCTTTTTCAGTAAACCCTTCGGCTTTCGTTCTTTCGCGGATATTGTTCAACTTTTCGTCTTTTCCGAACAGTTTATTCAACATGGTACGTAATCTAGTACCAAAATGCGCTTTTATGTTGTTTTGATAGGCGGTTCGAATTTTCGTGCATTCATACAAGGCAATTTGCTGAGAATGTACCAACTTTGGCGGGATGTAGCTGGTATCTTTACAATAGGAGTCTTTGTGTTTAGCAATTAGTTGTCTATATAATTTTGTAGAGTCTTTCGATTTGGTTTTCCCAGAGTCACTGCCATCGCGCACCTGTTTATGCACAAGACTCAAGAACACTTCCACGAAAAAGTTCTTGTTGACGAAGCTGTTCAAGTCGAATCCAATATTTACTGCCAACTCCTTTACAAAGTTATATTTGGTAAAGGTAAATGTATGAGAGGCTACTTTGTTTACAATATCCACAAATTCATGTAATGGCTGGAGGTATTCTGGCTTCCATATATTACTTATAGTTGCTTTTACGGCTATAACTTGTTTACTTATAGCAGGTTCTTCTTTGGTATTCGTCGAGCTTGCTCCAGAATCAGCTGCTTTTTTAATGTTTAGATCGGCTTTATCAGTAGCAGTTGAAGTAGATTTAACGACAACATTTTTAGATCCTTTTTTGATTGGAATGGACTTGCTCGATTCCCCTAAATCAACACTTTTGACAGTTGATTCATCAAAGTAGTCACTGGAGTGAAAGTCATAGTCCGCAAGAGTTATAACATTGGTGTGTGCTGTAGAGGAGCTACTCGTGTTTGTGCTTCCAACTTCATTTCGGATACACACAGTATCTAAAGCCTTTTCCTTTCCCTTTCCCTTGCCCTTGCCCTTGCACTTCTTATCTCGAGACTGAGTCAGTTGGGTGTTCGCTTTGACTTTTGTTTTTACGTTAGATTTTTTATGTATTGAAAGTTTATTATAATAATACATACCTTTTCTTTTTCTAGTAATAATTGGAGGCTGAAGATCATCATCATCTAAATCATCTTTGACGGTTTTATTTACTTCTTCCAAGTCTGCTGCTCTTCCACAGGACCCGCCTATTCCATTACCAATTATGTTGTCAGTATCATTACATAAGTCACTGAAATAACTATATACTTTACCCTCTGTCCCTTTCCTTTTCACTTCTTTTCCTTTTTTCTTCATTTGCTCAAGCTATAGTCTCTTCTTTGAAATGTAAAAAAAAGGCTTAAGAAAAAAAAACTAAAGAAAAGAAAAAGCTAAAGAAAAAAAAAAGAAAAAAAAGAAAAGAAAAAGCTAAAAAAAAAAAAAAAAGAAAAAAAAAAAGAAAAGTGATAGGTATAAATTGTTGCATATAATTCGGAACGGGTTTTTTTTTTCAAAACACTGTACCTGCAATGTTGACAACAGTTATTAAAAATAACTGTTAATATCAAAAAATAAAAATAACGTAAAATAAATGTGATATCGACAGTTATAAAATATAAAAGTAATATCTAAAATAAATAATAAGAAAAACGTCAAGAAATCATCAGTGTTATATACACGCTATATGTCTACACCTTTTGGTTATTATTTTATGTTGGCTTTATTTTGACAAGTACAGATTTATTACGGATAAGTCTATACCGCGTGTATTTTCCTTATAAAAAGACGCAAGATAGAGGCTTGTAACTTGTAGCTTACTTATAGATAATGTGACATTGATTTATGTAAATCAGTTACATGATCTTGTAAAGAGTTTAAACAGTCTTTATAATTATATTATCAAATCGATAGAAAATAGGACATATCTGATAATATATGTCAAAGATATATACTATATTTTTATAAAGCTTACGTAACTTCATATGAGAATATGTAATACGTAGATACATCAATAACAAGAACTTATCAGACTTAAAAACGTTTATGGTTTTTTGCACACTTAGTTTTAAAAGCAAAAAGAAAGAATTAAAACCTTCACTCGGTAACGCCAATTTGACCTCTCCCAAACAGACAAACTAAAGATTTGAAAACAACAATCATTTACAAATCATTTTCTAACCAGCGCCATTCATTTTCTTAAAATGGACAATATTTATCAGCTGCACTATATATATTTAACATCCTTATTATATTACAAAATTTAAATACTTTTTTTTTATTTGAATTAAAGCACCAAATATACAATCGAAAGTATAGTCTATAGATATTTTTTTTTCAAGAGGTTTAACATTCAATAGTCAACCTTAATTGACTGGTCTATCCTCTCTAAGAGGGGATCTTATAAGTAAAACAGAGATTCCATAAAATATTATATGTAAACCCTCAGGGCGACGTAGAGAAGGCCTGGCGAATCCTGTCCAGGTCTGCTAGTGTGTTTATATCAGACATGGTCTGAATTTTCTCCACAAAGTGGCGCACTTAAAAATTTCTTCCCTCATTCTCAAACAGCCACCAGTATACCTTTTGCCAAAATGATGTCGCAAAAAAAAAGGAGAATTCTTCAGCGTGACCATTTCGATTGCAAATTCCTGTAATGTCATCGAATAGGTTGATTGTCTGAGATTTAATTAAAGCAAACTTTTTTTCGATCGTTTTTTTTTTCTTATTCTACTCTTTTATCTATAATAAAATATGGGGGATTCAAATAATAACAGCAATCCAGAAAAGGTACTTGAAGAGTTTCGAAATGCTTGGAAACAAGAGGTTAAAAAAAAGCATGTACGCGATAAACCAGAAAGCAGCACAACTCTTGCTCAAACAAAACAAGAGGATACACTGATAGAAGAGGAGGGACTTGCCAAAGTTATTGATAAAACCAAAACGTTGGATATAAATACCCCTGTCACTGCTATGGATCATTATATGATTGCTGTTGATAATGAACGTCAGGGAAAATTAGGTCAAGGTAATAAATACAGTGATGATGAAATCGTTTCGTCCTACTGACATACGCACAACCGCAGCATTGGATAGCTACCGTCGTGCTTTTAAACTGGATCCTGATATTGATTATGCGTACAAAAGGCATTATCAAGAAACAATTTTGCCTAGTATTCAGGATAATAAGGATAAACCCGTAAAACAAGAAGGTGAATTTAAACATATCATACCTTTAGGAAAAGAGTATACTGCACCTTCTGCTACACGAAAGGACCCTTTAGCAGATTTGATCATGGAATTTTTGAATGATACTGATGTATCCTATATACCTCAACTTGATTATAAGCCAGTAGCCATAGCTAAATTACCGAGTAAGTTTTTTTCTGTTAAAGATGAGGAGGCAAAAAAAAAAAAAAAAAAAAAAAATTAATTAAACTGTTTTGCAGGTGAGATTATGCTTCAAATATTACGCCATTCGGTATTAAGTTCTGTTTCCACTATACCTTATTTTGCACTTGCGTGCAAGAAATTCTTCTTGCTAAGTAGAGATCCATCTGTATGGCAATACGCTTGTATGCATGTATTTAAAACCCCAGGTATGAGCTTGGGAGAATCTAGAATATGTCAATCAGAGCATGTAGAAAGATACGACGGACATTGGATGCGAATGTTTATTGATCGACCACGTATTCGATATGATGGAGTTTATATCTCAACCTGCCATTATATCCGACCAGGTATATCTGAAACTGCTTGGGAAAAACCCATTCACTTGGTAACATATTACAGATACCTTCGTTTCTTTCCTGACGGAACAATATTAAAACATTTATCAACTGAAGAGCCGAAACATGTGGTCAAACTACTGGTACCTGGATTTAACCGTAAACAATGCTTCCACGGTAACTTTGATATTCACCATGACGACCAAATAATTATCGTTATGAAGGATAGTAACCTTAGAAATGAAACATTTCATTTGACCTTAAAAATCAAAACCACTCACCGTGGAAGACACAACAAATTGAATTGGGTTGATTATACCAGCATAAGTTGCTTGCCTGATAGAGATGATGACCATTTTGATTTAAAACTATTCAAACCCTTCTTCTTTAGCCCTGTAAAAAGCTACAAAGTGGATTACACGGATGACTTCCTCCTTTAGATTCTTTTTTTGTTCAAATCAGGGAGAAAATCTCTTTTTTTTTTCTTTATTTTTTTTTTTTTTTTTTTTGCCTCTTTTTTTCCCCTAAAAAGAAGCTCTTGTTTTCCCTTTTTTTTTTTCCTTATCGTTCTTTTTTTTTATAACAATGATTAAAAATTTTGTAAATATATCAGAAAATGAAAAGATTCAAAAAGTCTTGTCAAGTAAAATTTACAAGCGAATGTTTGTTAGTTTTCTTATTTTGGCAGGGCTATTAACTGTGATTGGTAAAGCAAAGCAAAAAAAAAAGAAAAGAAAAAGATGAATTCTGTATTCTAATAATAAATATAATACAGTTCCTACTTGGCAAGTTTACACAGAAGAAGGAAGGTATTCTATAGTTATAAAGAACAGTAAAAATACAAGAGTAAAAAGAAAATAATGTTATATTATATAATGATAGGTCTTCTACATTAATCAGTTACAGAGATCCCAACATTAGAGGAGAGTCACTCTACATAGTAGCATCTGTATTAAATGTAGATTTTTCAGAAAAAACATATACGATCAATTTTATATTGCAGCCTAACGGTACGCTGGCAAATGAGTTTGGTCAATTAAAGTAATAAATAAATAAAAAGATTGTTACGCAAGGTACTGACATTCTATATTTAGTCAGCGTATTACAATTCGATTTTCAGCAATTGAAAGCTATAATTTAGAAACAGGCGATGCAATTAATCCAATTCAAGTTGTATTTAAATATGAAGAAGGAAGTGAAATAGATTATCCATTAGATTTTTATTCTGGTTACTTTGATTTATTTGCATACTATATGAATGACACAAGTCAATCTATTCCAATCACATTTCATTTAGACGCAAGTGTCACTTCCTTTCATTTTATGCCTACTTTAGAACATCATCAATATCGACAAAATGGTACAGATCGTATTAGTCTTAAAATACTGACTGGTAGATCAACTACAACTCAAGGGTTTTCAATATTTATCTGTATTTTGATGTGGTTATTATCACTTGTCATGGGTTTATTTGGCTTTCAGGTTGTGTTTCGAAAAAGAAGAGCTGATGCACATGCTTGCATGATTGGTATTACCGCTTTATTTGCTTTACCTGCCGTTAGATCTGCTCAACCAGGTATACCAGAAGTAGGTTGTGTATCTGACATTTTAGGTTTTTACTGGTAAATCCATACATATATTGGAATCGCGTATAAACATGTTAATAACTACTTCATATTTTACACATACATATAAATATAGGAACATGGCCATTATTGCTTGTTCTAGTATTGCCGTTATCATATGTTGGGTGATTCGGTGGGAACGTCAGGATATAGAATCTTTGAAACACCAATCCCATCTATCTATTACAAATGACGCTTCTTGTACTAGTGTTTTGACTTGTGTAGAACCTAGTTTACGAGATATATAAAATAAAACAAAATCCCCCTCAAGCGGCGTCTTAATGTAATTTATGTTGGCACGTTCTAACTTTTTTTTTTCATTTATACACCCTTGTTTCCCCTAATATTTACTATTATTATGCCTGAAGTAGCAACACCTTCGCTTTTAGCGGACGCCTTTTCACAACATATACAGGCAACAATACAGTTAACCAAAGTAGCTCTGGAACTAGAGTGGACTATTTTTACTCGTTTTACAGTAGGCGTTATTACCGCCACAATGTTATCCATCATTTACCTTGTATTGACATTGAGAAATTCAAAGAGACCTTTGGTTGTTTGGGAGAAGTTAAATAAACCTTTGATTAAATTATTTAGACCAAGAATATTCGCCTTTTTGTTAGGAAATATGAATCCATATTCAAAGTCTATCGGTATGTTGTTGTTGCCGTAGATATGTGTATGTATATAGTTATTAAAATATCTTTGTTAGATATGAGAATCTCTACCTTTTCTCGTGGATTTTGTACAGGTTTTATGCGTGTATGTTTGTGGTATTATATCTAGAATTATTTTGGACTGATTTTTTTGTTGTTGTAGGACCGTCATAGAAATAGAAATCCGTTTAAAAGGTAATTTGACACCAGCCAACAAAAGAGAGAAAAAAAAGAGAAAAAGAAAAAAAAAATACTTATACATTTCCTAGTATTCATGCTACAGCACTTGCTACATTTGCCGAATCAGTTGGAGAATTAGGACTGTTAAGTAGTTTAAAGGACAAGGAAGAAATCACGCTTTTGTCATTTGAATTAGAGGTAAATTTATTTTTACACGTGTACAAATCTCTCTTTTAATAATTCCTATTTCCTCAGTTTAAAAAAAAGGCCAGAGGTTTATTAACAGCTTCTACTGATTTTACACTGCCTCAAGATACGGATAAAGATGAAGAAGAAATGTCATCACGAAAAGTAAATGTTCAAGTTGTAGTAAAAGATCGTACTTTGGATACTGTTGCTATTGCTCATCTCGTTTGGGTAGTTGAAAAAAAATCAGTCTGAGTTCATAAAAAACTGCATGTCCAAAACTGAGATTTTCGATTCTTTAAAAACTAATTGGGTTTGAACATTTTGTTCCTATTTGGGAATGGACAGTTTTTTGAAGGTTGGATTGAAATTCAGTTTCTGTTACTGAAAAATGCTTTAAAAAATGCTACTAATAAAATAGTTCTAGTTTATTGTAAAAACTTTTATATTCAAAAATACAAATGGTATAGGATGGAGCAGAGCATCATGGTATACTAACTAGTATCATTTATACTAGTAAATAGAGAGCAGCGAAAGTATACAGAGAAGAAGAAAGCAATAGTAAAAAGGCTTACCTATGAATAGTAAATACTATTAGTTTTTGAGTATTAAAGAAAAACATTAAATGATATGTATCTTTAAAAGTATTATATAGAGCAAAGATGAAGTAGACAGAGAACATATAAGTAGCTAAATAAGAATAAGTAGTATTTCATTTGAAAGTGTGTATACATTTCGTTTTACCTTTTTTTATATCTGAATGCTTCTCTATTTAATAAAACGTATTAGCAAACAGAGTAGCAAAAAAAAAAAAAACGTTTAACTTACCATAACGTTTAATTGTTCATAGATCAATTTATTAAATTTAACATATAATACATCTACTGAAGAAAAAAGTTAGCGACCAGCTTTTGTAAAAGGTATACATAAAGAAATATAATGAAAGAAAAGGGAAAAAAACAAGTCTAAAATTTTAATTCGTGTTTAAAATATTTCGACGTAATATATACTTATGTGACGCATCTTTACGCTAACTATACACTTGGTATTCTTCTGACATCCAAGCTATTATCGAATATCCTTCGTCAGTTGCCGATGTCCAAGTTGATGAAGACTTTGATGAAACGTAATATAAAACCGAGTTAACTTTTATTAAGTCCGGGTAATGAATAGAAGCACCTGTCGAGTAATTGGGTCGCTCTATGGATAAAAAAAGTAGCGAACGTTGCTTCGTCAAATTAACAAACGAATGGATGCAATAATGGATAATGGACTATCGCAGACCAAAAACATTACCTAAAAATTATATATAAGAGTAATTCATTATCTGTGCAATACATATAAACAAATACCTTTAAACAAATGGCAACCAGGTAAAGCAGCGTGTCAAAGGAATCACAATGCAGCTGTTTTCATTAGTATGTGGCTCTTCTGAAATTTTTATATAATCTTATTTGTGAAGCTTTAATTTTAAGCTATCCTAGTGTTTAGAGAAATATAACTTTTAGAGTTGGAACCAGACAAGATACATCTTATTGATATAACCATCGATTACAACTTTTAGTCCTGTTTAATTAGCTATTTGAATAATTTTAGCAAGAAATCTATGCCTTCACCCCTCCATTTTATCTATATCTAGGTATCTGCTCTACTTTTTAATCCTGTTCCCAACCGAACATTACATATATGATTGCTATTTGTATTGTACCATTGTGTTAGTTTAAGACTTGAAATTAGCTTGTAAAATTATGAGAGAAAGACGTATTGTAAACTAAGTTCTAAAATAATATAAAAGAAAAGACTAGCCTGCTACCTCGCTACGCTCGGCGGAGTCGTCTCCCTGTGGGTTTAGAGACTTGCAGTACGTTACAAAATCTATCTTTTCCTTATATGATTCCCTCTTTGAGGTCAGTTAAAGGTTGTCAGTTGGTAGGCCTCTTGACAAAAAAAGACCTGTCGGGCTTAAATTGCAGTGTTTTTAAAAAAAAGCGGTTGCAGTATATAGGGGGATGGGTAAGGGTATTCGAGTAATGCAACTCTTACATAGCTGTTACACCACGCTCTGTTCTATATATTTATCAACCGTTATAACGTAGTGGCAAGGAATCAAAGTAATATGTAGATAACATCATATATAGTTTTATGTAAGTTGATAATCAGGTATTGTACTTGTATAAAATTACGTCTAAATTATTTCACTCTAATATTACCTGTATGTATCGGGGGCTCCCAATAAATCAATAAAATACAGATTCTATAAATCGTCTTTTTCTTATCAGTGTACAATAAAATACCTTTTCTTTCATTTTTCTTTACTTTTTCTTTGCTTTTTCTCTACTTTTCTCTATACCAATATTATTCTTAAATGCCCCGAATAGTCTTATATCCTGAGCCAGAGGCTTTACTCCGAAGAAAAAGATAGCAAAAGTATGATGAACGTGCGGAGGATGACAATCCCGAGCAAATGCATAGGGGTAAATGTTGCTAACAATTTATCTTATATACTTTAAATAAATCCTAATATTGTTATCTTTCTAAAGGAAAAAGAAAAAAAAGATACCCCAGAAGACTTAAGAGCCAAGAAGAAAAGTAGACAAGAAAGGGATAAAGAAACGGCTGCTGGTTCTTCTACAGGAAAGAAAAGATCTGTACAGAATGAAACTATGATTAAAAGACTGATAAGGATATTTGATGGTAGTTTTGAACACTGCATTTTGTCCATTCCCTTCAACACCGTCGTTAAGCCTAGATTCAAAAGTAGGTTTTTAAGAAATATCACCGTTAATAAGAGAAATAATCGTAAAAACCTAATTGTTCGTGAACTACTATATTATGGTTAACTGTCATCAAACTATCCCAAACGACATATTCACACAAAACTTTTGGTACAGTATGTATTCGGTTATTAGCTGTAGACAACTACCTGCGGATTATCAAGAGAGATTTGGCTCTGTTCCAAATTTGGAACGGACTTAGAATGACTTTCTCGTGCAGTTTCCAACTTCAATCAAACCTATTGGGGCTATAAGAGGATATTCACAATGTCTCTCTGCAGCTTGCGTTAAGATTTCCACGGTATATACCAATTACTATGTAGAAACATATCAAGGAAAATTGCGAAAGTATCCAATTTACAAATTATCCGTAGAATTTCCTGAAATCGCTTCTTATATCATTAAAAGAATTGTGGATGATTATGCACTACTTTTAATAACCAACACAGAAGAACCTCGTGAGAATGCTTTTGATACTATCGAAAATGAACAGCTTCGAACAAGATTGAGACTTTTCATTAATAATCGTACTCTGATTAACCATATAAAGAAGTTACCTACATCTACCAGACAAAATCCGTTAACCAAAGCAATAATTTTAAGAAATCCAGGCTCAGTAATACCATTATTTCGAGAAATAATTGCAGTTACAAGAAAGATATAATGTAACGGTTTCCGAAAATATTCTTCAGGCGACAGAAAAGCTAACAAGACTAGCAACAATCCTCTTACAAGGTACACAAGCAACTATTGCAGCAGTAGAAACTACAATCAATAGCGCGAAAGTCCTGGTAAACTTAGCTAAAACTGCTGTTGTTGCCTCTCAAGCGCCTAATGAAGACGAAGACTTACAATTGCTGTTAACAACATGTCTTAGAAACATACGCGGAGCATCAGCGACCTCAAAAGCTGTCTCATTTAACTCTAATGTGAATGTAGATATCATTTTGCGCTCTTCTAGACTTATCACGACCAATGTTACTGATGTTACCAACAGCATGAATCATAACTTTGTCTCATCAAGTAGAACAAAGGAACTCATCCAAACGGCATTATTGTGTATTACTAATATTCGAAATATTTCTGAAAGATTGGCTACAGCTATCCTCGATTCTGTTAATTCATCCGAAAACATCAACAACTATATCCGGTCAATTGATAGGTCTTCTACAGATATACTTACTACTATACAAAATACTTTAACTCAAGCAAGAAATAATGTCACAGTTAGTGAAGCCGTCATCCCTCAAGCTGAAGGTCGTAGGAACGCTTCAGAAAGATTGTTGCAAATACTTCAAGATTTGACTGACTCTGTGATGATAGATCACCGAATTGTTTCTGGTGCCGAACCTAATACTACTCGTACATAATCCATCCGATTGCACAAGTTATTTTCTTTATTTCCAACACCCGGGCTGCAATGGAGATTTATAAAGATAGATGGTATTAATATAAATTCTTTTGCACCTCAAGGAAATACAGCTAACACTGATTATGAAAGTACTCTCATCAAATTTTATGAAGCTTTCGATTTCAGTAAATTTCCCAATTTGAAGATAAGATCGTAAGTAACACTAAATATTGTAAAAAAAAGTAACGTGTCTAATATAACTTGATAACAATAGGGCTCAAGATTTGTCTACTTTACCTGATAGAATGAACAAGATCGTCATCAATGAAGTCAAGACAGACGGATATACTTGTCGCTTTACCTTTGCTAGACGCAGAACGAAAAACCCAACGGTGAAGCTTGAGTTGGAAGATTTTACCCAAGATGAAATCGATCTTTACTTTAGGCCTTGCACCGTTGATCCAGGAAGAAACCATGTGTTTACTAGCTTTCACGGAGATAAAGAAATCCGGCGAATGTCCACTAAAGAGTTTTATTCCTACGGTGGTACTTTTCAATGTTTAAAATCTCAAAAAGCACAAGATGCCGCCGTTATTATTTTGATAAATGGAGGAAAGAAATACAACAAGAAGAGACGAAAGCGACCAAAAACCTCCAAGAACAAGAGACGAAGGCGCAATAACAGGAAGAATAGACTTGCTAATGCACCAGTGTTGCCTTCTGCGTCTGCTCCGGTTACAACACCATTCTCCAGGTAAATAATTTCATTTTTATGATTCTAGAATAAGCTAATAATTAATACAGAAAACTATTGAGACATGGTAAATTCAAAAAGTTCGACAACGGTAAAATGCCTCTTGTTATTTTTGGTGATGGCATGTTTAACAAAGATGGCGTTCACTTTAAAGGCCACCAGAACTTCTATAGTCTAAAAATCTCAGAAGACGAGAAAAACTAGGGGAATTGTGTCTATTGGACATTAACGAATTTAGAACTTCCATCGTAAGTACATAATAACAAGCTACACAATCTAAAAATAATTATCCAGGTCTGTAATACTTGTAAAACCAAAAGCAACGTTCGTCTCCAGTCTAATAATAAGGTTCTTTGTTGTACCAATTGTAGAACATTATTATGGAATAGAGATACCAATGTTTCCGAATAACAATAATTTCTTAAACCGCCACTTTGAATGTGATGCGCTCTGCGCTTAAAGGTTTTACACAACCAAAAGGGTACGTAAAATCAACCATTGGTCAAAATATTTTTTACTGATAATTCTTTCCAAAAATAGGTCTTTTCCCACCGCGCGTGTATCCAAAACTGGTGGTCCCTGTTTATATTTTTCCTTTTTTTTTCTTCTTTCCCTTTTTTATATATATAATATTATAAAAAAACATGCCTGAAAATAATCTATTTCAATTTGCTCAAGTGATTGCAGAGCTACCTATGCAAAATACAAATTATAACAGTAGATATTTACATATAAGAAAAGTAAAGTAAAATAAAATAACAAATATATATATATGTATACGAATATATACATATATACATGTACATATACATATAAAAGATATATTTGTTTATGTATAAGTTAACTGTCAAATATAATAATATAGAACGCTTGTGTTGTATGTAGTATATGCTTTACCTGCTCAAAAGTAAGTCAAAAAATGGTTTTATAAATATATTGTACTATTCTTATGATTACTATCAGTATTACGGAGTAGACTGTGCTTGCCAAGAAGTTCAACCTAGAAGAGGAAAAAATCTACCTCCGGGTGGATTAGATTCAAGGGCGAAAAAACTTCATAGAGAAGATGTAGATGACTTTGAATTTTCCATCAAATGGATTAATGAGAATGCTCACAATATGTACAAAGATGATCATAATACAGTGATAGGTTTAAGAGAGTTGATAGAAGTATCACTTTGTAAGGCACATTCTAGCACATTATATCGAGCTAAAAAGAGGCACGAACGTTTAAATTCGGAATCCATGTGTCAATCAGTTCTTGTATCAGGCGGTTTAGCAGCAAGAGTAAGAGACATGTCATTTAATCAGCCGCAGGTACCCGATTTTACTCAGATTACTCATTCGACGTCAAGCAAAAGAAAGAGAGTGATTAAATCCCCCAAAATAGAAGCAAGACCAAGTGTATCTACACCTCTCTATGGATCGCGTAACAATCAATTTATGCAGCAAATCCAACAACAAATTACTGATAATTTCCCTTCACAGTTACCACCACTTCAAGAACATACCTCTCGTAAACTAATTCCTCATATTCCCATGGTCATTGAAACCGTTTCTCTTAAATCTACTTCATCCATCTATTATTTTCGTAATTTAGCCATCACTGACTTATTCACTTTTCGAGACCTGTTAGCTGAAATTGACATGACAGGTTCTCCTCCGCAAGGGAAACGTATTGTTATTTCCGATCAAGAAAAGTTTTACCCATTAGATCAGCCTATTCGAAGTGTCATTAAGAGACCAAACTCTACTCATTTGGAGTTATGTCTTGGTTTAACTGATAAACCTTCTATAAACTGGGATACCTACTAATAAATAATATATTTTTTGATGTTTTTCATTTATTTCTTGGGTGTTGAGTTTGGATAATCTTTATTGCGATGTTATTGCTTTTTTCAAAAGCAGTGAACTTGCAGCACATTTTGGTTTCTGTACTCCCAATAACATTGTGAACTGTTTTATACGCGTATCGACAATGTTCGTGTATTGTATTCGCCTTTTGACGACATTTTTATATATACTATACCAATCTTGGTAAGGCCTACAGAAAATACTTGTATAATTTATTTATTTATTTTTGCATAAAAGGGAATAGATGTATGAACTTTTATAAATGTCGTACTGTGGGGGTGATTCCCTCGGATTTTTTATAATTTAGTTGCATCTTTTCAGGATAATCATTTATCCGTCAATAAAAATAAGATGTAGCTCATGGGAGAGAAATACTAAATCCACGACGAGGTTTTACTCTGTTTTTTTTCAGCATTTTTGCTTTCTTTATATCCATGCATAAGGATACTTAACGCTCAAAGAAATCGCCGTGCATAAGAGCATTTGTTACGAACGCTCAAATGTGGTTCACACAAAAAACATTTACTGTACTTATGTTCTTTAATAATATTTTTGTTGTTGCACTCTAAAATGGACGGTTATGCTATCGTTTGTGTTTCATTTGGTTCTTAAAACAGCTTAAATACGAAAAAGGCTGTTTAATAAAAGGACTAACACAAGGGATTTTTTTGAGGTTTTAAAAACACTTAAGTTTGCAATCAAAAGAAAATAATTGAGATTATTAAAATGATTTACTTTTTCTGTTTATTATTACTATTGACTTGTTGTCTTTTGTATTTCATTATTACTGTTAAGTATTTCATAAGATGAACTGATCAAAGCCATAACTGGAGGACGAGCATAGGCTCCGTTTTATAGAGTTTTTTCTTTATGAGAATCTTTAAGCTGCTAGAAAGAATCAAGTAGAAAGCTTGACGGAAAGTTCAGGTCTACACACTTGTAGATATAAACCGTCCATTGAGAAAAACCAGTGTTGCGTTTTCAACCGCCCATATTAAAAAAATGCTGACAAACCAGATAATTGAGCCAACCACAAACCACTGCTAATAGGATTTTAACTTCCGCCAATTGACGCAGTTGGTACTATAAAAAGGACTTTCTACAGTTTTCTTTTGATTCTTTATTCTTTTCTTTTCATGACTTCCGAAACACCTTCATTCTCTCTCATAGATCCTGATAGTATGTAGTATTGAAAATCTAGAATTATGAATAAGTATACTGACGACTTGCTTTTTTTTTAAGATCAAGAACTCGAAGTTCCTGAATTCCCTGCTCGTAATGGACCTCAACGACTTGTAGCAGCAGCGACAAAACAACCACGTAACCGAGAAAAAGTACGATTAGAACCTGGACATTCACCGTTAGATTGGGCTAAACTTGTATCGTCCGGAAAAGATCTTCGAGTAAGTATTCGAGGAAAAAACTAGATCGATTCTTTTGTTTTTTATATGTGTATTAATTTTTTTTTTCTTAGGGAGTACCTTGTTTCGGTAGATATACACTAGAAGAAATCCGAAAACACAAGTCTCCCGAAGATGCTTGGACAGCTATTCAGGGAAAAGTATATAATATCACACCTTATCTTAAATTTCATCCTGGCGGTGTAAAAGATTTAATGCGTATTGCTGGAAGAGATGGAACTAAATTATTCAGTAAGTTATAGTACACTGTTAAAAAGATTATGGTACTTATTTTTGCTTTCGTTAGTGATGACACATTCTTGGGTTAATATGGATTACCTTATGGATAAGTGCTTGGTTGGGTTTTTAGCGCCCTCGAACTAGATAATTTGTCGAAAAATAAAATGGATATACCAGTACCGTTTTGTGATTTACAGCAACTACCTGTGATTCATTATTGCTTGGCGGAATAACCTTTTGAACGAGGAATTAAACAGAATGTAATATGATACCTTGCTTTTTTGGCACTCCTACTACCAATGAATTGCATATTTCCATGAGGTTAATAAACATTATTTAGAAATGAGAATGTTTTCCTAGTAATATACAATTTTTGACTATCCGTAAACTGATTGTGTTTCAGGTTTATTACCGAAAAAAAAAGCAAGTAAGCACACAAAAATTTGGCTGTCCAGCTTACATCAAGCTTTATAATCTTGCTATTACAAAAACTCACTTTGAACATAATCATGAAATACTACAAGATACTACTATTTATTCTATTCGCCGTAAACAAGAACCCGAAGTGACGGATACTATATATAATGTATTATCTGAGGGATTAAAGATTCCGTAGAAAATGTTATGGCTGTAAAGTTTGAGTATTTCTTTGCTACTGTTCTATTTCCAAATATTGATTTTTTTTTGTAGACTTTGAAAGCCATGGGTATTAAAAATGTTATTAAAAAAGACATTCAGAATATTCAATCTTTGCTTTTCAAAGACGACGATAAAAAAGAAATGTATTCTTTAATAACTAATTTGGAAAGGTTGAACTACATTGTTAAAATTCAAGTAAAAAGCAGCAACGATAAAAATATCAATGGAACTGGAGCTAAAGAGGTAACCGGCCTTTTTTTTATCAAACAAACGGCTGTTGAGGATGCAAGATGTTGGCCAGTGGCTGGTATTATAGATGCCACTTATAAAGCCAACGCCCATAAATTATCTTTGATCAACATCGTTGGAACATGTAATGCCTCTTCGGTCAGAGTTGATAACCGATTGGAAACTTTCCCTATTGCTGCTGCTTTCGTTAGTTCCGTAACTGAAGACGCTTATACGTGGGTCTTGAAGGAGCTGAGAAATGCTATTTGGAAGGATGGTACATTACCATCTGTCTTTGTTACAGACAACGAACAGGCCTTGAGAAATGCCATCGAAAGTATATTTCCTGATAGTTACCATTTGCTCTGTACGTGGTATTTATAAAATACTATGGCTACAAAGCTATCGATAGGTAATGTTATCAAGGAGGAATACAATCTTCGTATGGTTGAAGCCGAATTTGCATTCAAAAATGCTATGACATGCTCCGATCAAAATATTTTTCAAAGTTTTTGAGTAAGTTTCAGCGTACTAGGGCGTTTTGTAAAGAACGGTGAAGTATCTAAGATGTACTTAAAAAATGTGTAAGTGAATTGAAACCTTCATTATTATTATTTTACTGTATCTGATATTAAATTTTTTAATGTTTAAAAGGTTATTGCAAGATGATGAAGTAGAACGCTGGGCTGGAGTACTTGCTAATAAGCTCCCCCCATATCGGAAATAGAACCTCCGGTATAGTAGAAGACTTCACTCTGATCTGAAAAAATCCCTAGGCCATCAATCTGCTGCAAGGTTAACTCTTACTACTAAGCGTACGGATGCCTATTATAAGCAGAAGGTAATTTTATCAGTGCTAAGATAAAGATTTTTTATAACTCAATTTTTTTTGTAGAGATCTGAACGTAATAGAAGGTTAAGAATAGATTCGCTTAGTTATGATTCTACCTTGTTTAATAAGGATAGAGAATATCGCTTCGCCAACTTGAGACACAAAATTGTTCGATTTGCTATGGATAAAATCATTTTGAATACAATTACCACTGCTCAAGATAACTTCAAAAATAAAGGGAAGGATGTAGCTTCTCTGATAGAATAGTTTACAAACTACCTTGTCCTTGTATGATAGACTCGACCTCTGATATTATTCCTTTAGATATTGTTGATGAACGTTGGTATTTAGAACTCGAGTATAGTAAGTTTTGGGTTTTATATCATAAAAAGTAGACTATCTTATGAAGTGTTTTTTTTGATAGATTATCCTTCGTCAGATGGTATTTTTGCTGTACAGAGTTATGCTACCGATGAAATCAACAGTTCAGGTATAAATGATATATTTAGTGGTAGTGGTAATAGTTACAAAGTTTTTTATATAGATGAGAATGTGGATGAAGAAGTTGAAGATGACGAAGAAGTCGAAGAAGTAGATGAGGAAGTAAATGAGGAAGGAGATGAGGAATAAAATGATGAAGAAAATAGACGCACGGATGTAGAAAGAAAAAATGAACAAGGTAATCTAAATATTTTTGTATTTTAGCATCAAATCGTGTAATATAATTCCTTAATCTAACTTTTAAAAAACGAAAGAAACGATACCCTAAAGCGAAAATGTTGACGGAAATAGAAGCTGCATTGCATAGAATTTATAATGCAGCCAAGAAATACACCACTCAACAAGAACTACCTGATGCACTTGATGTCTTCGAAAAGACAGAAGATAAGATTGTTAACCCAGCAATTGATATGAATACGCTTTTGCCGCCATTTACCAACTTAAACAGAAAAGGTAGAAAATCGAATAAGCGTGGTGTAAAATCTGGAACTGAGCGACTTGATATTCGGAGATGTAGCTACTGGTTTGTATAAACTATCTTGATACTTTTCATATGTAACTAGCATGCCTTGCTTAACTTTTAACCAATTTTCTTGATCATTGTAAACGGAAAGACTTACAGCACGGAAACCACAATTACCATCGCCAGGAACGCTATGTATTTTAGATAAAACACTTTTCGGGTTTATCTCGACATAGTCAAAACTGCATCTTTTTTAGGATTACTGTAAGTAATTACTCTTCAATGTGAAAGGGATTAGTTAGTCGATCGTATATTTATAGCTACATGAAGAAGGATCTTCGAATAAATATATACGCTATCAATTGGTGAATTGGATTTCACATCTGAAGATTCGCTGTTTTTGGTTTTATTTAACAAAGGAAAAGTACCATCAGAATCGCGACGAATGAAGGTAATTTTTATTTTTTTCAATTCCAAAGCAACATGTCTTTCCTCAATTTCCAATGAACGTTTTTGGCTGTTATATTCTTCTTCTTTTTCAATTTGTTTTTCTTTCATTTTTATGACCGCATCCTGTTTTTTTTTCATGCTTCTCTTTCAGACTATAGCTGATTATGAGCATGCCAAAATTCTCGGAAAGCTTACATCAACTATTACTCCATCCAATGATGAAAACCTGTGGTTCAGTACTTTTGCTTGCCCTCAAGTTGTCGCTGATGTGTATAACCGGCATGTCATTGTATTCATTTATCGAGAATATCAGGTTGAAAAGGAGCGTAGAGTGAATAAGTGTAGAGAAACTATGTCTTTTTTCCCGCTGGTTGAAATGAACATTCTAGAAAATAGCAATAATCCAATCCTGCTTCTACCTGCTCATTCTCATTTTTATTTACTAGAACTTAAAGAACACCTAAAGGTAATTTGAAGAGATATGATAAAATTCCATTGAATCCAGATCATCAAAGAATCAGAAAAATGTATCCCAGACAATGCAATCCCGCCGATTTTTCGCAAATGTGGTAAAAAAAACCCCCTTTTCGTTCATTTTCATTTATTTTAGGGGGGGGGGGGGGAGGGGGGAGGGAGGCGTTAATTGATCTTGTGTCAAAGCTCTTCCCATTTTTTCCCATGTTTTCGGCAACTTTGTTTCGGTCGAGTAAGCTATATGGCATCGTCTCGGTATTTTTTTTTTAAATAAACCGCTCTATTAAAGCACAAAATGGGTGAATCAGCTCAAAGAAAAGATTAGCACTTCAAACCTGACAAGTTGTCAAGTTGATTGTAACACGACAACTACTTTAAATAGTATCGCTAAAACCCCAGAACGTATTAACAGTAAGCAACAAAGTTATGGTAACTGTTCCGTATGTCAGCGAGAATTTACTAAACAGGAATACCCTCTTTCAGTTAAAATAAGAAAGGAGCTTTCCAATGGTTCATCTATCTACAATGGATGTAGAATGTAAAATGAGTGGAGGAAGGGGGGGGTTGGGGTTTGGGATATTAATAATTGGTTTGAATAATTTATTTAGAAAAATGCGCACGACGACAAGAACGTATCTTTCGTCAAGTCTTATTTTCCACGCCGTTAAAAATAATAAGGAAGGTGATGAAAATACAGCATCAGTTTATGAATTAGATAATAGAGTCCTTCAAGCAATTCACAAAACTGCAGAAAATGCGGGACGCAATATGATGGAAAGATGTAAACTTTGCAAATGCTTGAAGCTCCACGATATGGAACTATCCAATTTGTATTGCAAAAGTGCAGTCCCTTCAAAACTTGAATTCGTTAATATTGCAATAGAATTGAAAAATATTTGCGCTGTAGGCGGTATTCGGGGTATCTGGGAGGCTAAAGATAAGCATTGGTGTCGGTTGACTTTTGACCATATCGTACCCATATCAAAAGGAGGATCATTCAAAGCTGATAACATACAGATTATGCTGCTAAGCCTCAATTGTCTAAAAGGAACACATGCTAATACAGAACTAACAAGATTTTTATCCGTATTCAGAAAGAAAAACTGATATGTACAATCCTCACCATATTAAATAAAAATAAAAAATTACACAGATTTATTATAATTAAACTTCTTGTACTTTTTCTTCAGAGTCAGCACTTTGAGGACCACCCGACATACGGGTCCATACATAATCTTGAGCGATAGAAGTAACAGACATACGAATAATATCTACCATTTTATCCTCTACCCATTCATTCTCTTCATAAGGAATATCTAACCAATGCAAAGGTAAAGACTGGGAATAAGTTTTAAACTTGAGATTGTGAGTAGGATCAACCATCATGATAATAAATGAAAGTTGGTGTGTTTCAGTATCGTCTTCGTCGATAGGAGACATGATCATTTTGACAGGTTGAATAGCCATAAAGACAGGACAATGAATGACTGGCACTGCACCTGTTTGAGGGTTATATGATTCCTTCTTTTCAGTACTCTCAGGTTGGTAGTGTTGTTTAATAAGATGGTCGATATTTGCTTTAGAAAGTTTTGTACCATCAACAAGAGAATCGCACATATTTAAATTACGAAGTGTTGGGTCTGCTGGTTTCTTATCGTCAGTATCTGGATTACGAACAACCACTTGTCCAGATTCAGTATGTTCCATTACTCTAGCAAATGAACGGTATACAAGTGCTTCTAGTCCATTGTATCCGACCATATCATAAGCTAACCAAACTTCTACAAGTTCATGTTCTGAAATAGGAGGTGCTACTGTCTCAAGAAAAGTTGTTGTTAGATTTTTGAGTCCAGTACCTAAATTAAAAAAAAAAATGGGAGGTTAAAAAAAAAGTGAATCAATACACACATATATTCTATATCTTACCTAATTTTTCAATATTTTCTTTATTAACAAGACTTTGTAGTGTCTTTACACGACTTTCTAATAACTTGGAAGCTGAATCTGAAGTAACAGATCGATTTATTTGATCAGTAGTTGTCTTTACAGCTGCACTTGCTTGACTCCAAAAACTATTTCCCCATGATTTCCAGCCGTTATCATTGGCTTCTTCTTCAGAAGTAGCTTGTTCTGTCACAGGTTGTTGTTGTTGTTTGGGTTTATCGGCTTCGACAGGCTTATTAGCACTTTCTGGTTGAGATGTCTTTGAGTCATCAGTTGGGTAGTTAGATATCTCATCAAGAAAAGACATGATGTCGTTTGGATCAGTAGAACCACTAGTCGCGTCTCCATCCGTATCTTGAGGTTGTGTGTCTGGTAAGTTCAAAGACTCCAAAAACTCTTCGGCTTCTGAAAGACTTGTTTTGTTTTCCGGCTTATCAGTCATAAATAATATATATATATAAAGAGAGAGAGAGAAAAAAAAAGAAGAGAATGTTTGTGACCCCACCATTGTATTTATTTCTGGGATTCAAACAGTTTTTTATTTTTATTTTATGGTTTCGATTTTTGACCTGAGAACCACTTATTATAGTCTAATTGCATTAATAGTACATCTAATCTTCCGTTTGCCTTTATTTCTGGTTGCTGTGAAGAAGCCAAAATGAAAAATGATTCAGTAGATAAAGTAAATTTCTATATGTACACGTATATGTTTTTGGTTTAGATCAGTAACATGACATGTATCATTGGACTCTTACCTCTTGAATCTCCCTTACACTCTTTGTCCAAGAGAAATCAGTATTTGATTTTGTCCACTGATTAATAATTTCCGCTGCAGTTTTCTCAGTTGTTCTACGCCTTTTACTTCTTCTCCATTCACCGTCCTCCGATATCCTTTCCATTAACTCACAAAAGTCAGAACAAATCTTTAATATATTATGTACGGTCTCTACGCAATCGTCCGATGTCAATAAACATCCGTGCATGGTATTTTGAAGAAACTTTTCATGAGCTACTTGAATCTCTTCGAAATCTAGTTTTGCTTTTGGTTGAAATGATTTACGTTTTGTAGTAGTTGTGCTGGTAGGTGGGGTGGTGATATCAATAAGTTGTTGGTAGTGTGAGTCAATTACGTTTGTTTGAATATGGTTCCATAGTGTATCAATCCAAAACAACATAAGTGATCTTAATCTCCATACTAGTCTCTCTTGATATCCATCATTATCTTCAAATTGACTTGTGTTTTGATGACGACGTATAACAGTTTCCTCGCGATGTGTATTATTATTACTTCCTGTACGTAACGTTTTCCATAAATTATTTAACAGCATTTGTGTATTTTTTAAACTAATCAAAAATGACCACAAGTTGCTATAATTCTTTAAATCAGACTCACCTAAAAACAAATCAATGGGCCATTGCAAGTCATAAGTAAGTATAACACGTAGTTCTACTAATAACAGATCTGAAAATGGGTATTGGCTGGTTTCATCATCTATTAATAATAAACTAAATCCATGCAATTGATCCTCTGCGTCAGTGCCAATAGATGCTTTTCCCAGCAAAGCATTTAACTCTTGGTATCTAAATATCATTGCTGTTTTACTAGGTGTTTTATTGTTGACTGAAAATGTACTCTCAGGTACAGATCTAGTGTTGTCGTTGTTTCTATTTCTTGTTGAACTAGAAGAACTTGATAACGATCTCTTTCTCCATAGCGCACATTCTTGAATAAAATTAGCTGCAAAATCACCATAATTTAATAAAAATAAACGTCTAAATGAATTCAAGTATCTATGCAATCCATGATCCCCTACAAGTACTTGTGAAAATAACCAATCTGCTGTCGAACGTCGTACCTCATTGACAATTTTTTTTAGTTCTTGTGGGTACCGAATCCACGGAGAGGATGTTTGATGGTTTGAGTTGGATGAATGCAGTGAGATTAATAACTGTAAGTGCTTCTTTCTCATAGCATCTGGTATCAAGATTTTATCCATTTCGTTGACTGTAGCAATTGCCTTTCCCACAAATAATATAGATTCCACTAATGAATGCGATAAATGTGAAGGTATTCTATCATAAGCGATAATATATAATCGGTTCCAACCCGTTCTAGCAGCTAAAGGATTACTGTCTACAATTGAGGTATAAGGTATAATAAAAAATTCGTTATCGGGATCTGTCCATTGTCCATCCACCATCCAAGCTGTCAATTGTCTGTATAAAACGTTATAGAGCTGAATCATCATTTTCTCAATTTGGTGTCGAAACTCTATTACACCTGTCTTTGCTTGATCCATTAATAAATCAAATAATTTACAGCCGTGATACCGCTCTGGGTTATCTTGTAGTAATCGAATGAATTTCCATAATGCCGGCAGTAAAGTCTCCCAGCGACTCAAGTCGGCAGTTAATAACGAGAGAGGAACAACATTAGAGCCCAAGTCGTCTTCTTTGTTCAGGATACGTTTTTCCATATCTAGAATATCTTGTCTGTAGTCATTTAATGTGGTCTCAATAGCTGTCACCAGAGTTAATATGTAGGCTCCATGAGGCTTCTCTTTATCTCGCGATTTATTCTCTTTTACAGTGACTATAAATTGATTGATTTGCGAATACGTCCAACCTAATTGTCCTAATCTATTCAAGCCCTCACGTTCTGCTGGATGGAGTAAAGGGAAATCGGAAGGGATAGCAAATGTTGTAGAGTTGCTTAAAGGTGAAGGTACAAAGACATCGCCAGAGTGTCCAATCAATACAAATAGCAATTCGTGCAGCATGTTTTTCTTTTGCTTAAAAAAAAAGGTTAAATTTTTTATTCTTTATTTTTATTTTATTTTATTTTGTTTGTAAGGGGGAGGACGTGTATTTTAAACTGCAGATACAATGCTACTTTTTTGAGATTATTTAAGCTCAAAGTGAACGGTAAAAAAGCTTCTGTGTTAAGAGAAATAAAAGGATAAAAGCGTGTGTGCTGATTAATATGAGACATTGTTTATGTACAGCGTATAAAGTTAGTTTCTAGTTTTGAATGATCTATAGAAACGCGTCAAAGTCTAAAGTAATAACTACTAACAGAGAAGATTTCGTATTGTTTAGGGCTATCTGAATAAAATGCCAGCTCTTTATAATCTATTATTTCTTGGTTCACTGATAGACTTTTTTAAAATGATTGGTATAGTTACTCTTACATTTTCGTTTATTTTTTTTTAAAATTGAACGCGTTGATCGTTGAGGGCTAGAATAGTACATTTTAAGTTTTTAAAATAAAATCACCTGCGTACTTTTAAAAGTCTGTAAAATGCCTCAAGCATGCCGTAAATAATGTATGACGAAGGTGTCCATGATCAAGATGATGTAGAGAGTGGCTATCACAAGATAAGTAAAGGAAGCTAGAAGAGAAACAAAAAGGGCTGGCTTGAGTAATATTCGCAGATATTACTGCAGAGAGCATTTTTATGCATCAAAAAAAGTTAGATGCGTAAATTGAATAAATACGATGTCGTAATAAAGAAGTACTTGCTCTTAAATATAAGCGAAGCAATAAGGCTTGAACATGTTTTAGGTAGGGACGACTTCTTTTTGAACCCAGAAGTGTTACAAATTTAATTTTACAGTCTTCTCGAAGGCCCCAGATTTTTTGCCTACTTTCTACTACACAATTTTTTTTTTATGTGTGTACCCACTCTTTTTGGATCGGAGTTCTTTTGATGCGAAACAACAAAAAAAGTATTTAGGGCTGTCAATATAAAAATGAACCAACCTTATTATAAATCAAAAAGACGTACCGTGGTGTGTTAAAGAGATATAAACAAACACTTTTTTTTTTCTTTTTCATATAATCTCATGACAGTGACTGTATCCAATAAACTAACAAAGGTTAAACTACGTTTGAGAATATTTTATTTTTGTATATGCCTCATAATTTTTGAGGGAAAGAAAAAAATAAAAGGGGTACAAAAAAAAAAATATGTCAAATATAATGTGACTGTAATCAAATAGCGCGTATTTTAACAAATGAGGCAATTTTGCGGCAATTTTGCTTCAATGCACGTTTTTCCCCTCATTCTTTTCAGCCACTATATAAATAAGGATCTTCAAAAAAGATATAAATTTCCTTTCTTTTTCTTTTATTTTTTATTGTCTTTCCCACTCTTGTATTTTTTTCGTACGCACACACATACACACGCATACAAAATGACATATCCAAATACAACTACAGTTCAGTCAGAAGAGCCAATTAAAATGACAATTTCAGAAAGAAGAGCAACGTATCCATTGCAAGAGCGAATTAAAATATACAACCCTGATTCAATGGCACGAAAGTTAAATCAGTTGGATAAACAACAAACAAAACTCGTTGTTCATGGCGTGAATATATTAAATAAAATTAGTATCGATAGTGATACAGCCATGAGTAGAATTAAACAAAGAAGAGAAACTCATAACAGAGTAGAAAGAAGAAGAAGAGATAATTTGGTACGCATTATGCTTATAGCATTATACAAATGTTACACTTGTATTAAATTTTCCCTTTTTTTTCTTAAGAACACACTGGTTAATGAACTATCAGATCTAGTGCCAAGATCATGTATTGAAAAGAGCGGAGGTGAAAAATGCCATCGAGCTAAAGTTTTGAAATATGCAATCGAGTACATAAAAACCATTCAAGGAGAAAATACAAGATTACAAGGTCAATTAGGCATTGTTTCCCCTGGTGTTGTGGTTGAAGCAAGGAATAACACTTATTGTTCAGAGTCTTCTTCCTCTTCATCAGAGGACTCCGACACCCCTGCCCTATCATCAAAGGAGGATAGCTACCCACTATAATAATATCATGAATTCTATTTAAAAAAGTTAATAAATTTAAAGAAAAGATATCTTAGTGTAAAGTATCAACTCTTAATAAAATATTGTTTTGCCAAAAGAGAGAGGAAGAGACCTGTATTGTGTCATGTCCCTCGTACCATTTACACGGTATTTAGCTGCAGTTTTACTTTGTATTTATTTTTAGCTTACCTAGTAAACAGAGAGAGAGATAGTCTATTATTATTTGGGTATGTGTGTCCGTTTCATTTGAATAACTTAATGGTTAAGATACAAATAAAAACGTGGTGCAAGATCGAATAAATGAACCTTTTTTATCGCTGCAAATTAACAGTAGGCATTTCGCTTCCATTGATTGGGCCTCGCGGACGTTTTATGCGCGACTGTGTAAAGCTAAACTAGATCCTGTGTCACTTTATTTACTCTTTAAAATATACGCCAAGAAAAAAGAAAAAAAAAGGTCTACCACTACTAACCATATACTTTTTTTTCTTTTTGTTGCAATTAATGAAAATACCACTGTACATACATCATTTTAAATATAATTGTAAATAGCACCACATGAACTGGGCCCTATATTTTTTTTTTTTCGTAAGAGAAAGTTGCACAAAAAAGCCAAACTTGATATATTTCGTACTACTTTATCGTCCACAATAACGTTAGGCATAGCACCTATAGGATCTCCTACAATTCTCTAGCCACCTTTTCCGAGATCGCGGAAAATATTTCCGTTTTTTTTGCAGCTGAAAACCGTCTTTCCGTTTTGTATGAATTTATTTTTCTCTTTGTGATCACATTGACACATTCTCCGCTACAAACAAATTACGATCTTTTGTTAAGCAGAACTTTTTGTATATGTTTACACTAAATTCAGGATTGCGATTCTTTCTATCGTACCAGTGAAGCATTCTTAATGTGTTTTGATGATATGCGCTTTCAAGCTGGTAGACCACGAAAAAAAAATCCATCTAAATACGTACTATCCGTGTAACAGACTTTATTTTATTTTTTAATGACTCATCTAAAAAGAATAGAATAACTGAAAGAGTTAAGAAAGTTTCAGACGCTGCGAAAAAAAAAAAAATGACAATCAAAAAATATACCATTGCTCTAATACGCTTCTTTTTTTTTCTTTTTTTTTTGCTCGTATGAACAACGACGTATGCAGGAAGATCCCGCCTAAAATAACCGTTGGCAACACAGATGAAGGCCCAGATAAGAAACCTTGCACCAAAAAGAAGTGCCTAGAATTTATAGCTTTTTCTTCTTCCTGCTAGCCACTAGATTACTTTGATCTTTCGCCAAATAAATTTTTTTTAGTGCAGTACAAGTGTGTATGATTTATGATTTTTTAGATAGCTCTCGCTTTTTTTTTAAAAAAATGATCATGTCGTTATTAGTCAGTTTTTTTTAAGTCGAATAATATCAATTTCTAATTGTTCATGAATAGCCAATCGAATGGTATACAATGCATGTTTCAATTTAGCAGTGTATTATGCTAAAAAAAACATGTTCTACCTTACAATAGAAAAAAAATAAGAAGGGGGGTGGAAATTTATTAAAGAGTAGTATAATAGGATGAAATAAATAATAAAAAAAAAGATGTGCGTAGAGAAATGTTATAAGAAATTATTAGTTTGTGTTGTAGTTTGCGGTTTAAAAAATGGGGGGGGGGGGGGGTATCTATATATTTATGCGCCTTTTTTTTATTATTCGGGTACGGCTTCGAGATCTCGTTTAGTACAATATATACCACGATTAGCATCAGTATGAAAGTATCTTTTACCGTTTCTTGTACCATCACAGTTACCAACTATTAGGATAATAAAGTTAATACTAATCTAAAATAAAACGTCATATTTTTTTTATATTACCTCCGTGATCGAGTTCAACTCCAACATATTCTTCATTTTCAGGTTCAACATTGCCAATAAATCTTACAAAGCCAAAAGTAGGTAAAGGCCTCAACTTGAGTTTTACTCTTGATCCCACCGTGATGGATAAAGGTATAGGTTTCGTTTCTTCATCATCTCTATCACCAAACAGATGACGCCAGCCAACTCTTTTGTTTTTATTATTGTTATTAGGTAAAGGATGCCTCATGATATTTGCGGTTAGACCTTCTTCCGGTAAGGATCGTACGGGTCTGGCTCTAGGATACTGCAATCTAGGGTTGGTGGGTGATCTAGAACGTGGCGGTGTGACAGGTAATTCGAATTTGATCTTTGTTGGTCGAGGAGCAGACAAGGTCTCTTGCTGTTGAGCTTGTTCCAATTGTTCTTGTTCTCTTTTCGCTTGAGCCTCGATTCTAGCCTGTGTTTCCATGGATAGCAGTAAGTCCAGGTTGCCGGTATCTATCATACTCAGTCGACTTGTCAAGTTGTTATCAGGTGTATCGTATACGTTTTTCTTGTTGGGTTCGGTCTGACATTTGCCCAAAATGGGTCTTTCTTTGGTAGGACTAATCCTCATATCAAATTCATCATTGCTACTACTTTCTGAGCTAATAGTATCGTAATCATCGCTTCCAGTCAATTTAGTGCCACTGTGTAATAAAGGCGGTGGCTGCTCAGATGCCAAAGAATAAGATTTGTTTATATTGTAATTTGATGAGGTTGTCTTTTCAGTACATCTTTCTTTATTAATTCCGAGTCTCTTTGATAATCTTTTAGCTTTTCTAAACATGTAATAATTTGAGTTTTTTTTTTAAATGTATAAAAAAAGAAAAAAAGAAAGAAAAAAAAATATTTATTTTTATTTTATTTTTGGGTTTTAATAACAATTGGTGGCTGGGCATTTTTAAATATTACCATAAAAATGTGAAACCCAAGTGCTTTTCATTTGATTCTGTGACTGAAATGACGGGATGTAGATTATGATGGTTACACCTACTATTTTAAAGGTTCCAGGTAAAAAAAAAAAATCCATTCCTTCCCCGTCTTTTTGGGTTATAAAGAATTGATATAAACGAATCTTTTTTTTTTTTTTTTTTTTTTTTTTGGGGATATGCATATATTCCAAAGCGTGGATATAATGATAACGCTGCAAACAATTGAACAAGTGTTTTTTTTTTTCGCTAATAACTTTATGGGGAAGCTTTTTAAAAGCACGATTTTGTAAGCAGTTATCAGCTCATTCTTTTTATTCAGAAGTAATGCTGTGAGCAGCGTCCTATCCGACCGCCCGGGATATAATTACACACGACCGAAAATGTGAATGACGGGTGGGTAGTGGGAACCAAGCATTATAAATGACTAGGTAATATTCAATAAAACGAAACTAAACATTGGTTCCTGGGTATTGTACCGTGAGTATATACTCTTTTTGTCACTACTACTAAAATGATTTTAAATACAGCTTTCAATCTTTTTTTTTCTTGATCTAATTGCCTTGTAATCTTCTTGCTATTACATTTTAAATCTGTGTGCTGAATAATAACATTTTTTAACTTTTTATAAGACTGAGAATTAAAAAGAAGTCTGCAACTACTTTTTTTTTTTTTTTTTTACATAAAACGCGGCGAATAATTCCTAAGGCTCAATGGAATAAAGAAATTAGAACATGACGCACTCATCTTTAAAACTGCGGCTACTGCGGTAAGCGGTAAAAAGGTTAATTTTATAACGTAGCGTATATGCCTCAACGACGCCACTTTTGATCAAATGTAAAAAACATATGTATGCCTTTATATTTTTTTAGACTGGTACGTACCATTAACTTCTATTCCATTCCAAAAAGAGTACTTTTTTTTTTTTGAAAAAAAATATACTTGTCAAATACCTGACTGCTTCCGTACATTATAAAACTATAAACTGTTTTAACTTTTAAAATATGAGTCAAATTACTTTTCATTGTGTCTTAATTAAGAAAAAAAAAGTTTCCGGGAATTGAGATTGATCCACGCATTATTTTTTTTAATAATTCGTTGCTTTAAAGAGCATGCAGGCTGACGTGTTCTCGATATGCGGATATCGACTGGGGTCGAGACCTTTTTTTGTCGGTATTGCACCCTCCGCAAAAAAAATAAAAAATAGAAGGGATTCATATACCTATTGTAAAAATACTGTTCGTGACAATTTAACCTTTTAGTTTATATATTCAAATTATTTTCCCTTGATATTATGCTTTGTACTTGACAGGCAAATAATTTATTGTCGTATTTAAATAATAACCTTAATTTTAATTCATCTTGAGCGAAACAAGTTTACTTTCTTGCTCTTATATGTATTCAAGTCTTTTTTCTTGTCTTTTTATGTTCGTTTAAAAAAACACCACAAATAGTATACATGCTAAAATCAGTCATAAAATCACTTTGTTTAATAGATGATCGATAAACACGTCGGCTATGACATGTACAAATATTTAGTCTTCGTTGCTTTGGTTTATAACGACCGTGAATTATGGATTTCCATCCATTTCCAAAGTTCGTTTATTCGGTAGACCAGTCGTTACGCATTCCTTAGCATATTTCAGCTTTCATGATCATCGTCTTGATGTCTAGCCCATTGCAATATACCAAATCTTTATCATCGTATAGTTTTGACTTCACCGTCCATTATAGTATCAATACCTATTTTCTTTTCCCTCTTTGGTTCTTTGTTGTCTGATTGTTCGAAAGCAATAACATTTCGTTTTTTAGCGAGTGAGGGGATATACGAGATATATAGCTTTCATCTATTAGATTTTTGAGTACAACTAAATGTGTGTACAGGACTATGGTGTATATTTGCCAGGAGACTTGGTCTTGGGATTCAAAGTATACCAAGCTATGTATCTCCTTCCAATAATAAACTCTCTCTTTCCGAAAGTATGGTTCTTAAAAACAAAAAACAAATATTCCTTCAAATTTATCATTTAAATAAAGTATCGCAATTTAAGTGTTGAATAAATTCTACCTTCTAGTGGGGGGGGGGGGTTTACAAAATGGTATTCTCATTTATTGGTGTAGTGAGCAACTGATGAGCTTTTTTTTTAGTATTTAAAGGAGCGCACTCTCCTCTATTTCATTAATGCATCTCTCTTTCATCCATTACAATGTATTACGCTGATCATACCAAATCACCGTTTATAGACATATCTTTACCGCCAGCTATTAGTTTACCTGTTACGCTACTCGCTTCACTCTATGCCAGTGTACTAGGTTTGGACTTTTATTTGCTTCGCCACGAACGTTTGTTCCGTAAGGTCATCTCACCAACTCAATTGCGAATTGCAATGGCGATTGTACATGCTGTTATCCCTTTGGTATTTGTATGTAAACAACCGCCTTTAAATGTTTTCTTTGCTGGTGCGCCATGGCTTTTGGCTACTTATACTGCCGCTATACCAACAGAGAACCTTACTATGGAAAAATGGGTACATACTTTAATGCAAGTAGTTATAGAACAAAGGCCAGAAGAAACTGACGATCGAAAGATACGGTATAAAGGTGTAGCGAAGATATCTTTAGGTATATTTAAACTGGTGTTTATGCATCTCTTTGTCGATTATTTTTTACCTAGACATGTTGAATATGTTTTGGAGTATAGTTGGATACACCCAGTGGGCATTTTTTATACATTTTTATTTGGACTTAAGGCCTACTGTTTATTAGGGGTAATTGATTTATTGATGGGGGTTGAACAAACTTTGTTTGCATGGAATATGATTGATCTTTTTAACTCTCCTATTATTGCATCAAGTCCACGAGATTTCTGGAGGTAAATTTTTTTTTTTTCATTTATATAATGGACTACTTTGTGTACTGATATATTTGTTCTATTTAGCCGAAGATGGAATAAAGTAGTTCGTAACCTTTTACACACCCAAATTTTTAAATCTACAAAGAAGCCTGGGCCTGAAAATAAATCTGTACAAAAGATGGAAGAAACGTCTAATAATAGAAGAGTAACTCGAAGACTTACAGCAGCCAACAAAGCAGTAGCAGAGACTAAAAATGGCATCCATGATGTAACTGTTACACATGTCCAACCTAAAAGATCGTCATTTTGGACCACTGCGTCAGGTCGAGGACTTTTAGCATTTATAGTTAGCGGTACATTTCATGAAGTGATTATTATGAGTGTATGTAGAAAAATTACATTGGAAAATTTTATATTTTTTACGCTTCAAGGGTTAGCTGTTATGTTGGAGGTAAATTTACGTCAAGGTGCTTGGAAACAAGAGCCTACAGGCATGACTAGCATATGGTGTATAGGTGCACAATTGTTGTTTATGTCTATTACAGGAAGATTGTTTGTAGCTCCATTTCTTAGATGTCAATCATTTTTAGAAAGTTCAAGGTTTTATTAAAAAAAAGATATTACGTAAAAATTAAAGTATTATTATTTAATCCAAACGAGCATGGAAAGCATAAACCGTTTTTTGAGTATATACATCTTCCTTTTGAAGTAAAACAGAACTACGCCAGTCAGGCTTGTTAGGTGCATCAGGGTTACGGGAAGCTTCAAGACAGAAACCAGACGCACTACCCAACTTCACTTCACCTTGTGCTTTTTTAGCGACTAGTGAATCAGAGATCCAGCCACCAGTATAGAATTGGAAGGCAGGTTCAGTGGTAGAGAAATCTAACTCAATACCAGTATCGGGGGAGTAGACAGTAACAGCATGACGAAGGGGAAGGCTAGCTGTGTCTGTCTTGTATTCGTTATGAAGTACGTAAGGATGATCGTACCCACGGGTATTTTGAAGATATTCAAGACGAGCACCGATAGGAGTATTGGCGTTCTCACCCTACACGCATATATAAAATATAAATACAATATACTTTAATATGTAGATATATATATATTACTTACAGAGAAACTCATCCAAGGAGCATCAGACCAGCTGAGTACCTTTCCTGTAGGTAAACAATCAGCATCACATTCCAAAACGGCCTTTACCTCATCTGTCATAATGACGCGGTGATCCAATACATTGGGGTTTAATTCCAAACCAGATAAATTAAAATAACAGTGATTTGTCAAGTTGACAACGGTATCCTTATCAGTTGTTGCTTTATATTCAAGTGATAACTCGTCTTCATCTGTAACAGTATAGGTGAGTTGAGTGGTTAAAGTACCGGGATAGTTTTGGTCTCCGTCAGGGGAAACGAGTTCAAGACGAATAGAAGCAGGTGATTCGGAAACGATGGTAGCAGTCCAGATTCGTTTGTCAAAACCGTCTAAACCACCGTGAAGTGAGTTGGGACCATTATTAACAGCAACGTTATATTCTTGTCCATCAACAGTGAATTTACCCTTACCGATACTATTTTTTTAAAAAAATTGAATACGAGTTTAATAAATAACACTAATTAAAAAAAGATGTGTTTTTACTTACCGGTTAGCGTATCTACCAATAACAGCACCAAAGTAAGGATTATTAGGGTTCTTGTAAGATTCAAAGTTATCGAAACCAAGAGCAACATCACGAATCATGCCAGTTTTATCTGGGGTAAGGATATGAGTGATAGTAGCGCCATAATTTAAAATCATAACAGCTAGGGTTTTGTTTTTATTGATCAAAGTGTATTGATCAATACCAGGGGCAATAATTAACTTGGAAACAGACATTTATTAAAAATAAAAAAGTATAAAAAATAAAAAAATTCGATGTGAAAAAAGAAGAGAAAACGGGAAAAAAAAAAAAAAAAAAAAAAAAAAAAAAAAAAGTGTTTTATATATATTTTTATGCGTCACTTTTGTTTACGTAATAAAGTTAAAGTCAAGCTTTCTTGTTGGGTAACACTAAGGGGAGATTTTGTTTTTTCCGCGGGAAACGGAAAAAAGAAAGAAAAAAAGTCTCCCCCACCCCGTTTTTTTTAAATACGGGCTTCTCTTTTCATGGCATAGATAGCTAAGCCAGAGCCTGGACCAAATAATACGGAATTCTTTACAATAGTTTTTACGCCGTCTAAACCATCTTCTAACCAAGCCCAATAAGTAAAAGTACTAAACAATGCAATAATATCCCACATTAACATATATGCAACGGGATTTTCTTTTGTGGCACCAAAGGAGAAAAACAAATCAATCCACTGTTTCACGAACTGATCAGGTGCAGGGGTTGTTTGTAGCCATTTGATCCAAACCCAAAATGATAAAAACGTATTGATACTAGCAATTGCTACATACAATAGTCTAATACTATCCGTAGATCCCTTCTTAGTTTTACAGTTCAATTCCTTTGCGAAAAAGGGTACGATAGATTCGAGCAAACCGTATGTTAATGGAAAGTATTGGAATAACGCTAGTATGTTGCGTTGTGTCAAAGAAGATCCAAACGAAACAAGCATAGCTACAGGTAAGAATTGACCAAATAATGCAGCGATGGCAATACCGAAAATTTGACTTGGTTCAATATAGTTTTTACTAGAATCAGAGGCAATTTTTGTTCGAATGGCCTTGTGTTGTGTACCGGCCTTGACTTGCTTTGATACGTGGCTACTTAAAGACCAACCATAGATAGGTAACCAGGCCATAGGGGCAATAACTCCTGTACCAATAACGTTACCAAAACAAATCATAATTGGAGCAAGGAACCGGTTGTTATTAAGTCGAACTCTTTCTACAGACATGACAGTATAAGAAGTAGTAGCTAAACCGACCAGAGTAGCAGTCAAAGGAAAACACATGGGATCATTTATTGCTTGGTTACAGAATCGAACAAGTACGCATACAATACGGTCTAATAACTGGTGAAAGCCTGGTGCAGAATATGTTTCTAATAATTGATTTGGATTTCGGCACTCTGCTTTGTGTACCAAATTAAACGGAAGTAGTACATGATGAAGATGAGTCAGTAATAGATAACCGAATGGACTCACAGCCAAATAGAATAGAATAGAACTCTTTTTAAAGGCCATGTGTAAAATGATGAAAGTAAAGCACCCTTTTTATTAAAAAAAGAAAAAATAATAATACTGTGGCCCTTTTATACAAGTCTTTTTTTGTTTGTTTAATGATATTCCCTTTATGCCTTTTTCGGGTCGGTGTTCGGAAAACCCATTTCGTTTTTATCTTATACTTACCGCGTTACTATTAAAGGTGCTCTTCAGCGCCATAGTTTTACCCCCCAAAGAACTGTCCTAATTTGGATGTTAACTAAAAAAAAACAGTGAATTTCTTAGGCGACAAAATTTCGAGTAAAAAAAAAAGCATTTTAACACAGTGCTGAAGAGCGCCTTAAAAAAAATTCCCGTTCCCACCTTATAATACACTTTTTCTGTTCCAGACATAAAAATGAAAATAAAGACAAAGTTTATTGTATCTTGTGTCGTAGGCAGTCTGCTTGCAATTTTAACAGCCTATGACATTTCACTAACAATGCTGCCATGGTCACCTACAATTATTGATCAGTGCTTTAATTCAGACACACTTCGTGTAGCTTATACCAACATGTCGCCTACACTCGATCGCATACTCTGCTTTTATGTTCATTTTAATCAACAACCATTACACGATATTGTTGGACTTCCCTTGATGCGACTTTTAATGGCAGCCTTAGGTACCTGTTATGCTGTTATGGCGTTTGAAGGGTCTCGTAAAGGGTTCAAGACCACTACATTAATGGCCGCGTTTCCATTATTAGGAGTTTTAGCCAGCATGATTGGTATCTCGCTCATGTTCCCTGCTGTTTGGATTCCTTTATACTTTTATTCGCATAAGCAAAAGGAACCTAAAGGTGAGGATTTGTCATTAAGTATGCCTGAAGCTTACGGGATCTTACTGGGTATTGTCGTTGGATACGGGGTACCCAGTGCAATTATTGCGTCACCGTTGATTACAAATGACTCTCGGCTCGAGCAAGATTTGGTGTGTTTTTGGCAAGTACTTCCAGTCATTATTGTGCCTTTGTTTGGTGTGTTTGAAAACGTTTTTAAAAAGATTGGCTCACCCGTTGACCAAGTCACACAACCAGCTGTTAGAGAGAGATTACATCTTGTGGAAGGAAAGGACGCTTTGGAAAGATGTTTCTTATTTTTGGGCGTGTTAAATATAGTGATTTATTATGGATCTTATGTGTTTACGGTACATCAAGGTATTCATATTTGGGACTCATTTCTTTTACTTTTGAATGCACCTGGTAGTCTGCCAGCCGGATTAACATTTGTAGACCTTGGTAAAATATTATGTTCACGTATGATACTGGTAGACTATATCTCGTTATCTATCTCATTTGTTCTTTGGGCTACTTTTAATAGTGGTGTAATTGCAGGCCTTTTGGTTTTCATTGCAACGCCCATCATTGGACCTGCCGCTGCTATCTCATTTTATTCTTATTACAGAGAAAGCAAAATTCATTATGCCATTAAGACTGACTAAAAAGTTCGTATACATGTATATTTTATTTTTATTTTTTTATTCGTGATTAACGGAATTTCCATTATAAGTTGGTCTTTTTTCATCTTCATCTTCTTCCTCAAGTGTATTTACACGTGTAGCATAAGGATTACGCCTATATATATATTTTTTTTTATTAATTAATTAAATATCACATGCAAAAATATATAAGATTAAAACTTACTTTTTAATTGTTGGTTCAGTTGTTGAAGAAGAAGATTCACCACCTAGTCTTTGACCACCTTTTAAATTACGAAATAAAGGTTGTGGTATTTGCTGATTTTGTTGTTGTTGAGGTTGTTGAGTTTGAGGTTGATTTGTTGGAAATAAGGTAGCGAACATTCCGGTTATCAATTTAAATAATGCAAAAATAAAAGCATAAATGGTATTAAATGTATATGAAATCATGCCGTCTTGATTATTACTAATAATGGAAGACTTTTTAATCGGTTTCATGATAATTGTTGCACTGGGACAAAGATTTAAATTTGTTAGTGTAGTATCGTCATCTTGTTCTGTGAATAGTCTGTTTGGGAATTGAGAAGATAATTTGAATGGTTTTCTTTTATCATCTGTACGATTCTATGATATATGTATTAGCTTCTTTTTTTTTATGCTGCAGCAATCGCGTGTAAAATATATAATATTTGCAGGCTATACTTACTTGGTTGATCCACTCTCTTACAGTAGATAAGGTAGTAGAAGCTATTTTTTTTTTATAAAAAAAATTAATACAAAGTAAAAAACATAACCGAAATAAATACCTTCAAACTTGCTGCGAATATTAGTTCCGTCTAATTGACGTATATTCAAGTTGCTGTAATCATGGTTTGCATTGCTAGTACTGAATTCAGCGCTAGAAGCTACGTTAATTTCTGGAGATCTTTGCTTTTCCGCATTTCTCTGAGCAATCTTTTCAGCACGATCTTTAGCAATTTGTTCGCGTACTTTCTTCCTATGTGCCTCATCTTCTAAGCGCTCCTTTTTAATTTGATCAAAATATTTCTTGTTCTCTTTATCTACTCTATCTTGCTTTGCTTCTTGTAATAATTTTGCTTCTTGACGACGTTTTATTTCTCTCTCCTTGGCGTCTTGTTTATCTCGTTCTGCACGCTCTTTACGTAAATTTTCTAATTGCTTTTGCAACCTGATATATAAAGATACGTTAGTGAATGTCTTTTTTATATGTATTATTGAATTTTACTCTTCTTTTTTAGCCTTTGTTTCTTCCGCGTTTGAAGATGACTGTGCATTTGGGATAGAAGAAGGTACACTAACAGGGGGAATAGAAGCAGGTATGTTGACAGGTGGAGGTGCATTGGTTGCAGACTGCTCAGATACTTGTGCACTAACAGGTGATGGTTGTGGTGTAACCATTTCATTCACATAAATTAATTTTTCAACTACTTCTTCGCTGGACATGGTTTCAATACCGAAATCTCTTATTGTACCTTGTTTAATAAAGTAAACAATGGGTACACTTTGAATAGGATCTACGTTTAAATATGTTAATGCATCGATTTTAGATTTATTGGAATATGAAACGCTTACAAAATTGACCAAACATAGTGGCGTTTTCAGAACTTTTTTCCATCGAAAGAGCAACCGAGTATTCTTTAATAGCTGCAACAACCTATAGTACACATTTTTTTTTTTTTTTTTGTAAGGATAAAAAGAATATATAAAACTGTTTATTCGTACTGTACGTGTTCATCTTTTAAAGTGGCATTCAGAGTTTGTGTTTTTTCAGAGTCATCTGAATTAGTAAAAAAAAAAAAAAAAAAGGGTTCATATTAAAACTGGGTCTACCGAGTATTAGTGTATATGTACCATAAATGTAGACTAAAAATACACAGTTTCTTTGACCAACTAAAGTGATGGCGTCGCCAACAGGTCCAGAAAACCAAATATCTTGATCAGTCATTGTATTTTTTAAAAAATTAAGTGAAAGCGCCCAGTTTCACAAAAGACGAAATTAAATTTTTTGAACATTTCATTTATTTATTTCAATGACACGTCACTTTTTGCAAAATAGTGTGGGCAACCAATTATTGACAGACACATTATATTTTAAAGAAAAAAAGGACAGATGGAATATTTTAAATAGGAAAAAAAAGTTTTTATTTAATTATAATATTTATGATGAGCCGTTTTCAAAGATCTATTAAAAAAGAAAAAGAAAATTAATATTCGATATCAAGAAAATCAATTATAATTTAATAAATATATTTTATAGAATGTAATGCGCTCAGGAATTCTAGGTGTAAGGTTTGTCATCAAAAAGATTATGCGTGGTGCATGAACGTTCTCATCAAAGCAGTAACATTACAAACGTACAAAATATACTTATACAAAATTATATATATTAGAAATTAAACTTACCATAAAATAATGTTATAAGGAAAGAAAAAAATAAAAATAGTGAAAAATTTTCACGTTTTTATATAAGAGCAGCGGTCAAAAAAAATTTATTCACAATGTTAACGGGAGCAGTCCCTATTAGCAGTAACAAAAACGAAAAGCAGAAATTTTTACAATGATGCGGTTGTTTAAAATATGGAACCAAATGGTTCCAAGGCAGGAGCTTTGGTACGTTTCGCAACTCGTAATTTGGCAGATCTACTACGAGCATTATCTTCGATTTCTTCTTCTGTAGGTTGAACTACGTTTTTAGTACATAACTCAAATGAAGGAGTGACTTGCTCTCTTTTGGGTACATGTTGTTTCACTGATAAACCTTCAATCATACCATGCTTTGTTGCCTTTCTAAAGTCTCGGTTGGCTTGTCTCTTTAAACTAAATTGATTTTGATCTGCATCGTTAATTGATCTTTTACCAGCACAATGATATAAAAAGTTTTTTGCGATACGATCTTCTAACGAATGAAAAGTAACTACAACTAATCTCCCATCAGGTTTTAATAAGTACTCGCTTGACCTTAAAGCACTTTCTAATTCACTTAGTTCGTCATTAATGTAAATTCTAAACGCTTGAAATGTACGTGCTGCCGAATTTCTTAACATATCATCGCTACCACGCTGCCACCTTGGTTGAGGACATGCCTTTTGAATAATATTTGCTAATGAAGCGGTAGTTTCAATAGGTTCTATTTGTCTAGCGGCGATAATTGCGTCCGCTATCTTGCGTGATAATCTATCGCCTCCGTACTTGTAAATAATATCAGCGATTTGTTCTCTAGAGAAAAAATTTACAATTTCGTAGGCTGATATCGATTTCTTTAGCAGCTCTTTCTCGTTTTCAAATTCAGTCATGGAGTTATTTCTACCACGAGAAAACATTCTCATGTCTAATGGACCGTCTAATTTATAAGAGAATCCACGCTCTGCTGTTTCAATTTGTCCACTCGATACTCCAATATCCATCATGATACCATCAAAACAAGGTATTCTAAGTTATTATTTTTTTAGTGTCAATCACGAAAATATGTAAAAAAAAAAATACTTTACTTCCAGTTACCGAATTCTTTCTCAATTGTTTCATAAATGGTACCAAATCTACCTAGTACAGGAAATAGTCTATTTTTGTACGGTTTTAGTTGAGCTAGTTGTATAGCCTTTTCGTATGCAGTAGGGTCTTGATCTATAGCTACTACTTTACAATCAACGCTGTCTAAAAATAAAAAAATTAATAAGCTTTGGGGAATATAAATAATAATATATCATAGTTTTTACCGAGTAAAGCTTTTGTATAACCTCCATCACCAAAGGTCATGTCACAATAGATTCCACCGTCCTTGGGAGCCATATGCTCCAACACTTGGGGCAACATAACGGGAACATGTATCTTATCATAAGGTAAACTAGTAGTGTAATACCTCTTTGGTATTGTGTGGCGAATAGCAGAAATCATTTCTTTTTTTTTAAGAAATATTTTGTACGCAAGGGCCAAACTACAAAGGAAAAAATAAAATGAAATCGGTACTGGGGGACTTACAATACTTTAAATTCTATTCCAAGATGATTGGACAATTGAATCTAAACACAATCTGTCAGCGTAATTATTTTCCCGATAAAGAAGAGAAAATACATGATTTATTTAAAAGGATTTTTTTAAAAAAAAGAAGGAGGGGAAAAGAATGTTGTCTAAAAAGAAGGTTCTTTTTAAGTAGGAATCATTATGTGTTTTTTTATCAGCCTTTTTTTTCTCTTTTTTTTTACGCTTTTTCTTCCTGAAAAAACGTCTGATGGACCTTATCAATTTAGATACCAAAATGGTACCGATCAATTGGTTCATGGCAAATGAAAAGTTAGTCACGATGAGGAAGGCTGTTTCCTTTGTAACAAATTCCATAGCGGCACATTGTACCGATTGCCAGGTGGTTAGAAAGACGCCATGGATTCAATGTTCAGATACAATCTTGTCAACTACGAAAAAAAAAAGTCAGTTGATTAAAATTGCGTGCAAGATAAATTAAAAATCTTACCTTGAGAGTTGCTTCTCTTTCTCTTTTTTTGATTCTTTTTGCTATTCATCCGCTTTTTACTACTACTACTACTACTACTATTACTACTACTACTACTGCTGGTAGTAGGAACAGCTGTGACCACGACAGGCGGTTTTTTTAAACAACTTTTTGGTTCAAATTCTCTGTCTTCTTCCTCAGAGTCAGTATTACGAGAAGTGGCAGAACAGTCTTCTTGAATTTCACTAATGATATCTTCACTCAACATATCTTCGTTTAAGCTCTTACGTTGCCACTCTTCTCTGCTCCTTCTCTTTGCGGCATCGCGACATTCTTCAAGAGTAGGTAAGAGATGAACTTTATTATGACTCAAGTCAAAGCTTACACGACGAGGAAACTAGAATATAAAGATTTTTTTTTAAAAAAAAAACAAAAAAATGATTTCTCATTTAATGTGTTTCCCTTACCACGTAAGAAGTATTAATAGGGGAAGTTAACATAATGAAAGAGAAAAAAAAAATTTGAAAGTGAAAGAAGGAAAAGAATAAAAATGAGTTTTTTTTTTTTCCTTTTTATACCTTTTGCATCCACCAAAAAAAAAACACGGATAATAATGTTTCTTTTTTTAGCGTAAAAATAGGTAGGCCAATCAAAATAAGTATTTCTATTGTAGCCTTTTTTTTTCTTTTTCTCTCTCTTTTCTCTCTGTGCTCTTTTTTTTTTCAGCAGTAGTTGTAAAATAATAAACATCATGACGGTTTCTATGGAATCAAAAGATGTTGACATGGAGATATCAGCACCACCACCATCTTATATCTCAAGTCAAATGACTTCTCGAATAAAATCCTTCTTCAATCCTACACCTTCTGTTCCACCTTTTGCTGTACCCAACGATTTTGATACGACTTCACAAAAAGGGTTTAAAAGCAACTCTTGGTTTTCAACTACTGATGTCAACGGAAATAAAAGTAGCATAACACTCAAGAGAGAAAAATCTATTATGGAAGATGAAAAGCAAAACGCTATTCGTAGGGTTGCTTCAGCACCTAACGCTAAACTTTTGAATATGACTAGACAACCATTTATTAATAATAACAATACCTGCTCAACAATATCTATACCTTCCTTAATGACTGATTCACCACCTATGCAAAGGTTACGTAGAACGTGTAGACGTACTTACTCTAGTAGTAGTATCAAGGTTAAAAATGTAGAAGTCGGACCATCGAGTTTTGTCAAGATTAGAATGCTTGGTAAAGGAGACGTTGGAAAGGTATATATGGTGAAGCAAAAAGAAACTGATAAATTATTTGCAATGAAAGGTGTGTTTTTTATTGTTATTTTATGCGCGTATAATATGTGTACACATTGTATTGAGTTTATTTTTAAAAAAAAGTTTTATCAAAGCGAGAAATGATTAGAAGAAACAAGATTAAAAGAGCATTAGCTGAACAAGAGATACTGACAACATCAAATCACCCATTTATTGTAACCTTATACCATTCATTTCAAAGTCAAGATTACCTTTATTTTGTAATGGAATACTGTGTTGGGGGAGAATTCTTCCGAGCATTACAGATGAGACCTGGTAAATGTCTAACTGAAGAAGGCGCCAAGTTTTATGCCGCTGAAGTTACTGCTGCCTTGGAATATCTGCATCTTCAAGGGCATATTTATAGAGATTTAAAACCAGAAAGTAATTTAAAATACAAAAAATATGTGTAACCTGTAATTAATTCAAAAAAAAAAAATAGATATTTTACTTCACCAAAGTGGACATATTATGTTGACTGATTTTGATCTCAGTAAAGGTTCTAACCCTCCAGGTAATCCTACTGTAGTTAAATCAAACTCACCTAATGTGGTATATATATTCATATATTTTTGTATAAAAAAAAAACGTATTATGTTTACATGTATTTACAAGCGCCTATTCTTTTTTATATGTAATGTAGCCTCCATCCATTGATACCAGAAGTTGTGTAAATAACCTCCGAACGAATAGTTTCGTTGGAACAGAAGGTAAAAAAAAACTTTAATTTAGCTCAAATAAAAATATTTTTAACTCCTGTTTAAATAGAGTACATTGCACCTGAAGTTATTAAAGGTTGTGGACATACAAGTGCTGTTGACTGGTGGACATTGGGTATTTTAATATACGAAATGCTGGTAAATATTTACAAGTAAGAAAAGAAAGATGTAGATATTTAATGCTTCTTATAGTTTGGTACGACACCTTTTAAAGGTTCCGGACGAAATGAAACATTTTCCCGTATTCTTCATTGCGAAGTTCAATTTGGAGAACAACCCAGTCCATATAAATCTCATATATCAAATAATGGTAAAAACTTAATCCGAAAATTATTACATAAAGACGAAGTCAAGAGACTTGGTTGTCGTGCTGGCGCCTCAGATATTAAAGCACACCCTTTCTTCAAGTCAATTAACTTTGCTTTACTAAGACATTGTACACCACCTATTACACCACTCGTGCAGAAGCCTAATGGTATTGATGCACTTAATTTTAGAAAAATGCCACCAGAGAGTTTAAGTTTCGATCTTGAATCCGATGACGTTATGGTAACATTAAAAGCAGATAAAACAAATCCATTTGAAAAGTTTAATTCCAGTAAGTTGTAATATAACAATAATTCCATTATTCTTCTTTTAAAACTTTCTATCTTTCTGCTAGTTACTTTATACCATGACGGTGACTCTGATTCAGACTTGGAAGACTAACAAAGTCCCTTATTCTCTCCTCTTTTATTTATTTCTTTCTTTTCGCCTCTTTATCTTTTTTTTATATATATATGACCATAGTTACTTTTTAATCCTTTTTTATTTTAATAACGATAATAATAATAATAATAATAATAATATAGATTTAAGCAGTTGATCCCAACACACCCATCTTATCCAATGCACGAGGACCCATTTCTTCCCATTCTTGTTTAGTAACCCACCATGCATCTTTATCTTTCATGATATCAGCAAGAACAGCACCACCAAGGTAAACCATGTGCTTACGTCTAGGAGGATCTTCAATTCTAATTTTGAATTTCTATATACAAATAAAATATCAGCATTAAAATCTACTTCTTTAAAAAAAAACAGGCAGTTACATTTAATCTAGTAGCATCACCGTTTAATACATTTGTAAGATAAAGTTGCTTCATTTCCTTTTCTAAACGACTGGGTAAACCGGGATACATGGTAGATCCGCCAGAAAGAACAATATGCTTATAAAGGTCAGCACGAATATCAATATCAGCGGATTGAATTGTGTTGAAAAGCATTTCTACATATAAAAAAAAAATTTGAGTTATACATTAATGCGTACATGTCTTTTCTCTCTTACCTGCCATGCCTGGTGCTTCAACATCAATCAAGTTGGGTTGGAACAAACATTCGGGTGCTTCGAAACGCTCAGAACCAACCTTAATAATACGACCATCAGGAAGTTCGTAACTCTCTACTAAAGTAGTAGTTTCGTTACCCAATTTTTGATCTAATTCAAGATCATAACTTTTTTTTTTTATTAGCAAACCAATAATTAACGAACTATACTCTTTATTAATTTTTTTTAAAAAAAAAAGACATACCTGACATAACTGAACTTTTCTTTAATTTGACGAACTGTTTCAAAATCAGCAGTACGATTAAATGCGTATCCACGAAGAAGTAACAACTTGATCAAGTATCTGGTAACATGACGACCAGCAACATCAAGACGACGTGTCAAATTAGCAGGTGCATAACCTTGATAAACAGGAACCTATATTTGAAAATGTATAAGTAACTGTATTGTTTCTTGTTTTATATGTATATAAAAAAGAGAACTTGCAATATGTGTTACACCATCTCCAGAATCAACTACAACACCAGACATTAAACCTATATTCCATTATATTAATATATATATATATATATATATATAAAAGGGGACCCGTCTTGTTTACCTTGAGCAAAGAGTGTTAATACAGCTTGAATAGCAACATAAATACCCTGGAAACCATATTCTTCAAACATAATTTCGGCCATCTTTTCACGATTTTGCTTAGGGTTCATGGGAGCTTCGGTTAATAAAATTTTAGAATCTCTCGGGTCAATCTTTAACTTTTCATCAAAGGTGTAGTTCCATAAATGACGCATATCTTCCCAATTACGAATAATACCATTCTCCATGGGATAAGACATTTGAAGGATATTTCGAAGTTGAGCCGCTTCATCACCTACCATAATATCCTTTACTTTAAGTTCACCAACTTTTTCCTCTGCACGTAAAATAGGTCGGCCGACTACACTAGGAAATACATGTTCTGGGAAATTCGAACCTGCATAACCACATTTAACAAACTAGATGGAAAAAAAAGGAAACGGATGGAAGAGCGCGTTATTTTATTTTTCTTTGGTAAGGTACTTTTTTTTTTTTTCTTTTTCTTTTTTTTGTAGTAGTAGTAGTAGTACTAGTACTTATAGGTAAAGAAAAAAATGACTTACACCAGTACCGTTATCTACAACAAGCGTATTTGAAGCGTTCATGTTTTTCTTTCTTTTTAAAGCACTTTAGAAAAGAAAATAAAAAGAGTTTATGAGAAAACGGTGAGAGAAGTGCAGTTTTTGTATATAATCTCCGTCTTTGACGTCACTTTAGCTAAATAGAGATTGTGCCAAGCAACCTGTCGTATAAGATGGATATGTATGGTAATACGGAGCATTTTATGTCTCTATTCCAGAAGACTAGGTATATTTACTCGTTAATTACTACAACCAAAACGCTGACAATCTCTGTCGCGCTGCCATAAATTGCTTTTATAATACAATGTATACACAAAAAAAAAGAGCTCTATGCAAAATTCATTTCAGTAACGTTTATTATTAAGAAAGAGGAATGATATGACAAATAATCTATACAACATTATTCACGCCTGTACCTCCGAGAAAACTATAAAGAGGTGTAAGTTACTGTATATAAACAAAGTGATTGTATTTCAAGAAATAACTTACCCAGTACTAGCAAATGCTTGTCCCATAATGGCAGCAGCAACTAAATTTAAAAAAGTTAGTAACATGTTTTTTTTTGTAGCCCTAGACTCTTACGATAACTAATAGCTGAAAGTAAAAGCACAACACCACAAACAATCAAAGTAGAAGAACCTAGTAAATGGGAGAGAAACATGACGATAGCAAATCTATACAAAGTGTATATCATTAGCGATTATATACTATATAATATCTCTTTTATATAGACTTACACAAGGTACATAATTGCTCGAAACCAAGAGTTCTCAAAGCGCGATATAAATGCGTCACTAATGTATCATGAAATTTAGTCACTTTCCAAATAACGTTTATATTGCTTACAATTTTGGACTTGTAGGACAGAACTTTAAACAAAGTGGTATCTCCACAAATAATATTATCAGAGCAATCACCCTACATGGTACTAATTCGTTTATGTCGCTATATTTTTTATTGTTGTACAGCAACTTACCATCCTACAATACAAAAAACTATATTTCCAAGAAAATTGACAACTCCCAAAGCAATTAGCACTACAACGAATAATATTAGTCGTGATGTATGAAAAAAATATGTTCTTTGTAAATAGACTTGCATATTACAGAAATAAGCCCTAGCCTTTTGAGATATATTAGTTTTTGAGTGAACATGTAAAGGTAATGTTACCATTGTCCGTAAAGGGAAAAATTCATAGATTTGATTTCACCAAAGCAGCCCATATTATTTCTAATAAATTATATTTTTCTAAATTAAAAAAAAAAAAAAAAAAAAAAAAAAAAGTTGAAAGAAGCAGTTAAGAAAAAAAGAAAATGTGTCTTTGTTACCAGTAAATATCTCCTCGCTTTTATTGATAACTAATAAACTTAATACAAACAATAAATCTCGAGAAGAAAGGTTTTTATTTATTCATTTATTTTTTACAATAGCAATTTTTTTTTTTTAGTTATGAGGGGAATCATATTTAGTTACCCAAAGAAATTTCACCACCAGCACGACGAGATTGATAGTATCTGTAACCAGCGTAGATACCAAGTGCGGCAAGAACGATACCAACGAGTGATGCAATCACAATTAATGCAACTGCCCACCAAGGAAGTCCAGACTTGCCGTTTTCTTTCTTGGGAACTAAGACACCATCGATTTCAATAACACCTCCTTTAGCGCTAGATTGACCAAGATCCATGATCTGAGCATAATCAGTCAATGTACCCTTGATTCTGACAGTGTATCCACTATTTACATTCTTACTAAAGACAATATATTCATCTTTGTTTAAAGTAGGGATATCAACACCAAGATAAGGAACATCTTTACGATCATCACGGTCATCAGTATCTTGATCGTACTTTTTACGGCCAAATATATTGTAGTAAAAGTTATTTTGAGCGATTTCACCACTATTGAGGCGAGGTAAAGCAACAGGAATAATATGAGAGCGAGCGAGTCGGATAAGCTTATCATGGTCCTCTAATAATTGAGAGAGATTGAATTTACCAAACGCACGGTCAGTAGGAGCCAAGACTGTATATGGAGAGTTTTTGTCCAAGCCATCCAAGACTTTATCAGCCAAGTCAGCACGTTCCAAGAGCTTAATCAAGCTATTTGTATTTCCGACACTCAAGAGATTACGGTTAGTAACTTGAAGAGCCTTAGGTACTTGAACGCGATCAATAGTATGGATTACACCATTGGAAGATAAGATGTCGGACTTGACAACCTTACCAATAATATTACGATCATCACCGTCAGCAGCACCATAACCACGAATAAAGAGACCGTCACCAGTCTTGTTTAATGTGATTTCAGCACCAGAAGATAAAGTAGGTTGACGTTGTTCACCGTCACGAGTAGAGTTTTCATAAAAGATACCACGGACAGCATGATAAGTAACAACCTGCTTAAGCTTCTTGGAAGATTCAGGTTTTAACAAATATTTGGCCAAGAGACCAAGACGATGGAATGCTTCATTGCTGGGAGCAAACAAGGTAATACCTTTAGCGTCTCTAATATCTTTCTTGGAGTCAGATGAATATAAACTGGCAACAAAGGTAGACAAGTCCAAGTTGGTAGGAAGAACCTCAATAGAGTTTTCAGGCAATACAAGAGAATTTGAAATAGCATAAATAATCAAATTATCACCGACTTTAACTACAAATAAACCAACAAAAAATATTAGATCATGATTACAACTTATATCAGAATATTTATATTTACCTGGGTCACCTAAAACGCTAGATTTACCAAATTGGATATTATTTCTAAGCAAATTAACGTCTGAATGAACGTCAAGACGTTGATAAGCGTCACCCAAGTTATCATGAGATTCAGTTTCTAACAATTGACCATCTTGAAGGTCGGAGGGTTCATAGCGACCATGAATGATATGATACTTTAATAAATCTTTTGATGGGCCTTGAAGAGTAAAAGACTTTTCATCAAGCGAATCATTGGGCGGAGCTAAAATAGTTGTTACATCATGTTGATCATCCAAATAAGAGCCGAGGCCATTTTGGTCTAAGAGTTCAATGAAGCGAGTAGCATTCATGCCAGATAAAACCTTACGAGCATTCAACTTGACAAAGTCTTTGTTTTTAGGTAAAATAGGGCTTTCCAATACGTGAATAACACCTAAGACAGAAAGAAAAAAAAATTAGATAAATTATGCATGGGAATTTTTTTTTAAAAAATATATTACCATTGGCAGATAGAATGTCCGAATGAATCACCTTTACGCCATTAACAGTGAGAGTTGAGGGAAAGAGTTTGCGATGTTTAGCATCAATTTCGAGATCCTCGGAACCTTCGTTGGTTTTAATAACAGTTCTGCCTTCTTTAAAGTCACCAGAGTAATAGATTTGATCTGCAATTTGATGGTTTAAATAACGAGCCAAGTCTTTGGCACCTTCTCCTTGTCCTAAAAGATACTTCTTTTGAACTGGGTCAAAGTCACCTCCGAAGAAATCGTTCTTAGAAACGAAGATTGTATTTCCTTTGGCTTTTCTCAACTCCTTGTCAATATGAGCCTTTTTAGCGAGGTCGTGGAAGTTTTTGGTTTCTTCAACTGAAGATAACGTTTCATCTACATGTATAATTTGATTAATAAGACTGATAAAAAGGTATAGTACGTATATATCTTACCCAAATAGCTTGGTAAAAGTACAATCTTATCAACTATATGAATAATACCATTGGATGCGTCCATATCAGCTTCTATAACATGGCTTTCTTCTTGGCCGCTATCGCTACCAACGTGAATGCCTTGAGTTGTAGATTTTTTGACCTTGAGTCTTTGAGTAACACCGTGCAAAGTAGCTTCTGTTTCTGAGACTTGGCCGTCATAGAATTCACCAGACTTGATAGAAACAGGAAGAATATGATACAAGAGTTGTTCTTTTTCAAGTTCTCTCTGGGCGATGTAATGATTATCAAAGGCGTCATCAGTAGGAGCAAATACAGTACCCTTCTTAATAGACTTGAATTCACTAACTGCACCGGTTTTTTCAATATGTTGGACAAAGCGAGTAAACCTTTTGTCCAGAGTTAGGATATCAAAGATAGCTTTTTGTTCACCGCCTTCTGTTTTACTAAACAAAGAAGCCGAGCAAAACGATAACAGGGCTGTTATAAATAACAGTAGTAGTGTAAACTTTTTGAGAGTCATTTTGTAGTAATAGACAAAGAAAAAATTAAAGAAAATAAAATATATTCTGCAAGGAGGTTTAAATAGTTGAGTAAACACTGTGCCATCATTCAAACGTCATATTCCTGCAATCACTTTTGTAAAAAAAAAAAAAAAAACTTGTTTTGTTTGGAATATTTATAATCCCGATGTTGTAACGTGACAAATTATGCTATTACTTCCTTCAAAAAAAATATCTCCACTTCGAACTAATAGCTTGTCTGAAACTTTAGAGGAAATAAAAAGCGCTCTCTTTATTAATTATGAAAACATCACGTTTTAGCTCTTATCCGGTCCTTGAAACTTGAATTGGTGAGATCCGCTTCAAAACAACAAGCAGATCTCGGAGAATCAACGCAAGTTGTCTTTTATCTAATATGTCCTAGTACGGGAGAAGAATTCGTTTCTCTTGTTTTGTGATGCTCGTCCACAAGCTGGCTGCATATTTTGTTAAAACTAATTAGCTGGTCGACATATCCAATTAACTACGGGATCTCATTTATCTCCACCATCAGAAATAAACCATCAGCCCTGACCTGCATTATATAAGCAGCTATACAATTACCTGTTAAATTGAATTAATTCAGTCGGTTATATGTTTCGGTATTAGATCATATTGTCTATTAAACTTACCAGAAGCTTACATCGCTAGAGTACCTGATATATTATACGAAGCGATTGCTTTTTCTTTTTTTTTCTTTTTTTTCTTTTTGAAAAAAAACATAAATCTGGACAAGGTTAATCTTATAGCTATTCTTCTTGTCACTACAGGTTTTCGCTTTTAAAAAAAAATCGAAGTTCGTTCCAACATAATAGGTGAATATGTAGTTGGCCTTCTTCCGTATAATTGACGGCTCGTTTCAGGTTGACACATATGGCCAAAGCGGGCTAAAATATCAACATATCCAAAAAGTGGAATTTATGGTTTTTTTTTTTTTGTAGTGTAAACTTTATTGGGAAAAAAGTAAAATAAAACCAAGTCCAAGAACTACTAGTCAGGGAAAAAAGGATGGATAATTGAGTTACATTTATCAGTATTGCTATGATTTGACTTAAACGTACCAATTGTGTTATTATGATCTTGTTGAAACATTTGATAAATCTCGATGCTAGTTAGACCAGGATTGCACATGTAAAACGCAGAACCGGTGGTATCTCCAGCCGAACTTAATCAACGGATAATGGAAATCGTAAATGGTCTATCTCTGTCATCAAATAAAGATCATCTGCTTTCAATTTCACCGCATAGAAAGCGATCTATTAAATTGATTAAACTTACCAACTGCTTGTAACGCCAAAGCGTCAGACACATCATAAGAATCAATATAAATTGATCTTATAATTATTCAAATGTTTTTTACTTCCGAAAACCCATTTTTTTTTTTCTCTGTGGAATTCTTCACAGCTGTACGACCGTCAAGACGTCTTTTTGTCATGTGGTTGGAATCGGATATTTGTGGTTCAGAGTTAATTGAATTACTCCATCTGAATATGATAGTTAAAGAAAGACATGTAGGTAAAGGGTGCGATATTTCCCTTGGTCCAAACAAGCTCGGATGATGTTGCTTTGACACGAAGAGGTCCAGATTTTCTATTTCTGAAACACAAGTTAATATAAACAAATAAATAATACAAACAAAAAGTATGGAATAAGACAACGCTACACCACAACTAAAAAAAAATGGCCGCAGGTGTGTCCATTCTGGTAATCTGTGGCCATATAATAAAATCACATGTGCAATTTGGATAGCTTTAAATATGAATACATAAAAACATTTGTTTATTTAGTGTTGGACAAAATTGTAAGACATGTGAAGATGTCCCCTTTTTTTCAACTGACGTTTATTGTAATGTTTTCTACATATAATTTGGGAATAACACAACCACTGTTTTACCCAATTATAGTCGCTAAACCCGAATATATCACTTTATTTTATCATATCTTAATCTAATACTATGAAATAAGATTTAAATTGTTCATTCCCTCATTATACGCCTACATTTAAAAAAAAAAAGAAATAATACAAACCTGGAAACTTCACGTATCGTACGAGACCCAAGAATTATACTAAAAGTACAAAGAAATAGTTTACAAATAAATGACAAGTAAAGGTCGCCCCCACTTTTTTGTAAAAACGTTGTCCCAGAGTTAATTATAATCTCTTCATCGAGCGAGGGTAATTATTAAATATTTATAAAACAAACGATCAAATGCGTGTTACGAAATACTTTTTAAATCTACAACTTTATGTCGCGTATAAATGCAAATACGGTTTCTTAGTTACTAATGCAACATTTGTAAAAAAAAAAGTTATAAATATTTTTTTATTAGGGTAGAGGATATTATATATTTACAGAATAAGTAATAAAAATAATTAGAGTTCGCTCTTGGAGTGCATAGAATGAATAGAAAGATCATCTTCAAGAATAACTTCTTTACCATCAATAACGCGAACAGGGCCAGTGAACCATTTACGACCCCAGAAGTAAAAGTAGGTCATGGAAGCAATCATAATAAAAGCAAAAGGAACAATAGCGTAGTTCATTGAATCAGGAGTAATGGGCGCTTCAGTAGGAAGAACAAACAAGACACAAGTAAACATAAGCCAAAAACTAGATATCCAACCGATAACAATACTGTATTTACCTAAACTGAAAGGGCCAGGTTGAAACTTGGTACGAGAAGCAGTAACACGAAGAAGGACAGGAACCAAGTAAGACATTTGAGAACCAATTGTGTTGACAGACACAATAGCACTATAAGCAGTAGAATTAATCATGTAAAGAATACCAACCACACCAGCAATAAAAACATTAGCCCAGACGGCATTGATAGGAGACTTAGTCTTGGGGTTTAAAGTATGCAAGAACTTGGAGAAAGGCATAGCACCATCACGAGCAAAGGCGTATACCATACGAGATGAGCCAAGAGTTAAAGCAGAACCGCAAAAGAAAATACTGATCATAACAAAAATGACAAATACTAAAGTCCAAGTATTTCCAACGCCATCAACAAAGACTTGAATCATTTGAGGTTGAATAGCTTCTTCAGAAAGAATTTGACGGTCATAATCAGTGACCATGAAACTAACACCGATTAAGAAAACTAAACCAGAGATGGCATTAGCTCCAACTGAAGAAAGGATACCGAAAGGGGAACCACTTTGAGAGTTTTTGGTTTCTTCAGCCATATGAGCAGCACTGTCGTAACCAGAAAGGGTATATTGCGATTGAAGAATGACAAGCAAGAAAGCAAATCCATTATTCGAGAAACCAGAATTATTAGAGAATTGAGTGAAGGTAAATTCAGCAGTGTTCAAAGGCTTAGTGAGAACAAGACCAACAATTACGATAATTAAGATACCAATCATATTGGCAAAGAAAGCACCTTGATTCATAGCACCGTTCCAGCTAACAGCGACTGAGTTAATGAAACCATGGATGATGAGAATACCAACAAAAATACCATATTGAGCATATACAGATAATGGTTCACTTTCAGGATTCCTATATTAAGAGTGTGAGAAAAAAAAAGGTAATTTATTTTGTGAAAATTGTCCTTACCAGACTGAAACAATACCAGCAATAAATTGGGCAAGGCCCAGATCAACCGAGGAAATACCAACTATAAAAAAAAATTAATTTACAAAATTCTAATCATAAATAATACAGGTTGACATACAGCATAAACCAATCCAGTTACACCAACCAGTCATCCAACAAGCAAGTGGTACCCAATCAGCAGTAGCAAGTTTTGAAACCCAAAAGTAAAGACCACCAGTGGTAGGATAAGCAGAACAAATTTCAGCAAGAGATAAAGCGACAAGCATAGTAAAACACGAGGTAATGACCCAACCCCAAATTGTACCAAGGGAACCAGCTGCAGCCATAGCATCACCCCATAAAGGAGGTAAACCGGAGAGCACAGAACAGCATGAAAAGGCAATAGCGAAATTAGAGAATGCAGAAATGGAACGACTCAAATCTTGCTTGTAACCTAACGATTGCAGTAAAAGCTCATCAGCATCCAAAACGGGAGGTGCTTGTCCAAGCTCGGCTTCTGTAACAGTAATTTTTTCGGATTTGATCATAAATTTGTAATTAATTTATCTTGTTGAAAAAAAAAGGAATCAGGGGACTTGAAATTGAATGAAGTAAATCCAGTAGGAATAGAAATAAGATTTAGTTGTACTAATTTTCTACGGCTGTGTAAATATAATATAAATCAAAAAAGAGTAGTTTAAAGAACTTCTTTTCTTGATTTTTAGCCTATGTGGATGTAATGAAAAAACAAAAGAAAAAAAGAAACTGGATAGTTCAGTATTTATATATTTTTTTTGTGTACATCCTGTCATTTGTCTAACAAACAAAAAAAAATGATTTAAAAAACTAAAAGTAACATTTGAATGACTATCTTATCTCCCACGAACGAAAAGATAGTGTTGTGCGTGTTTGTGGTTTAATATATATCGGATGATGAATTGTATTTTAAAGACAGGATGGACAAAACATTTTTGATGTTGTATTCAATTCCAAAAGGAGAGAATGTGAAAAAAGCAATACCATCACATGACCTTTGTTAGCTTTATTCACACCCGAAGGTTTCTTTTTTTTCCATTTTAAGATAAGGTTGTAGAGTCCCCCCCTTTCGGCTTCCTTATTAGCTCCTTCAAAGAACGAAGGAATTTTAAATGTGTAATTTCATATTCTTATTTTCGACGCGTTTCTTTTAGAAGAACGTTAATCGCCGCAGGTTCTGCATGTAAAATAAACATAAGGTGTTTAAATCTAGTTACTATCAATGTCTGATCTGACAATCTATCTTTATCTTTGTGTCTATCAAATATTCGTAATCCCTCGTTTAGAAAAATAACCTTAATTTATACTCGGATAAGTTTATATAAAGAGTATCATCGACTATGCTTTTTTTATAAAACAAACATTGAGAAACTTGCTATGCACTTGGTTAAAAAAATTAATTATGCATTGACGCTTGTAAAAGATACGACTCCTTTCCAATTTGATTGATTAAGCAGAATATCATTAAATAAAAATTCCTATTTATAGCAGAAATATTTTTAATGCACTTCAGATGAAGCAATCATCATCAAAGGAATGCATTAAAATATACTCATTGAAACATTACTATACATTGTTGTATATTTTTATAGATGTTACACATAATAAAAAAAGAAGGATTTTTTATGTAATTGAAATGCTTAATGTGTCTATATTGCAAACTTTTGCTTGTCCTGTATTTATTTATTGCATTGATCTCTGTGGTCCGCTAAAAAGGTATATATTTTTCGTATGTATTAAGATAAACTCTAAATTTGGCATGGTAACTTGATCCTCGGGCCAATAAGGCGAGTCTGATGACAAATGGTAAGCCTCTCACGCCCAATAGCTTTACGCTTACTCGTGTATTTCGTAGAAACTGGATTTCCTACCACGATCTGATGAATTAACAAAAATAAAAATAGGAGTATCATTATCAGTACTCGTAAGCTCTTGTGATGATAATCTAGTGTTTATCGTATTTGCTATCAAAACGTTTTACAGCGTATGATCAATAGACAATCTCGATTGTTTTTTTTTTTCTATACCTGCACATATAAATTTTTCTCTGTACTTTTTAAGAAAACGCTGTTAAAAACAACGATAGTTACAGTTATTAATAAAGCTGAACGGGTTCACCGGTCATGTAACATCTGTATACGTTACCTTGAAGGAGGGAGAGCAGTTATTCACAACAACAACAAAATTGATGCTAATATTGAAATATTAAAATCATATTTTTATTTAAACTTTGATTGATTTCTATAATTTGAATAGGTTTAGTTGGTTAAGAAAAATAAGTTTATTGACAGCTTCGCGTTTGATATATTATAATATATTGTTTTTGAGAGCTAGGCTGAGGCTTAAGAGTAGTATGAATAGTGTTTTGTATTTAGTGTAACTATTGATTTTTGTTGGCTGCAAAAAAAGCAAACCAAAGAGATAAATGATTCCACGGGCACCCTTTCTACATCATCAGCGATGCTATCAATGGTATAAGTTTCAATTTTTTTTTTTTTGGCCCAGCTTAAACATTGAGTTGTGTAAAAGTTTCCAGCTCGAATAAAACACGCTTCCCTATAGTTTTTAGTTGCAAATCCGTTGATACCGATAACGATTGTGACAGGTTCCGTATTGTACTTTTCATAAATAGACAACGAGTAACAAATTAATCTTGGGGAAATCTTGATACACGGTCAGTTTACGCGGTCAATTAAAAAAAAGTGTGCCATATTACTTTTTCACTTACCTTTAAAGACGAACATTACTCTAAGAAGAACCGTACTGGTTCGTACAAAAACAAAAAACGAGCAAAACGAAAACATAAAAAGAAAAAGCAATGCAATAAGTGAAGAAGAAAAAGGACGCCCGTTAAAAAAAAAAAAATGATATAAATATCTATAACCTTTTTATTATTCGTTTTTCTTAGGGGCCACTGTAGTATTGGGCTGAGATCGGGGTTAATAGGTAGGGCAGATACAGATAAAATTGGGGATTATAGAAATATAGCAATAATGATTCAAGTAAATAAATAAATAAAACTGAAGTTGTATCGGATGACTCTATCAATAGAATGTATTTCAACTGGTTCCAAATCCAAAAGTAATATTTCTATACTAACTAGGATAGCTTAAAACTAAAGCTTCACAAATAAGATTATATAAAAATTTCAGAGGGAAAAGCCCGTTGTTTTATTTAAGATATGTTAAAGATTACTATATATTGCGAGATAATTGTAACCCCAACAGAGAGCTCCAAGCTTCACCACACCACAGCCTAAATTTTTCGGGCCACAGGTAGTGTACTTGGCTATGGCCCCTAAGAAGGCTGTTTATTATTTGTTTCATACAGGCTGGCTAATCATTTTTTTTTATACATGATTCCTTTTTATGCGGAAAAAGTAATAAAATAAGATACACCTTTTTGTATTGACTGTGTATCAAGAATTCCCCTTTTTTTCTTTTGATAAAAATTACAATAGAATGGTGATATTAGATGTCAGAACATCAACTGAGATTAATGTAAATTTGGCTTACAGTGAAACTTAAGCATATTGTTCACAGTGGGTACTGAAGATTTAACCTTTAGTGCAGCGCTTTTTTATTTCGTATTAGACTATCTACTCAAAACAAGAATATTAGGCAGTTTTAACAAAATATTAAACGTTAGTAATT